>CM017324.1:1203972-1283941 GCA_006937295.1 Carpinus fangiana
TTTTTAAAAAGGCGGTTAGCGGTTAACGGTTAGCGGTTAGGCGGTTTTTCAAAATCCACTAACCGCTAACCGCTAACCGCCTAGGCGGTTAGCGGTTTTTACTAACCGCTTTCAAAGCGGTTAGCGGTTAGTGCGGATAGCGGTTAGCGGTTAGTGCGGTTAGCGGTTAGCGGATGCGGTTAGGCGGTTTTAAATTTCACCCCTAACATGTCTTATCTGTAGTTATTGTGATCCCACCTTCTAATGAGCCTTTGACCTCTTGCCACTTAAAATTTTTATTAAAAAAATATATATATATTTTATTGCAATATAACATATCTTTTTTTTTATTATTGTTTTTATGCACAATATTTTAAAATATTTAGAGCATTTTCATTAGAGTTAGATTCTTTAAAGAGCTCGAAGAAAATAGGGGGGGTAATACGGTAATTGGACAGATACGACATGTAGCTATAAAGGGGCCCAATGAAGGCTGGCAGTGGCACCGAATGGCGGGGCCGGTTCTCATGACGCGGACTCTAAATAAATTATCAAATCCCATTTTGATTAATAGTCACTGGCCGAGTCTTCTCTTCTCTCACACGAAAAAACAAAAAGAAATAATAAGAATAATAATAATAAAACATTAAATAAAAAAAAAATAGGGTTGGTAATAAAAGAAACGGAGAAAGCACTTCACATTTGCCTTTGATATTTCAGTTTTTGAGTTTGATCAAAAGCAAAGCATACCCAAGAAGAGAGAGAGAGACACAGAGAGAAGAAGAAGAAGAAGAAGAATGAGGGAGATAATAAGCATACATATTGGGCAGGCTGGGATTCAGGTGGGGAATTCTTGCTGGGAGCTCTATTGTCTTGAGCATGGCATTCAGCCCGATGGGATGATGCCCAGGTAAATTTTTTCTTCTTCTTCTTATTTTTCCATATCATATATGCATGTGTATGTTTGCAATGCTTGAAAGTATGCATCTTTATGTGTATTTATATATGCATGTATGTGTTGCTGGAGTTTTTTTTACGATCCATTGCAATGAAGCTAATGTGGATCTGAGAGATGGGATTTTTCTGTTGGTATCATTATATTTGGAGGTAGTTTGAAGATGTGTGGATGGTTTTGTGCTGAATATTGGATCGACTTTAAGGATGATGTAATTTGAGAGGATCCTCATTTGGTTTAGCAAGAGAGGATTTTTTATGGGTTTTGATGTTGGATTTGGTTGAATTCAGAGATGGGTGTTCTCGATTTCGCCCAAATAGTTGAGTTAATGGATTTGGTTGGATTCAGAGATGGGTGTTCTCACTTTCAGTGGGAATGACCTGAATCTGGAACAGTAGCTTATTGTGTTATTGTTAAATTCTCTCAATGTTTATTAGTTAACTATTTTAGGGCTTTCGCTTCCCGGGTCAGATTTGTACTGAGTTGGTTACGAACCTCTATTATGTCTTTGCAGTGACACTTCAGTGGGTGTTGCACACGATGCTTTCAATACCTTCTTTAGTGAGACTAGTTCAGGTAAGCATGTGCCCAGGGCTATATTTGTGGACTTGGAACCAACTGTCATCGATGAAGTTAGGACCGGGACTTACCGGCAACTCTTCCATCCCGAGCAGCTAATTTCTGGCAAGGAAGATGCTGCTAATAATTTTGCAAGAGGGCACTATACTGGTAAGTGACACTGTTTGCAATTTGCGTAGGCAGATACTCTTAATCTGTTAATCTTGTTGTTTTAACCTGATCCTGGTTGGTTGTGCAGTTGGGAAGGAAATTGTAGATCTCTGCCTTGATCGAGTGAGGAAATTAGCTGATAACTGTACTGGCTTACAAGGGTTTTTGGTGTTTAGCGCTGTTGGTGGTGGTACTGGTTCTGGTCTGGGGTCCTTGTTGTTAGAAAGGCTGTCTGTAGACTATGGAAAGAAGTCAAAGCTTGGATTCACCATCTATCCTTCTCCTCAGGTACACACACACACACACACACATGCTATCTCATCTATAGCATTGCTGTCTGAGTGGGTCTAATAATGGCTAGCTGTAAAGATTTCTAGATGGTTCTATCACATGTGGGTGTAAAAGTAAAAGAATAGCATGGTTGTGTTTGAACTGTGTTTATATGAAGGCAACTATGTTTGGTTTTTTCGCTTTCTATTTTTGTTCTGCTTACTGATACCCATTTTGTTCAATTTAAGTAAGCAAAATTGTTTCAAAGTAATACTCCGTTACAATTTCATGATAGAAGCAGTATGGGGTTCAGCTCTAGTGACTTCTTGCTATTGCAGGTTTCAACAGCAGTTGTGGAGCCTTACAACAGTGTCCTCTCTACTCATGCCCTTCTTGAACACACTGATGTGTCTGTGCTCTTGGACAATGAAGCTATTTATGACATTTGCAGGAGATCCCTTGATATTGAGAGGCCAACTTATACCAATTTGAATCGATTGATATCTCAAATCATATCATCCTTGACAACTTCATTAAGATTTGATGGAGCTATCAATGTGGACGTTACTGAGTTCCAAACGAACCTTGTACCATATCCCCGGATCCATTTCATGCTTTCTTCATATGCCCCGGTCATCTCAGCTGAAAAAGCATATCATGAGCAGCTTTCAATTCCTGAAATCACAAATGCAGTGTTTGAGCCCTCAAGCATGATGGCCAAGTGTGATCCAAGGCATGGGAAATACATGGCCTGCTGCTTAATGTACCGGGGAGATGTTGTTCCCAAGGATGTTAATGCTGCAGTTTCCACCATCAAATCCAAAAGAACCGTTCAGTTTGTTGACTGGTAAGGGGATAAAAAGAAAAGATACAATTGCCTAGGAATACTAGAAATTGGATGAAATATACTCATGAACTTTATCTTGGAAAAATGATGTCTGAGAAATTTTTTTTTTTTTTTCTCTTTTTGTAGAGCTACTTTTTTCAAATGATGAGTTATCCTTGGTATCATTTTGCTCAGTCTGTATAGATCTTAGTTTGTATTTAAACTCGTTTGACCTAATTAATCTCACCATCTAGAACATGAAATGTCTAGCTGTTCCTAATATCCTGGATTTCAAACTTATCAAAAAAAAAGTATTATTCTGGATTTCTTCTGCAAAAACTCAGTGAATGAAAAGGGAGTTTCTTTCGTTGATTGCTTTGATAGAGTTTAGGAGTAATTCTTTCGTGCTTTGTTTTTCTGTCTCCCTTTTAGAAAAACTCTACTGTTTGGCCTGAAACCCATTTTTTGTCATTGTTGTTGTGATTAGCTTGATTTCTCCATTCGAAAGGATGGTATCAATTGCACCTAACTAGTTAGAGTGATATTGCTTGCATAGCCTCAAGTAGTATGTAGTAAATTTGGATGGTTTCATAGCTATGTGGATTTTTGAGTTGTTTTCATGTGTGTGATTGCCTAAAGTCGAAGAAATTGTGAGAGAGATGGGCATTGTCACTGTGCAGTAAGTCTTCTCTGTACCCGGCTTCCAACACTTGTTTTTTGTGTGTTGGATTTTTCAGGTGCCCAACTGGCTTCAAATGTGGCATCAACTATCAGCCTCCAACAGTTGTACCTGGGGGCGATCTTGCTAAGGTGCAGCGAGCTGTTTGCATGATCAGCAACAACACAGCAGTAGCTGAGGTTTTCTCACGTATTGACCACAAATTTGATCTCATGTATTCCAAGAGAGCTTTTGTTCACTGGTATGTTGGTGAAGGCATGGAGGAAGGGGAGTTCTCAGAAGCCCGTGAAGATTTGGCTGCTCTTGAGAAAGATTATGAAGAAGTTGGTGCGGAAGGTGCAGATGATGAAGACGAAGGTGAAGATTACTAATGTGGATTCTACATTTGTAATGTAGTTTTGTGAGGGCGTTCATAAGAAGTTTGGTTCTCTGTATGGGGCGTTTGCCTTTGGCCCTTTGCTCTATCTTACAGTTCTTTTGTTTCTTTGTATTAATGTTGAGTGCATGCCATGATATATTCAAAATTATTTCTATGTTGGGAATGGATATGCCTTTTGTGATAACAATGAAGTGATATTTTTCAGGGCCATGAGTTGACAGTCATCTCCTAGAAATTCTTAGTTCGATCTGGATGCCTATATTTTTTACTGTTTCTGTTACTAATTATGTGGGCTCTCAATAATTGAGGCACAAAACGTGGAATATTTAATTGAAATGAAAGGTAAATACTGCAATCAAGTTCAAATTCATAACATGTGTTCTATTAATATACTATATTAAGTCAAAACTTATCTGAAAATTTTGAACTGATAAGATAAGGTTAATTTAATTTAATTTAATTTATATTTAATAGATGAAATTATATGAACCTTAATTTGAGTGATTGAGTAAATATGGACATTTTTTAACTGAATTTTTACCCGTTGATGGGAAACTGATGATGCAATATTTGCTACTAGGGAGTTTGTAGGATTCTAGGGTTTCAAAATTTTTCATTCAAGGGGGAGAGCTCGCGAGAAAGTTATGGGGGCAATTAGCCATGATAGCTTGTAATTCTAACCGTAGGCCATCAAGGTCCCCAAAAAAATGGGAGTTTTAATAGGACTACCTTAAACCTTTGGTCATTCATTGTCTATAAAATTGATGAGTCTTTTTATTGACTAGAAAATTGTCTTAAGCACAATAGTCAAATTTGTTACAATTGGGGTTTACACAAAATATAGAGCGAGATTAAGACTGGCAATTTTTTACATGACCCGCAACCCAACATGAACCCAAGACAACATTAATGGGTTAAAACTGAGATGTTTGACTGGCGTTAAGCTATATAGTTTTATACTCATGCCTTTGGCCCTTGACACAATTCAATCATGAATTGCCACCCCTAAATTGGACTAAGAGAGAAGGTTGGTAGACTAATAAAAATTGTGAAACTTCATAACCTTGCTTTAATATTATGTCAAGATTAGAGTTTACACAAAAAGAAACGCTCTGAAATGTTGTAACCCTCTCATTATTCAGAAAATATAATAATGTGCCCAATAAATTTCTGTTTTACAAATGGGGATTTCAAGAGCATATTTTTTGTAAATTGATTCTGGTTTGATTTGTACAGTGCGGTGTTGGTATTGTCTTTGGTGAGATGCTGAGTGTGTGTTAGGGTGTTGAATGTCTTTGGCTGTAAGTAGGTGAAAGAAGTAAATATGTGTTCGTTTAGTTGCTTCTAGTTGTATAATAAGCTGTAAATTGTAGTTTCTGCAGCTGAGTTGTAGTATTTGGATTGAGCTGTTATTCTGAAGCTGTTTTCCAGTCTCTACTGGAGAGTGAGTTGTATTTAGATTTGGTGGTTTGGTGTCTTGATTCTTATTCATTATATATATATATGACAGAATACCCTTTTTTATTACAATAATACCCTTTCTAAATATTTTCATTATATTGAGAGAGAGAGAGAGAGAGAGAGTCAACTTTTGGACCAAAAATAGTGGCACTCCTCAAAAAATAACAGATCATTTCATAAATCAAGTACAGCTGCTAAATCTCTTTCTACCTTCATTCTTTCATATTTCAATTATATATATATATATTTTTGTAGAACATATTTCAATTATATAAAGAGAGAGAGGGAGAGAGAAATCAACTTGGACAGAACAAGTGACACAAAGTAGAAAGATCCCAGAGAGCATCACTAGCATCACATGTATTCCCCATGTACTCATTCACTCCATTCATTGCATACAGCGATGCTGAAATCTCTCTTTCTACCTTCATTTGCTCGAATTCTGTTAGTTCTAGCCCTGCTGTTCCTGCAGGCAACAAGCCACCATGTCTCTGGAAGTCCAGCCTCTCTTGAATTAATGGAAGCTGACCAAACCCCGTTGGAAATGGCCACGGGTGATCAGAATGAGACTTCCCGGCTTCAAGTCCTGCAATGCAGTTGCTCAAGTCTGGTCTATATGCATCACCAACCATCTGGGTGCCTTGATCTTTGCCACTAGATGGAGCACTATAATTAGAACTATAACCAGCGAAGGTACTAGCGAGACAAAAACCGGAACTAATTCTAGTAATCGGTTTAATGGCGGCGGTTGGCGAAGGGTGTTGTTTCAAAGTCTTTTTCTGATGGAGAAGGTTTTTAATCTTCAAAGAGATAGGTGAATCAGGGGATACATGGGTGGAAAAATTGGTTCTAGTATTCGAGCCACGAAGAAGGCAGGCAGCTTCGTCGTAAGCTCGAGCAGCTTCCTCGGCCGTCTCGAAGGTGCCGAGCCACATTCTTATCTTCTGTGTTGTGTCTTTGATCTCTGCCACCCACTTGCCAGAAGGCCTTTGTCTGACCCCAACAAACTTGCCTCTGCTATTGCTGGGAGTCCTCTCTTTGTATTTGCTTTGCTTGTTGGCTGACACTCCCTCCTGATGCTTCTGAGTTAGATGCTCCATTGCTAAGTTTGGAGGGGAGGCTTGAGCTAAACAATGGGAGGGGAAGGGGCTGATTTATACAAGAGAAGGCGGAGAGGGCTTTAAGTTGTTATGTTAGTGGAGAGCTCGTCTTTGAATTCTTGTCAGCATGTCATATTGACGACTGATTGTATCTCAAGAGGGACATGCAAGCCATTTTCACAAAGGAGACAAAAGGGAAACGAAAGAAGAAGCAAAAAAGAACAGAGAGAAGAGAATAGATAAAGAGATAAAAAAAAAAGGCATGCTTTGTATTCTCTTAATGTTGCCTGTTTTGGTAGGCCGGAGTTGTTGTCCTCACACACCCAAAGCCTTCAATTGGTCAACGATAAACAGCCAATGGTCGTGAAGGCACGACGGCAAGACACTTGGAGCCCCGGCAACACATTAGGGATTGAGATTGGACAGTTGACAAGGGAGAAAAACAAAGTTTTTAATAAATGGTTGGTTTGGTGGAATCTCCTCTTCCCCTGCTACCGAACAACATAGTATTCAATGCAGTCTAAGATCAAGATATTCTCCATTGCAAAACACTTGATGAGTCCAGGCTAACCTGTTTCAGCCTCGCCGTTTACAACCACTTCTCATTTAGAAAAAGTTCTCTTACAACAGTCTGAAATTTAAATTTGTCTAAGATGCATGTGATTTCCAACTTGCATTTTTAATAAAATGTTTCTAAAGTTTAATAAAATGTTTCTAAAGTCATCTAAAATGTGATGCAGCTTTTAAAATCACCAATAGATCAAAAGTTAATAAATCACATTTCAAATTTAAAGGTAATTTTAAAAGTCACATCACATTTAATGACTCTAAAAAGACTAAAAAACCTTATAACATTCCTCTATATTTTAAACACGTGTCAGTTTAATAGACTGAATTGAATTGAAGAAAAGAAATTACCCCAGTAAATTAATAGTAGTATATAGCATTCATCTTTTTCAATACAGATAAAACATTCGGTATAAGTCACATCTGCAATTACCTAAGCCAAATTATCAGATACATCAAGGGTATAGTGCTTCGGAAATGAATGCACATGCACGTAAGGTCATTTCAATTTTAGGGGGAATTGTGTCATTTATGTAATTCGAAGGAAGCTACGAAAGAAACCATTTATTGTATTGGACATGGTAATAAAGTAATAAAACCACAAAAGCGTAATAAAAGAATCACCATTAATAATTCAGAAGAATATTCTTGAGTGTATGAAATGAAAAACACAACGGGCCAAAACTGCGACAGGAATTGCCTCCCTGGCAACCCTTCAATCTCACGCGCCAACCTTGAAGGAAATGGGGAAAAGGGAAGAAGAAAAAAAAAATCTCTCAAAAATCACAGTTCCCTACCCTTCTCTTATGGACTCAAAACCACGCTATAAAAGTATAAGTAACACTTGAACTATACACATTCTACAAAAACGGATCGTTTCAATCGCAGTGATGACTATCACACTCAAACTGATGCCGGCTTGCTGTGTAGCATCATGCCCAAGGGATGGTGGAACCATCTTATGGAAAAGAATGGGTGACAAATATATTTCACACACAAAAAGACCAGACAAAGCAGTGTCTCCTCAACACACAGCAAGATGCCGCCTTTTCGTCAATGGTGCTATTGCGAGAGGATAGACTGCAATGCGAGCTGCTGCTGGGGCTGCAAGGAGGACCAAGTAGAGGCCAAGGTAGCTGGTGGTAAGGTCTGCTGAAGCTGCCTTAGCAGATTAATCATTCGGCTTGCAGTTTGTTCTGTTGCTAGATCCTTACCCGCGCATAGAACCTACCAATTAATCACACCCCTCAATTAGAGAAAAATATAGCAAGCAGTTTTAAAAAGTACATGCACTTGGATAGCGTTTGAATAAGACCACAACATAACTTGAACATGCAAGGTCATTTTACCAGTAATTAACATTGTACACTAAAATCAACAATAATACTAGTGTTCGATATGGGTAGAAAGCTTGGTGTTAAATCAATCTTTTATCCCAAGATCTTGCAACTTGGGTCATGGCTAAATAGAATCAAGGAATACAAATTCATCTTATGGTAGACGAAGGCATTTACAACATAGGTGCTTCATTGCAGAAACCTACGTAGGAGAGAGGAACAGAAAACAAAAGGCACTAGCTAGTCTAACCACCACCACCTGCTGTATAGCTTATACGCTCAATGGCCTTCCAACAGACCAGGGAGATTTGAATTCACAAAAAGATATTTTTTTTTCTTTCCATTTTTGTATAATCCATCAGTTGAATCAAGGGTGTCTAATCTACACAATAATCAGAACTCACCTCAGCAAATACTGCAACAATCTTTGGGAGATATTGATTGTTGGGCCCCAAAAGTTCCCTGTCTGACCTGAAGATGGAAAGAAGCTCCTCGATTAATATGATGGTATAGTTATGCTGAGGCATAAATAAATTAAAAGAGAACAGATGAGAGGAGTGCAAGTCGGCAAAGATTGAAGTCCTTACCTCTCCACCATTGAACAAAGCTGCTCATGAACAACTTTGGCCTCGATCAAATCACCTTTTATTGGCAAGCAGTTTAACCATGCAGGAACAACCTGCCAACACCAGAAGACATACAGTACTACATTCAATACCTATTTATTAAATGTTCTTTTTCTTTTTTCTTTTTTTTTTTTGGGTTTGGGGGGTGGGGGGGGTGGATGGGAATACCTGAGCTGAATCTATGCTGTCACGATGAAACTGGCATATTTTTCCTAGAGCAGAAACAGCATTATCATATGCCATGATGTTATCAGGTTCCAGGGCATTGGGTTGCCGTATCACAACATTTAACCTCGAAAGAGCCTCTGGACAAAGCCCATAATTATGGTTAGTCCCATACAACATATTAGCACCAAATCCTGTAAGAAATGAAAGCAGAAATACCTCCGACAAGATGTTTAAATACAGGCCCACCGAACTCTGCACAAACCCCAAGGCCATATACAGCTGCCTGAAAAATAGTAGTGCAACTAAAATGAGAACTGTCAACTTAAAACATATGAACTATGGCAGTTTAGAAAGTGCAGACCTGTCGGACATCAGAATTGTCATCATTGCAAGCCTCCAAAAGGAAGGGAAGAAATGTATCATAGTACCTGTTCCACCCACAATATAAGAAAAGAATATATCACATGTTCTTTATGACGATTAATGATCACCAGCAAACATCATGATAGTGCATACTTAAGTGCCGCTTCACGACACTGCTCTGCCACATCATCAAAGATGCAAATCGCAATCCTTCTCTCTTCAGGTGTCTTATCCTTACCCTGCATTCAGAAGAAGAAAAACAGTTTTGAATGGGGGCAGAAATAAAGGATCAAAAAATGCTAAGAGCAAAAGAAAAATGTTGACAAAACAAAAGGATCAATACTTTAAAAAAAAATTAAAAAAAAAATAAAAGATCATTACATCAAATCAAAGAGTTCGAAAGAATCAAAGCATCCCGTATATAGAATTGGAAGAGTTTAAATCACCTTTAGACTTTACCATAAAAATCAACCAAAAAAAGTCATTTTCAATTAGAAGGAATCACAAGAACATAAGATGAGGTCTTCCTAATTAAATCAAACACAATCAATAATATTTTTGAAATGACAAGCTGGCTACCAAATAAAAAATAAAAAATTAATGCAAATGGAATTTCTGTTGCATTGACGTTAAATTCAGCTACAAAAATTGTCTTCACATATTTAATACACAGATTGATCCATCCTTCAACCCTATCCTCAAGCCTTTCCCTTCCATGGAGGTAAACAAATATCCTTCCTATGTATGGGATTCATTAGGGGACATGTGATTTTCATAATAAACCTCAAGAGACAACAAGCTACGGCCAAGGCATACAAAGCAAATGTTTTTTACTGAATTCATGCATAGGAGAGAAATCCACAAACAAAAAATAAGAACTATCATGAGGCGCAATCAACAACCATGAAATAGCAATGATATTTTAAAGATCTAGTTAGTAACTATGCTCAAGAAAAGCTTGAAGCAGCCACTCGGTTCAACTACAAAATTGTTTGCTCAAAACTACGCCATAGAATTCCACCTTCCTCTTGTGCCATATCCACTAGTATGCCTAGGCTCAAATCCTCTCCCTCATACTCTAGCATCTTTAGTACATTCACTTCAGCATACCTCTACTTAAAACAGCTGGACCAAATTCATAGCAATGTTTCGAAGCATATAAATTATAATCGAACTAGCCCCACTCAAAAATTTTCACTTCAAACTTGCTCCACTTCCATGCACTTCATCCCCTTCCCCTTGGGTCTTATCCTATTTTGTGACTGGCAATAAGTCTATTCCCTTGCTACAACTCTTCATCTCAAGAGACAGAGAGAGAGAAAGAGACATGACTAAACACAATTAGCCCATTGAAAATAAATCCAATGAATCAACCATTCATGATGATTGTGCTCATGTTACTTAAAGCTTCTTAAGAAAGCAATTGAAGATTCATTTGATTAAGATCATTGGAAAGTGTGCTTACAAATCCAAAATTAGCATATTACAACTTCCAACAAGATATTTTGATTGGGCTCACTAGTGATCGGGAAAAAAAAATAACTCCATAAATAGTACAGGATAAGCAGCTAAAGCAAAAAAATTGAAATAAAGAGTATTTGTGAAACCAATCCAGGAAAAGAAAAATGGTTAGATGATGGCATCAATTCAACATGATCAAATCTGCAAAAACACAAAATCTAGCAATGATGAACTGTTAATGAAAGGCATATCTCACAATGTTTTAACACTGCAATTGTCCACAAAACATGTCTTAAGAGGAACAAAACATATCAAAATTATAAATCATGATTCAAGAAGGGACCAAAAGAGTGGCAGAACTTACCCACATAGGTGTTAGATATGATGACAGCTCATCAAAGAAAGGCAAGAAAGCAGCTTTGAATGTTTTGATCAAAGTTCCCAAGATTTCACCCACCTAAAACAAATAGTGTTTAAGGCCAGAAACATGAGATTCCACAGATAATCAAAATATTACTAAAGTTAGATAAATAAAGCATTTCATCTATCATTTAAGTGCATAACGCCAACGAATAGCATATAAAAAACTAACTTGGTCAAAAACTTCTTCCTCTTGCTCATTTTCCTCTTTAATCAATTCCCCCTCCTCAGCATCAAAATCTTCAGCTTTGGTCCTCTCTGCTCTCTCTTTTTTTCTAGTTGAACTAGCTGTGATAACCTGTTTTATCTCGTCCACAATGGACTTCACTTGGCTTTCATCCAAAAGTGGTCCAGAGGCCTGAAAGACAGAATACAGAGTTGGTAAGATAGCTTTAAAGATTGCATGGATTAGAGGTTTGGTGCACATAATTTCTCAGGCACTAAACCAGTTTCTTCTTCTGGAAAGGAAATTTGTCACAAATCAAAGGGGCAGACAGAAATTTCTTCACCCAATCCCATTATGGATCATCCAAATCTATACCTTCCAATAAGATCTGAATCAAATCCAAATTTTTTAATCCTAACTAGCAGCTCTAGCAGAGAAATGACAAGGAGATATACAAAATCCAACACAATTCAACACTGAGAAGGTGAATTCAAACAGGTAAGTTGAATTGAACAAAGAATAGTTGCAAAAGACCTGAAAAATTGGGCACCAAGAAAGTTACGCAAATAAACATCATAGAGTATGACAAACCTGTACGCATTCATTTAAAGCATCCAACATTCTTGCACATATCTCCGTATCAGGTTCCTGCAAAGCAAATTTGATTTAACTAATTTACCACCATAAAAGCAAAAGAAAAATAAAAATTCTAAACCATCAGAACCTAAAATATCAGACCAAATAGGGGAGGGAGGGAGGGGGTGCATTAAATCTTAAATAAAAGCACATGACATATTAGATAGAAGAACAATTACCTTATGTAATGCTTCCACTAGAGCTGGAACAATATAGTCAGACAATTGCTTAACATAGGACTCGTTACGACCTTGAGCTAGCCCCTTCTCCACAGCTAATTTTGCAGAACGCAGTAGTTCCGGCATGGCTAGAAACAAAAAAGTGCACGTTTCCCATCAGGAGATTAAGCAAGAGTTGAAAAGGAGAGAACAAGATAAGGAGAGAAGAAAATAATATAAATGAAAAATTCTATACCTGAAACAGCTGCTTTCCTAACTTCTTCATGAAAATAAAATTTGAGAAGTGGAACCATCGTTGGGGCAACCTGTATAACAGATAAATCATTCTTTAATTATCAAGTTGTTACAAAGCCTACTAAGAAAAGTCCAACAAATATGCACTTAGACGCACCTGATCAATCCATGGAAAGAATCCTTCTTTCAGCTCATCAGCGTAGCAACACAGCATATTACAAGCTGTAGCTTTTTCCTCTAGCACACTAGTCTTGATCCCTATCCTTTTATCTCCAAGAGTAATGGTCTCCATACTGTAGTAGAGACAATTCTTAGAAAGATAACCAATACCATTTAGCAAGACAAACACAACCATTGACACACCTTGCCTAAAATGCAATGGTCGTAACATCAAAGATAGGATTTCAAATGCAACAGTAGCAGGTGCATTTGGATATGCATTGGCGGTATTGTTCGTATATGTGTGTATGCATGTGTGAAGAGAGAGAGAGAGAGAGAGAGAAAGAGATGTTAAGAACATTAGAGAAAAGAGATCGTACAACTAGATCTGTCAAAGTAGCAGAAAACTTGAGTTGCTCAAATAATAGAAAACTAAATGTCATCGGATACAGATAACCAGTGAGCTAACACATAGACACTCATTATACATAGTGTAATCATAAGTCCAAATGTACAGGTATTAAATGAACCTCAAGGATTAAAAAAATGTGCAGACCTTTCATCATCAGAGTCTTCAACATCATTATCTGAATCTGCAGATGTAATGGTTACATCAGGCTTGAGTTGAGCAGACAGAAGTAGAGGGGGCATGACAACACTCATATAAGGAAGAAAATCTTGTCCCAAACACTTGCAGAGCCTGGCCCATGCCTAAATTGTAGAATAATTATGATAAAAGGAAAATAGCATTAATAATAATGACAACACTAATAATAATGATTATTATATGAAATGATGATGTTTTCAGCACATTTTAAATGATAAAACCTACTTGTAGCATGTAACTTGTTGTTGGATCATCTGTCTCCAACTGAGATCCTTGCAAAGACATAAGCACTTCCATAACCTTGCATAAAAAATAAAATAAAAACATTAGATAGAAGATTTGCCTAAATAAATAAACTAATAAACATTGTCCACCACAAAATCACCCTCAAAAAATTGAGAAGACGAAAAGAAAGCAGTGAATAACTGATTGCAAGACTTAAATTACAATTTCATTCCCTAAAACAGATGAAAACTTTAGATTGTCATGCTATAATAGGATTAGATTCTTGTATACTTCCTATGCACCTAGGTTGCGCTTTGTGCTTTTAATAATATAAAGAAAAGCACACATTTGGAGCTTCTCAGTAGTGGAGAAATAAAGGGAGAAGAGAGAGAGAGAGAGAGAGGGAGAAGGCTTTCATATTTAATAAAAAATATACAAGATTACTTATCAAAAATATATATATAAAAAATAAAAAGTTGCAAAGTTTTCACTTTAGGCTCTGTGAATAAAGGACTAGTTGAACAAACGGTAAGGCTTACAAGAAACCCTTGAAATTCATTTATCAGTACATTACCCTTGAGATTAAAAAAAACAATTTTAAAATTAAAATGCATACTCTCAAAGAGAGTAAAGGGCTTGCAGTAGAAAGTACTTGATTCGGGAGAGTTCTATGTATATAATGCTACTTACCTGCTTTGCATCATCCCTAAACTTCTCCTTTCCAACAGCCATTCCAACCAAACTAATGCACTCCATGGATTTGGCACGGAGCATGCGGTTAGATTTGTCAGTGGCATTTACCAAGATTGCTTTCAGGTAAGGTATAACTGCATCATAATATTTTTGGAAGTGCTCCTACAGATATGCTTACCGTTAAACAGAGTCATTCACAAGAAAACAAAAACAAAAACAAAATTAATGACCAGACAATCTCATGAAGTACCTGAGATGAATCAGCAACTGATGCTAAAGCAGTCAACGCACCTTCTTGCACCATTTGTTTGCCATTCTGCAAGATACATACAAGATAATAAGACCTAACAGAAATAACTATGTGTTCATACAAATATAATTAAGTGTTTGCATTGCAAATGTGTTAGTACTGCTGAGTTACCTGAAGAAGTACAAGCAATTTGCTCACTATTCCATCCAAGTAAGGAGTTAAGATATCTGGTGTGCAGTTCTCACTGAAGTTGAGCACTGCTGAAGCGGCATGTGCCTGTAGATACAAACATTTGAATAAAACAATGAATAAACCACTGCTCAAAAGTAGAATTGATAACCTTTGAATGCACACTACAATAAATTAAAAAATTAAAAATTAAAAAAAAAAAAACGAAGCTAAAATCACCAAGTCGCCTCAAGAACCAAAACAACAGCGTATTAAATACACCAGGAGACCAAAGCTTTCAATCTATATGCGAATATAATTCAAGCAACTAAAAGGTAGCATACAAAGCACGAACACTAATATGATGATATGAAATACCTTTAGCCATATTTTACAAAATCGGATATATATTTATTTCCCCAAGATTGAATTATAGTACTCCATCCATTTATTCACCTCACCCAACTCTAAATCTGTTATGTTATTAACAAACAATTTTAACAAGGTCTTCTACACTTCTAACAAATAAAATAGAGAAATAATTGGTGTCAATATTTTTCTCATATTTTCCTTATCTCATCTTACAAATCAACCATTAGATTTGTGGACTTATGTGGACTCTAAAATAAGTTAAAGGTGGGCTTCACAAATCTAATGGTTGATCTATTGAATTTGTAGAAAAATATGGGAGAAATATGGGCAAATTATTGACACCAATCATTTCTCAATAAAATATTCAGTTATTCTCTCTCGATTCCAAATGGGATGAATCCATCTTAACAAGCATTACCAAAGTTGTGTTTGAATCCATCTCTTCATATAAATGCATTAAGTGATGCTGGACACATTTTAGATTCCAAGTACAGTACATTTAGTTAGAACACCCTGCCCCGCCCCAGCAGGCAAAAGAATAAAGTTTTTGTGGTTAATTTCAACCTACATAAACTGATGGTTATAAATAAGGCAGTCAAAAGCACAGTTAGAGGGAGACGTACTTCAATTTTCTATTCAAACCTAAATTTTTGAAGAGGAAAAAAAAACACTATTTTGTGATGCAATATCAATTAATACCCATTTTGATTTCAAATCACACCTAGATACCATTTAAATCAAAATGAATAAAGAGATGTTGAATTGTAAAATGCAAACAAATTACTTAACTATAATCAGGAAGTCAGACACTTACAAGAAAAAGCTGTATTCTTTTTTAAAAAAAAAAAAAAAAAATTACAGTCGCAGAGTTAAGCTCCAAGTCCAAGCCATAAAACAAGATGCTGGTATAATCCTATTCCTATCTATTGACCACAACTGCTCATTTTCAATAGACAGGTAAAATTTAAATTTCCCAGTGAGAACTTCACAAATACTTTGTCAATGTTCACAAGTAAAACTATGTGCAAATATTTAACAAATAACATTAGTGTAATTGCAGGACTCATTTTGAGCAACAAAGTAGCTAAAAAATCATTTCAAGCATTTATTATCACATACTAGAAAATAGACTTGGAACTCTCCAGATCACATACATTAACAGCTAAAAAGGAAGGCTGCAACCAAAAATAAGTCCCTAGAAACAAATTCAGGCTATCAGATTTTGAGAACATATTTTATTCCATAAGTTTCTATTGGTTCCCATTCAAAAAAAGAGTTTCTATTGGTTCCTTTTTATAAGTGAAAATGTATTAATTTGAGGGGGGCATTCCAAGAATCAAACTCAGGCCCTAAGTTTCTGTTGGTTCAAGAATGACCCTTACTCAAATATCAAGTTATCAGCTAAAGGTTTATTCCCTTGATGACTGTGATGTCATGACAAGGAAAAATCTTACTCTAGCACAGTAGTTTGATCACATAGGTCCAAAAGGAGGCTCAATCCACTCTAGTCCATTAGAGCAAGCAACTAACAGCATAACACTATAAGAAACTAACGGGAACTCTTGTTCAAAGAAACACAAAATGCCCACACTGCGACTAACCTGTACTCTGGGATTCTGAAAGTCATCCATAGCCGCAGCAAGTGCTGGCAGCACCTGCCCATGGTACTGAACTTGCAAGTCTGGACCCAAATCCGTAGATAGTTGCCCAATTGCATTTATAGCTGCCCACCTCACACGTGGGTGTGGATCTTGGAAAGAATTTAGAACCATTGCCACCACTTGGTCCAAGTTTTTTAACATCACCTGTGAAAATAGGGAACATGTCAACAATCACCAAGACAACAAAGGAATATAATTCCATTCAAACAAACAGAAAAGGGATGGTTTGCAAAACGCTTTGTCAAGTAAATTTGTTTTAACATAACTACCACAAAAGAGAGTCCTTAGAAACTTCATCTAGTGAGCACAATGAACACAGGAATCAAAAGAAAACAACAGGACCCGAGACTCCACCAGGTGTGTATTTGTATTTAAGACATGTCCAGGTACTAAAAACACTTTCATTAATCTATTTCAAGTGTCATTATCAAACAATGAAAGCAACCGACCAAATGTTTTAACGTCTATCCAAAGCCGTCCCATTCAAATTCACGCAAAAAGCAATGACAAAGAATAACTTCAAAACAAAATGGGGACTTTATAGATAGCCAGTGCCGAGCTTCTGTCACCACCGCATATCTAGCATGTGAAGCATCTAATTACAACGCATGCTCACAAGAACCATAGAAGCATTCTAAGAACTCACCAGCATCACCAATTCCATAACCAAATATTGTAGAGCAGAGACAGATATCAATAAAAAAATGGAAATCAAAATCAAAATGTATATACCTCACCATAAGAATTTAATCCACAACTCATCGTTCTCCAAATTCACATTTCAAACACACGAGAAGTAAATATAATCATATTACACTACTAGGAACCAAATGAAATAGCACTGAAAGCATTATCATCACCTTCGCGCAACCCTCAGCGATCTGCGCAAGGGCAATCAAAGCAGCGTGATGCTTCTGCCACTCAGGAGCCGCCAAATATACCGGCAACTGCTCGGACGCCACCGGAACAATCGTATTACCCCCCAACGAAATCGACAGCCGGTCCAAACACTCCTGCGCGACGCTGTAATTGCTCGTCTCTCCTGCATCCTCTTCCTCGCTCTCCGCGGTATGCCACGCAGGATCGTCCTCAATATCCAAAAGCATCTTCATCAGAATAGCGAATAGCCGGCTTATGAACTGCGGCAGCTTTCGCATCATACCGGGCGCCCTCTCCCTCGCCTCGGCGAGCGTGATCACGAACTCGATCGCCAAATGCCTCGTCCCTTCCTCCAACGACTCCGCCTCCGCAATCTGCAGCATCGAGCCAACAACGTCGACTAGCTGCCGCCGGAGGAACCTCGGCTCGGTCCCTGCCAGCTCGATCAACAACTCTAACGCCTCCTGCGCCGTCGCCTCGTTACCGTTGTTCAACGCCTCGGTCAACGTCGTCATCATCGCCGGCAAGAGGTCCTGGAACCGGTCCCGATTCGCTGAGTTCGACAAACACTGAATGAAATTGATCGCCGCGTTGAGCGCCGCGATCTTGACGTCAGAACTCTGCGACGCCGTCAAGCACTGCAAGAACACGGCGTGGAGTTGCTTGATGTGCGGGACGAGCGTGTCGCCTATGTACTGCGAGAGCTGCGCGAAGATCAGGAACGCCGATTCCTGCATCTTCGGGGAATCGGACAAGACGCATTGGAACATGAACGGAAGCAGCTCTGGCCAGCCGTTATCCGGCAAAATACCCGAAGCGAGCTCCGAAACGGTGTCGCAAAGCTTCTTGGAGATTGACTTGGAGTCCTCACGCTGGATAGAGGAGAGGAGGATGGACTTAATCGAGGACTGAGTGGGAGCGCTGAGTCGCGGCCAGAGATAAGAATCGTCGCGCGTGAGCTGCTTGCGGAGGAGGATCGCAGACATGGCGCGTGCCTCTAAATGGGGAGAGGACTGGAGAAGGTGGGCGAGCTTGAGGGAGAGCGAGTTGGGGTCGGTCTGCTTGCAGAGGTTGAAGATGGACTCGGCCTGGGAGCGAAGCTCGTTGGACGAGGACATCAGATGCGAGATTAGGGTCTCGAAGGGGGCGGAGTCGGGGCCGAGTAAGGCCGCCAGTTGGGCCTGCTGGAGCTGAGTCGACTCGGGATCCATGGAGCGAGCTAGGGTTTGGTAGCGATGATGAAAACGGTGCCTCTCTCTCCCTCTCTCTCTTCTCGCTGTCTCTGTCTCTGTCTCTCTCTCTCTCTCTCTCCCACACACTCTCTTTGTGTGTGTGCGTGCGTGTGACAGTGGGGGGAGAGGTTGGGGATTTTTAAGAAAGTATGGTGGCATAGTGGGGTTGTAGGGATTAGGAAAAAGAGGGAAAGCTGAGCTGTATTTTTATGCGTCATGATTAAGTGCTCAACCTTTATTTTTTTTGGAGGGAAATAAATAATTTACTCTATAATTTAAAATTGAAAAAAAAATACAAAATGAGCTCATGTTGGAAATTTAAAAGTAACTTTAAACCTTTTTTTAAAGTAAACAAAAAAAAAGGAGTAATATTATGTACAATATTTTGTGTATAATATACAATATTTTATCTTATGTTTATCCCCCACAATATTGATGTGGTATTTTTAATTAACTCTTGAATCATTTGTTTTTTTAAATTAAAAATTTTGTTTAGACTTTATCGTTAACATTGCAAGATAATTATAAGATAGGTCTCTCCACTATTCTTCCATACAAATTTTGACAAAAAAGTCAACAATATCTAGATACATGTCACATCGAATAATTAAATATACAAGAAAAAAAAGGAGCAGTGATCAAGCCACCCCATTTGATCAAAGGAGAAGGCGGGTTCAACCACTCTAAGAGATGGTTTTAGCCACTCCTATTTGACCATTTGAAGTAACTGAACGATTTCAATAGATATGAGATGGTTCATTCACCTCAGGAGGGGGTCGAGCTACCCCCTTGGCCAAATGGGGTTGGCTCGACTACCCCCATCCATGATATATATTTATATCTATATATTATTAGAGATGTTTGTCACATTATAATTGATGCTAATATGAAAGTTGAGTTTATGGACCCACTTGTGTTTTTTGCTTATTAAGAAAAGTTTTTAATCACTTTTAAAATCTTATTAAATTATTTACGAAGGATAAAGTTTTTCTTAAATTCATCCAACTTAATTTATAAAAGTAACATATATCTATTTTTTTTTAATAATACGTAAGATACACATTAATTTTTAATAAAATTTATTCTAATTTTATTTCTATTATTAAAAAAAACATGTCTATATCACACATTTAAATGATATACGTTATTTTTATAAATCGAATTTGAGAAAAACTCTCTCCTTTAAAGTGTGTGTTTTCCATTAGTGGGGATTAAATTATTTATTTTTATTAAATTTGTGAGTTTTGTTTTTTTATCGTTAAAATAGTCACAATCGTGCATGCTTTCACTTTGGCCGAGAAAATGGATGTTTTGTAGCGGGTCTATCTTGGGGACTTCAATTTTTTTTTTGGCTTGGCGTTTGGCATCTTGTGCAGTTTGAAATTTATCCAACGTTTTCTGAGTAGATGACAGATTTTATAAAGACGAAATGCATTGAATGTGGCTAATTTGATCATAATTTATATGCTTTTTTTTCTTTCTACATTTTGAATTTTTTTTCTTTCTACATTTTGAAAAATTTGCGATTTTTTTTTCCCTTTTTTGTGGTTTATTTTGCTTTTAAGTTGAGCTCTCGGTGTGAAATAGTTATAAAGACTGGTATTATAATATTAACAAATAATTCAAAACACAAAATATTTGAAATTATTTTTTAGTTATAGTAAAAGGGTATTTTTATCTTTTTACTTTTTATGGGACAAAAATACTCATCAACTATAACTAACTGTATATTATCCAATTCAAATTAAATGAAAATGATTATAATTCAAAATTTAATAATAGCATACATGTTGTAATAAAAGCAATGATTGATATTGAATCTTAAAATTGACTTATTTTTAAAAGCTTTTAATATGAGAAAAAATAAAAAGATATTTTGAGAGATTCAATTTTAACAGTTGCTTTTATTACTATTACTTTTACTTTTAAAATAACAGCATGAAAGCTAGATCATTTAATTCATTACTTTCACTCTCATGTCCTATGAATTAGGATCCTCTCTATTTTATTTGAACCGGATAATATCCAGTTAATTATATTATAAGGGTATTTTTTTCCCTCAAGGAATTTTTTTTTTCCCAATTCATATGTGCTAGCAAGTGAGACTTTTTGACTTTTAATTCTTCTTGTTTAATTTTTCCTTAAATCTAACATAAATGGTCATAACACATTATCCTTTAGGCCTCGTTTAGTTTGCGGATTGTCTAGTCCATTAGAAAATGATTAGCTACCACTGGGAATAGATTAGTTATTCATATTCCTTTGTTTGGTTGTAATGCTGTAATAGACTACCTAATCGTATTCTTTCATTTGGTACAATGCAATATGTTGTTGAATGAAATTGTATTGTGATCTTATTTTCTAAAATACCCTTATAATACAAATACAATTTATATTATTAAGGACCCTTTTTTTTTTCTTCTAAACATAATTAAACAACTATACTATAATTTTTATTATTTATTTATTTTATTTTATTTTTTGCATCACCATCTTCAAAGAATCAAAAAGTTCTTTTCCTATCCAGTAAAATAAGACACAAAAAAAAAAAGAGAACATATACAAAAGCATCTGGAAATTATCAAAATGCATGCAAACCATTAAACTCGAAAGTATTCATTCAATATAGAAGGAAAAAATAAACTACATCAATAATAGGTGGAAAAAAAAACTGAAAGAATAAAAGAAAAACTGATTCAGATTCCAACCCAATTATATTAGTGATTCATTTTAGGATTCTAACCCAATTATATCGGCGATTTCCATCTGAATGAGGAAAAAAACTGAGAGAAGAAAAGAAAAACTATGTGCGATTTGAAAAAAAAAAAAAAAAAGAAGAAGAAGCCTAGAGAATGAAAAAAAAAATTGAGAGAGAAAAAAAAAATTGCATGCGATTTGACCAAAAAAAAAAACTCTGAGAGAGGAGAGAAGGAAAAAAAAAATTGAGAAAGAATGAAGAAAAACTGAGAGAGAATGAAGAACGAAAATAAAAATTAAAAAAAAAAACTGAGAGAAGAAAAAAAAATCCAAGAAACACAGAGAATAAAATAACCAAGAAAATATAGATCGAAGAGAAGAGAGGTGAGAGAGAAACCTTGCTTTGAGAGATGGATAACGTTACTTTGAGAGATGAATAACGTTACTTTGAGAGATGGAGCTCGTGAAATGTGTGAGAAGTATATGGTTTTTTTGAGCAATTTTACACAATATTCTTAATCCCACAGGAAATGATTAGTTAAGTCACTCATTTTTTAATGGCTTAGCTAATCCTGTGTGTATGAGATTAATAGTCCCATGAGAATAGACTACCCTAGACTATTCCCAGAGATAGAATGTTACCAAACAAAGGATTAGCTAACACTAGTGTTAGCTAGTCCAATCCAATGGCCTAATCCGCGAACCAAACGGGGCCTTAAACCCTTTCTCCCTTAACGAATCATTCAAAAAAACAGTTGATTTTCTCTCTCTATCTCTCTCACACCAAGCTCTAACAAAAGGGTTAAAAACAGTAAAAAAGAAATAGATTCACATAAAAAATGGATGTCTCAAGAATAAAATTGAAAATTAGATAAATGGTTAAAGCGGTTATACCTAATATGAAAGAGTCAATTATGAGTAATGATACAAGTTTCTCTTGTGTCACTCTTGTATCCCATTCAATAATGATGTGACTCTTAAAATCATCATTAAACTTGTAATTGATTATTATTAAATTTTGATCTAATAGTAATTTTAAGTGCTACATCATTATTAAAGAGACATAAAAATGGTATAAGAGGAATTTCTAAAATTACTCGTCAAGAGCATTTTGAATGGTTGCCAAAAATGTTTGACATAATCCATGGCAACGGACTCTTATATCAAAATATACAAATATAAAAAAACTCCACTATTTGTAACTACACTGGAAATCAATGATTAATGGGAAAATAATCATTGCCATTTTATTTGAAATATAATATTATTGAGCGAGAAATGCTAGAACATCTACTACTGCCATTCTCCAATCCTTATAGTTATATATATTTTATGGGAATGGAGAAAGATAGTTGGAGGACAATAGACTCACTAGTAGATGCTATATAGCATTTATCATTATTGAGTTTTCTTACATTTTGAAGCCTTCTAATTATTTAAAAAATGCCCAAAACCGCATAAAATAAGCCATAAAAAGAGGCTCAATGAAGGCCCAAAATTTAAAAATAGGCCCAAAATGCCAATTTCTAAAAGAGGTTATGTAGTACGGTCATGAGTTTTAATAAGCATTAATCGGTAGTTAATCCTTACTTTGTAATTAAATAATGAGCTTGGTCTAAAATCAATTAAATTATGACTAGAGTTTGATCGGTGTCTATTTAAGTGTTAATTTGTACTCCAGTGAATACATATTATAATTGATGAATAAACAAATTTTTGATTATGTTATTGTGATTACTCTACTCTTGCCTTGGAGTTAAAAAAAAATTTCATTGTTGGGATTTGAACAATGTTTTTTTGATGAATAAGTAAATTTCATTCAAGCTTAAAACCAAAACACCAAGTCAACAACATACAAGCTCTGTACTGAGTTGAAACATACCCTCATATGGGTCTTTTACAACCAAAACACCATCAAACCTGCTTCTACAAAGCCAAAAGCAAACCTTACTAGAAGCAAAAAAACTACACATTAACCAAAACACCACCAAACAGATTGCAGAAAGCTCATTATAACAGCACATCAGTAGGCAAATTCCATAAGGACACTAAGAGCAAATTCTCTCTAGTCTTTGGAAACTTCCCTTTATGCAGAATCCTAGCCCTCACTTCCCAAAGAATCCTCCTCAGCAGCTGTTCTTCAGTAAGAGGATGCCCAAAGTGTTGAATTTTATTTCTGGTGCACCAGATATGGTAAACAGCAGCACCTAAAACCAAACGGCAAAGCATACCTTTCAGACTTTTGGAACTCCAACTACTAATACCCTCCTGAATAATCTCATCCCANCAAAAAAAAAAAAAAACTCTGAGAGAGAAGAGAAGGAAAAAAAATTGAGAAATAATGAAGAAAAACTGAGAGAGAATGAAAAAAAAAAAAAAAAAAAACTGAGAGAAGAAAAAAAAAATCCAAGAAACACAGAGAATAAAATAACCAAGAAAATATAGATCGAAGAGAAGAGAGGTGAGAGAGAAACCTTGCTTGAGAGATGGAGATTGTTGCTTTGAGAGATGAATAACGTTACTTTGAGAGATGGAGCTCTTGAAATGTGTGAGAAGTATAGGGTTTTTTTGAGCAATTTTACACAATATTCTTAATCCCACAGGAAATGATTAGCTAAACCACTCATTTTTTAATGGCTTAGCTAATCTTGTGTGTATAAGATTAGTAATCCCATGGGAATAGACTACCCTAGACTACTCTCGGGAATAGAATATTACCAAACAAAGGATTAGCTAACACTAGTGTTAGCTAGTCCAATCCAAGGACCTAATCCGCGAACCAAACGGGGCCTTAAACCCTTTCTCCCTTAACGAATCATTCAAAAAAACATTGATTTTCTCTCTCTATCTCTGTCAAACCAAGCTCTAACAAAAAGGTTAAAAACAATAAAAAAGAAATAGATTCACATAAAAAATGGATGTCTCAAGAATAAAATTGAAAATTAGATAAATGGTTAAAGCGGTTATACCTAATATGAAAGAGTCAATTATGAGTAATGATACAAGTTTCTCTTGTGTCACTTTTGTATCCCTTCAATAATTATGTGGCTCTTAAAATCATCATTAAACTTGTAATTGATTATTATTAAATTTTGATCTAATAGTAATTTTAAGTGCCACATCATTATTAGAGAGATATAAGAATGGTATAAGAGGAATTTATAAAATTACTTGTCAAGAGCATTTTGAATGGTTGCCAAAAATGTTTGACATAATCCATGGCAACGGACTCTTATATCAAAATATACAAATATAAAAAAACTCCACTATTTGTAACTACATTGGAAATCAATGATTAATGGGAAAATAGTCATCTCCATTTTATTTGAAATATAATATTATTGAGCGAGAAATGCTAGAACACCTACTATTGCCATTCTCCAATCCTTATATTTATATATATTTTATGGGAATGGAGAAAGATAGTTGAAGGACAATAGACTCAATAGTAGATGCTATATAGCATTTATCATTATTGAGTTTTCTTACATTTTGAAGCCTTCTAATTATTTAAAAAATGCCCAAAACCACATAAAATAAGCCATAAAAAGAGGCTCAATGAAGGCCCAAAATTTAAAAATAGGCCCAAAATGCCAATTTCTAAAAGAGGCTATGTAGTACGGTCATGAGTTTTAATAAGCATTAATCGGTAGTTAATCCTTACTTTGTAATTAAATAATGAGCTTGGTCTAAAATCAATTAAATTATGATTAGAGTTTTATCGGTGTCTATTTAAGTGTTAATTTGTACTCCAGTGGATACATATTATAATTGATGAATAAACAAATTTTTGATTATGTTATTGTGATTACTCTACTCTTGCCTTGGAGTTAAAAAAAATTTCATTGTTGGGATTTGAACAATGTTATTCCTTATGTAATAAAATGTTATTAATTTTCTGATTAAAAATATAACAATTTGATTTAATTTACCTAAAAATAAAAATCTCACTCATTGTAAAAAGCTAGCACCGAAAGTAAAAGGAAAACTTCGCTCAACCCCTTATCAACTTTAATTACTTTTACAATTACTTCTCAACGTTAAAAAATTATGAATTTAGTGCATCGAACTTCTAAATTTTTGTAATGTTAGGCTTTTTTTTTAAAAAAAAAGAAAAAGTAATTATGTCAAAATCTTCAACATGCCCTATTTTTTATTAGACAATAAAAAGTAACAAAGATTTAGGTGTAGATAATTTTGTCAACACTATAAAATTTTGTAATTTTTTTTTTTATAAAAAAAAGAGAGGATATTTTGGTAATTTTAACATTTAACCGTTAAATTTTAAGGGAAAAATCTAACATAATAATGATATCGTAAAAAAAAAAATGATAAAAATCATTCTCTTAACTATTTTTCAACCATCTCTTTATAGTGAATAGATGAATTTATTATTGAATTTTTATAGGATTCATATGAGTCCACAAATCAATGATAAATTTATTAGATTTGTAAACAAAAATGATTAAAAAATAATTTAAAAAAATGATGTGTAGCATATCTCTATCGTAAAACATCGAAAGTATTAAAAAGTAATAAAATTTAACAATTTCAAAAGTATTAAAAATTGAAAGAGTTAAAACATTTGCTGCGCGCTTCACGTAATAACACGTCGCTTAACTGAGGCCGCAAATAAATATCCACACCCTCACGACAACGACAGGGCCGATGACTGTGAAGTCACTAGATCCGGACTCCGATCCATACTCCATAGTCTTGGAGCGGGTTTTGATCGGGTGCCTTTGTACGTAGTGCACTGTTTCCACTGTATTTTCGCGAGAGTACTCGAAAGAGCGACTGCGCGAGTAACTCAGCGGGCACGTGGGTCCTATTTTCCCGTCTTCCCTGCTGTCTGGACCTACTTTTTCAGAGTGACTGCCAACGCGCACGCAACGAAGCTACACACACTCGCTCAAAATTTTCATACACCGGAGTCATTGGACCACACTCGTAAGTAACTCATTGAGTGATGGAAGATTTTCATTTTATTATTAATTTTTTTTTTCTCAGCGAGTAATTTGGAGGCCTTACTCGCTAAGAAAAAGACTAAAACAAAAACAAAAGACAACAAACAAACAAAATGAAATATGCTAAACAGTATAATTTAAGGAAGAAAAATATTAAGTGTTTTTTTTTATTTATATTTTTTCAATTGAAGAACTGCTAAAAATCTAAATAAATGAATTCAGAAAAATTTTCAAACTGATGTGGTAAGAGTTTTTAAATTAAAAAAATATATTTATCTCTTATTTGTCTGTCACTCACGGTTTATCACGTCAGTTAAAAAAAAAAATTTGGGTTCATTTGTTTGGCTTTTTAGTATTTTCTTTCCAATTGTAATGTGATTTTTAAAATTACTGATAGATTAAAAGTCAATTATGATAATCTCAAATTCAACAATGATTTTAAAAACTACACAAAAAAGACACTAAAAAATTATATAGCATTTCCCAAAAAAAAAAAAAAAAGAAGAGTAGTCACACTTGTAATAATCGTATTGAATGATGAAGTGCGAATACAAGAACTCCAAGACAGTAGGGTGAAGAGTAGAAGCAGAAGCGTGATTTGGACGGAGTTCCAAGGCGCGTGAGGAGAGGGATACTATTTTCAGAGTGACACTTCATCCATGTCTTGCAATTTAAGTTTTTTTTTCCAAAACCCCATCTGAAAGCAGAAAGCCAATCATAAACAGGCAACCAAATTAAAACATATAGAGGCAACCTCATCTCATCATCCCCTCATACACACAGACACCCATATAGACAGGCAAGTCCGACATTCTGTCCGAAGTTAAGAGACTTGAGAGAGAGAGCAAAGGACATGAGGAACCCATCGTCATCATCATCGCCGTCAGCAAAGGCAGGAGGTGGGTCTGGGTCGGCGGCGGGCAAGTCGACGACGACGCCGTGCTGTATCAAGGTGGGGCTGAAGAGAGGGCCGTGGACGCCGGAGGAGGATGAGCTTCTCGCCAATTACATCAAGAAGGAAGGCGAGGGCCGGTGGCGGACCCTCCCAAAGCGTGCCGGGCTTCTACGCTGCGGCAAAAGCTGCCGCCTCCGCTGGATGAACTATCTCCGTCCATCCGTCAAGCGTGGCCAGATCGCCCCCGACGAAGAAGATCTCATTCTTCGCCTTCACCGCCTCCTCGGCAACCGGTAATATATATATTTATATATCTCTGTAACTCTAATCATCAACATCTCATTATATTCCCCTTCTCTCCCGAAACTTCGCTTTTGGGGTTTTCATTAAATCCATCATTGACCACTTCAGCTAGCTAGGGTTCACTGCGCATTTCATTTCTTTTTCTTCTTCTTCCACCTAGCTAGGTTTAGGGTTTCGTGTAAATTTTGCACACTCTACAGTTGAATCTGTTTCTGTATTTCAGCTCAAAAACCTAACACTTTTTTTTTTTTTTTCCTCATATAAATTGCCTTCAACTTCAATCAATTTAGCTCAACATCATCATCACCATACCATAGATCATCATATTCATCATCATCATCATCATCATGATGTACATGTGGAGCTTTGTTTTGCATCTAAATTGCACTATTTTGCGTAATTATAGGTGGTCGTTGATAGCTGGGAGAATTCCAGGACGTACAGACAATGAGATAAAGAATTACTGGAACACTCACCTCAGCAAGAAGTTGATCAGCCAAGGCATAGATCCAAGAACCCACAAGCCTTTGAACCCGGACTCCTCTGCTGCCATTAATGCCGCCAACAAAGCTTCTTCATCAAAAACCAATCGCAATATCCCGAACCCTAACCCTAATCCCGCTTCTCCTGTTGTCACAGAAGGGACTCCTGAAAATGGATACTTCCAAAACCCTAATTTGGATGATCAGTTACTCCATGGCTATTCAACCTTGCCAAACTCTGATGGTTCAGCTGGGATGGGCTTGAGAAGCAATTACAATAATGGACTCAGCAGCACTGAAGAAGATGATGACATAAATTACTGCTCCGATGATGTCTTCTCTTCCTTCCTCAACTCATTGATCAATGAAGATGCATTCGCCGCCCAACACCATCTGCTGCAACAACAACAACAACAACAACCTAGTACTGGGATTGCGCCGGTGTCTCTGTCTGACCCATTGATTTCCATCACTGCTTCGAGTTTTGGCGGCCTCGGGGCTGGCTGGGAATCTGCAATAATGTCTTCAACTTTCAACCAAAATGAGCCCAAGAGGGAATAGTCGAGTTGAATAGAATTTCCTTTTATATATAAATATATATGCCAGCTGCTTGCACTGGGCATGAAAATGCAAGCAATTGGATATATATATATTTATATAGTGAATGAAAAGTCTAGGGTTTGTGCTGTTATCATCATTTTATGTATGTTTGTCTATTCTTATTCCACATCTTATTTTCGTGGCTGTAATGTGTGTGGTGATGTATTGTTGTTGTTGTAGACAAAGAACAGGCGGAACAGTACTTGTAATAATATTATAGATTGCATATTGAATGAATCTTCTGTTTGTGAATATATATATTTTCATTTCACAAGCTCAAAGAATTTACATATCAAGAAATAGGAAGCATCAAATTTTAGTTGATGTCCCACATCAAATACCTTCATCATATATAGAGGCAATCATAAACTTTTCAAATCAAGATCTTCTTCATGGAAAATATATATCCATTTCATGGTTCAAAAACAAAACTTCTAATAGTGTATATATCATTTAAATGATACCACAACATATGAAATGAACTTTCTCAAATTTACATAAAATAGAGAGGATCCTATTTTCAAGTATTCGGAGATAATTACTTATGGTTTATAGCGTATAACAATTAATGCAATATTCTCTAACAAGTATATACAGGGAAGGTGGTCATATATATGCTTCTAACAACCGTTGTTATCTAAGGCTACATATACCTTCAAGTTTGATCGTCACGATAATATAGCACATACAAAAGTGATCCATTAATTTATTTCTTCTTCATATCTTTCTATTTCTATTACTTGCTTTCTTCTTTCTTTATCTATTCTTCTTCTCCATATTTATCTCATAAATAATCATGTACATGTGTTTGCTAATTAAAGAGCAGAGATGGATGAAAACTTGGAAAGCCAACATCACAGCAATAGCTAGATATATATACACAACTAGGAGATGCAAGCTCCACAATTAATTCAAGCTTTTGTTTCATTTAAATGCATAAGTTCCCAGTAATCTATGATTCTAGTTCTAGAAATTGGATGGAAAAATAACTGATAATGAATGGAAGTAATGAAACATATAATGAGAAGGCAATTATTGATTAATTGGTGTCTGTGGATTGAAAATTCGTGACTAGCAAGTAGTTAGATCATATTCCTCTTCTCTACATTTATCTTTTGGATAATCATGTATCCGCTAAAGAAATAGATGAAAAGTTGAAAAGCCAACATCACAGATTCACAGCAAATAGATATTATATATATGCAAGTTCCAAAGAATTACTTATAAACAAAGCTTTTGTTTCATTTAATTGCTTAAGTTACCAATAGTCTATGATTCTAGGTCTAGAAATTGTTGGATAAATATAAATGATAATCATCAAAGTAATGAAAAAATAAAAAAAAATACGATGAGGAGGGCACTGGATATTGAAAATTAGTGACTAGCAAGTAGCAAGTAGCTAGCTAGAGGTACACAATTAAGCAAGTGTTGCAGAAACTTCCATTTCATGACAACTAGTACTAATGACCTGATCCTATGATACCATTCTCTTCGAGAAGTTGTTATCTAGGCTTATATAGATTTTTAAGGCAATTCTTAGTAATTACCTAATTGATTTCGTGTGTTATTTGAAATATTGTTGCATGTGATACATTATTTTTTCATATTGGTAAACGTGATGTGTTTTAAGTGACTTTTTCTAATCTTAATTCACGTTGCGTTAGCCGGTATGAAATGTGTGCGAGTAAGATGTGAAAACTATTTAAATTACACCAAGTCGATTAATATGAAATATTGGGTGTACGTAAGCATTACTCAATTTTGAAAGCCAAAACGATTCTTATCTAAGAATATGTGGGCTTCCAAGAGCCCCAGCACATAGCATCAACTCACTTTCTATTTTGAGAAGCTCATGAGTAAACTCAAGAATGGAAGATTTTGAACCAATCTTATCCGACACCCAAGGAGTTTGATAAAATGTATTTCCCAAAGACTTAATATAAAACTTTTATCCAAGTATATATATATCTATGTAAAACTTTTGCCAATATTGATGCTTGCTAGCTGTATATAGAATTCCTTCCAGAGTAGTGTTAAAGATAGCCTAGATATATAACTGACACAATATATATATGAGGCACATCAACCTATTGAGGACTTGAATTATCATCTAATCAATCATTTTCGAAGTATTGTAGGATATATATGCAAGGGCTAAGTTAAAATTTGTTCATCTTCCAACTCATTTAACGAGCATGAGTATTGCTGATCACTTGTGTGTAAAAATAAGAAACTAGGGTAAGGTTGGCAAATTTTGACATGCATTTCTTTGTTCTTTAGACACTTTTTTTTTTTTTTGCTTTTTCATGCACGTAAGATTATATTCTTCAGATTGTTGGCGTTGCTTTTTGGGAAGTTATAATTTCCACATATAGATGCTTTGGGAAACTATCTGTAATGAAGACCTATGAGGCCGTGAGTATAACATATATAATTCATGTCGCTACATGGCTAAGAATACGGTGAAAATGCATGTGCATTGAAGTGAGAATACACGTACATGATTGCTAGGATTTAAAGGCCAAGATGTCATATACATGCTGAATATGTATTTCATGCACAGGAATTAACCAAGTAAATTTTCACTGTGTTGTTTTTTTTTTTTTTTTCTCTCTTTTCTCTTTACTTTTCACTAAATCTAACACATACATCTCTACTTTTCGATATATCTCAAAAGAAAACCATACACATAATCTGAAATGGCATGACAACATATAATAATTCACTCATTCCCACTACCAAGCAATATTCTACTCAAAATAGGGAGTGAAACAAAGTTAATTATGAAGCATATATGAAATATCCAGCATTTCCACAACCACAAAACATGATAATTGGTTTTCCAAAATGTTCAAGTATTTTGAGTTAAGTAGATACGCTAGCTATTTGATTATTCTATATATATTGCATTTTTATTATGTCATATAGAACCATGAAGTAAATAATTAATGTTAATTTAGGGTTTTAATATTGAATCGTGCATGCACGCATTAAACTAAATAATTTGAAACAGATCTACAAGGAGGAAATGAAACCACTCACTGTTTGCTGCAAACAAAGTTGTGCAGTTGATTGCAGCCTGCAGTTGAAATTATTGGGAACCAAACTCCATTGGTGCATAAGTTGTGCGTTGCGGGGTCATAACACGGTGAATATATATTATAATTATTAAATAATTATTTAATAATTATAATATATATTTACCGGGTTATGACCCGTAACATTATGTTGAACCATCTTGGTGATACAATGGTGAAACACCTGAGCAATAAATTGAAAAATGTTAAACGAACTAAAGCTCATAGCATTTTAAGTGCATGAACCCAAAAATGAATGAGAAGGGAGTAAAAAATGGAATATGAAGTGTTCAAATAGATTAATTTACTATTTTATTAGCTTAAATTTGTGGGATATATAGTTGTTAATATGACATGGTATTAGAATAGATGTCGTGAGTTTAAACTCAAGATTCATACAATTACTCATTAGTTACTAACAACTAAGCTAATTGGTGTATAGACTAAGTACAACAATTTAGAGCGCTAAGTTATTATGTTGTATTATCTAGAGCATTCAGTTAATTAAAGTATCTTGAAACTAGCTGCATGTGTAATTTACTTGCAATTTTCAAATAAACATGCATGGCACATGGATTGTTATTGACAGGAAGAACCAACATTTCTTATCAAAGGGAACGATGAAAGCATGATTGAGAAGTCAAGCCTAATTTATTTATGCCCGTAAGGAAAAATTTCAAAATCAAGAGAGCCATGGTCCCCCGACCCCTTGGTTTCGTCCTAGATTATTGACAACTACAATTTTTTAGCTTAGTTGCAATTCCAATATACATTTATAGTATCCCTTAACATGTGCCTATAATTGGTGTTTTATAATATTTGAATGGCCTAATAATAACCTAAATTACTGTTAACCCACAGAAGAAAAAGAAAAAGAAAAAAAAAAAAGAAAAAAGAAAAAAGAAAAAAACCCTTAGCCGATATGATTCAAACCGGATAGATTTCATATCTCTCTACCGAATTATTTGGGCTGGAATTGGGCCAAAAAGTGAAAACCCAAAACTCCAAAGTTCTTTGAAAGTCTAATTTAGCTCGTCAGCCTATGGGTGGGCGTTTTCTGGCCCACGACCGAAAGAAGAAAACCCCTCTGTTTTAGTACTCCACATCATCCTCAGTGAGCCTAGGCCCAGTCACGGCCCTATTTCAACAACACTTCAACTAGGCCTCAAACAAAAGAAGGCCCAACTAGTAAAAGAAATTAAAAAGCCCAATAACTTTAATAAATTTTATTTTCTTACATTTAACAATATACTAACGTATGCCTATGTGAAATGATGCAATTCTAGGTTAAACTAGTTAAAAAATTAGATACTTTATCACATCGGTTGACGTGACATGTTTTAAGAGATTTTTTCACATCAACTACTTAAAAAAATAAAAAATAAAAAAATCGCTTAAAACACATCATATTTCAAATAAAGAACGGTAAAACAAGTTTTACTCACCCTTTTTAGAAGAATATTGAAGAAGAGATGATTGAAAATTATTTTTCCCCATCATATTTCTTTGAGCAACAAAGCCATGGCAAAGTTTTCATGAACACCCACTTTCCTTGCTTTTCCCAAAAAGCAAGCAATGATACTTCTATCATGGGAAAGAGAGAAACAGAAACAATTAGCTTCTCAACTTCACATCTCTAATCTTTATACATACAACTACTTTTTTTTTCTTCTTCTTCTTCCAACTATGCCACAAAGCTAACAGTCATAACTATTAATTCTATATTTGTATTTGAATTCAACCTTTGATTAGTTGCTCCAAGAAAGTAAATAGCACGCAATTCAAGCAGTTTCTCAGAAAAAAAGGCCGTGGAACCCACTTGACCTAAATAGTCTAGGAGCGTAAGGTTCACAGTAGGGATTATCCCATAATTTGTTTTTGGTAGGATATAATTCAGACAGTCAATTATCGAAGATTCTTTCATTTGAATGACTCGGGTATTACTACAAGAATTAAACTCTCAAATAAGTTAATATTTAATGGTCAGTCATGAATTCTTATGAGCAGTAAAATAAAAGAGCTGCAAGAATTAAGCCCTAAAATAAGTAAAATATTTAATGACCAGCCAGCAAAGGCCTCTCATAATTTGTCTGTCAGCCTTACCACAATTAAATATGACTGACAAAAATATTTTGTTCCTTTCCATTAAGGGACAAAAGTTTTTGGTCCTGTAGTTTTTGTGGTTTCGTAATCTAACGGTTGAGAACAGTTATATTGTTTGACCAAACATCCTTGGACTCGTATCTGACCCTCAACTCAAACTACCAGTCTTGGATAAGGCACGTGATTGGTAGATAGTTGACTTGTTGCAGACAAACTAAGTAGGTTGTGCTACAACTTGTTTGACCTTTTAGCTCTTTAATTATTATTATTATTATTGTTTTCATTTTAATATTTTACTCAATACGATGTTACCAATTTCTTTCTGGGTTCCAACAAACAGTTAAACAATAGCTTCATACCTATATTTATGGGGTTTTTGCTTTTATTTATTTATTTATTTATTATTATAATTTTTTGTAAATATAGTTTTTTGAAATTGCATGGTGCTCTCTTGTGACTAATTAGCTGTGCTAATACATTAAAGTAATGTTTTTAGCAAAAATTTTGGTTTAGTGTTTTATGTGCGTTGAAATCATGAAAATATATTACTGAAAGAACAATTAAGAAATTGCATATGATAAAGAAAAATGTTAAGTGCTCTCTTATTTTAAAAGCAAAGTAGGAGAAATAAGAAAAAATAATATAACCTAGGACTATAAGAGAACACTAAAAAAAAATACCAGAAGAACGCTTAATATTTTCCTATAGTAAAATATCTAACAATACAATAGTATGACTATGGGAACAATTTTAACAATGTGTTTATTTTTTGGTCTTACATTTAATATGATTTTTCTCGAATTTTGTGCTCCTCCTAGAACTACCCTTCCTGGTCTTCTCAGTGTTCCAAAAGCCAAAACAACATGGCTTAACAAAAAAAAAAGAAAAAGAAAGAAGAACAAGAACAAGAACAAGAAGAGGAGAATATGTTTTCGTGCACAAAGTTTGTGTGTATTTTCCTGCAGCAATGCATGTTTGAACCTCAAACTTCTGCTACAACCAAGAACATGGGTGGGTTTGATTCCATGTCTTTGGTTAGAGGTAAGAAATTGAATTTGAGGGTGTGCTTGCTTTCTGAAGTTATCTGAAGTTTCGACACATGGAGGGAACGTTTTGCTTTGAGAAACAGCATGCAGATTGCAGAACATATTACACAGGCAATTTTTTTTCAGAGAAGAAGGCAATTTTAACACCTACAAACGTGGATAACTCAAGTACTATGAAAAGAGAAAAAGAAGAACCATTTTCTATGCCATTCATCATCATGTTTAAGAAGCATGAAAAAAAAGAAGAGGAACAAGAAGGAAAAGCTGCGAGGCTGAGATTGACTTACCTGCAGGAAATCTTCTTTGAGCTCTTTCCACATAATGCATTGCTCTATGAACACCCTCAATGATCATCAAATGGGGTCATGGAAATCTAGACTAAATAAAGAAAGCTTCAAGTATGAGAAAGTTGAGAGTTTTTTTTCATTATTCCACAGCCTGACTTATATATATGCCCCCATGTTTTTCCCAGGCAGAAATGGAACACGTGTAGTTCATATCTTGGCTGATGCAAATGTGTACCACCCAATGATGAGAAGGTGAAAGAGGGGTTATAGGATTTTGTTTGGATTGACTGGTAGATTCTGTGTTCTCTATGAGAGGGATCAGAGACAGAGAGTGTACGCGGCAGGGGAGGACCAACCAAACGTTCTAACCAAAAGGGTCAGCATTTGTTAGACAGACCAACCTTTCTCTTCCACTGTCAAAAATCTCCCTTCCCCCAACTGCCTATCAGCTCAAGGGGTAGATCTGCAACTTTGAAAGTTCAGTGTTACTACGTACAAAGACCCCAAACATCAATTTACTGCCCGTTAAAAAGCCTGCAGAAACAATGAAAACAACTGCAAAATCCGGCCTCTGCCATGTCATGAGTATGTCACAAGTAATGACGGAGATAATATTGGTTTCAAAACGTGCGGTTTTGAAATACAATTTGGTCTTTAAAATCATAATTTAGCTTTTAAAACGATGCATTTTCTACCGCTTATGGCTTGTAGGGCCAAACAGACTCTTATATGTTCTGAATTTGCACTTGAGAGTGTAAAGATGGTCCTATGGAAACACAAATAGTGATAGTTGAGATAGATTTCTCCTGGACCACATATCCCACACAGAGCTGCACACCAAAGTTTTCTTCTTTATTTAATAAACTATTATTCCTCCAAGAAAAAAAGAGCTGCATGCCAAATTGAGAAGTAGCGGTGGCACATTTGGCAAAAGCAAGGCAAGGGAACCGAGGTGAGGTGACCCAAAAGTCAAAGTCTGTACCAATCACAGTACTTTCAAGGATGTAACCTACCATTCTTATGCTGCTGAGCCTGAGCATACAATAATTCATTCGACGAATGTGTCATTATCATTTGGTACGTTCTATGAAAAATGGTGGAATGGAGAGGGCCGATTCTTTACTTTAACAAGAGTAAAATTGAAGGAATTGGCTCCGTGAATCCTCAAAGAATGTTTGAAGTGCTACTAATGTGACTAAATTAACGTAACCATTTACAAAAAACTTACCATGTCAACCCTATGCGACATCCATGCTAGTCCCCACTCCATGTTGGACCTGGTTACGTCACCTCTTGAATAAACTGTTGGGGTAAATGAACCACCCTCAAGTCAGCCATCTCTTTGCTAGAAGATGGAGGAGGAGGAGGCGAGGTGGTTGGCATCGTTGGTGCGGGTGCAGAGGTAATGACAGGGGAGGCAGATGGATAGATGCGTTGACATTGAAGAGAGGATTAAGATTGTGTGATTGATGTGGGTAGTACTACGCGGCACTGTCACATCAACTTGTAAGGAAATATAATAAAATTGATGGTTCCGAGCCCTAGCAACAATTCATCTTAACCATAACCAAAAAAAGAAAAAAGAAAAAAGAAGAAGCTATACAATCAAGGGATTATCAATTTAGTGGTTTTCACACTTGTAAGCTTCTACTAGTGTTGTGCCCACTAATTTATAAGATTCAAAGACACTTGTAAGTTTCTGATAAGAATGAAGCCAATTTTCTATGATATGATGGGAAGCTACCCACAATGTCCCAAAAACTGCTGCAGGCCAATCCAAATCAAACCAGAAATTTTGTTATAACATGATTTAGTGAAACTCAAAAAGTCGGTAATTACTTGTCCCTAATTTCAATTTGTCTTTTATTAATTTTTTTAAAAAAACTGAAAATAGCTATAATTTTAGTAAAGGAAGCAAACATTATTGGCTTGGGTGTTGGTGTGTTCTTTTCATGGGGTTGAAGTATGGGACATATATATTCATTCATTTTCATTTCAAATATAATACTTATAACGTATGATCCAAATGCAACTTGTTAATTATTGCTGAGAAGCTTGTAATGAGTATGCAATGATTTGCAAAAGATTATGTTAATACGACGAATTATGTTGTGTATTATATTTGAAATAGATAAGATTACAACAAGGATATACATTTTATGGGTTGTATGAATTTTAGGATGGTTCCGCAGCCACCCTTGTCTAATAAAAAAACGAGTGGTTGTACCACCATACATTCTCTTGAGATTATTAACTATTTTTTTGAAAGTAAAAGTCGAAACCATCCCTCTAATCCCTAATTAGGGGTGGGCAAATTAATCAATTACCGACTACGATCGAACCGAAATTAACTGTCAATTGACTTATGTGAATTGAAAATCCGAATGAATTTTTTATACCAACGTCGGTTTGGTTTGGTTAATCGGTATAAAATATTTGTTGTCGGTTAACCGAATCGAACTGAACCGCCAAATTTGACACAGATTAAGGCTTTGATGGATGGACTTTGCGGGGTGATGTTTTGTTTAAAGTATTTAGTAAGTTTTTTGCATATTATATTCTTATTATTTGCTTCTTATGTTCAATAATTTATTTTAGCAAAAAAAAAAAAAAAACCAATTTGGGCCCCCAAAATAACTAATTTTTGGCCAATATAAAAATAANAAAATTGATGGTTCCGAACCCTAGCAACAATTCATCTTAACCATAACCAAAAAAAAAAAAAAAAAATGAAGAAAAAAGCTATACAATCAAGGGATTATCAATTTAGTGGTTTTCACACTTGTAAGCTTCTACTAGTGTTGTGCCCACTAATTAAGATTCAAAGACACTTGTAAGTTTCTGATAAGATTGAAGCCAATTTTCTATGATATGATGAGAAGCTACCCACAAAGTCCCAAAAACTGCTGCAGGCCAATCCAAATCAAACCATAAATTTTGTTATAACATGATTTAGTGAAACACAAAAAGTCGGTAATTACTTGTCCCTAATTTCAATTTGTCTTTTATTAATTTTTTTTTTTTTAAAAACTGAAAATTGCTATAATTTTAGTAAAGGAAGCAAACATTATTGGCTTGGGTGTCGGTGTGTTCTTTTCATGGGGTTGAAGTATGGGACATATATATTCATTTCAAATATAATACTTATAACGTATGATCCAAATGCAACTTGTTAATTATTGCTGAGAAACTTGTAATGAGTATGCAATGATTTGCGGAAGATTATGTTAATACGACGAATTATGTTATGTATTATATTTGAAATAGATAAGATTACAACAAGGATATACATTTTATGGGTTGTATGAATTCTAGGATGGTTTCACAGCCACCCTTGTCTAATAAAAAAACGAGTGGTTGTACAACCATACATTATCTTGAGATTATTAACTATTTTTTTGAAAGTAAAAGTCGAAACTATCCCTCTAATCCCTAATTAGGGGTGGGCAAATTAATCAATTATCGACTACGATCGAACCGAAATTAACTGTCAATTGACTTTTGTGAATTGAAAATCGGAATGAATTTTTTATACCAACATCGGTTTGGTTTAGTTAATCGATATAAAATATTTATTGTCGGTTAACCGAATCGAACTGAACCGTCAAATTTGACACGGATTAAGGCTTTGATGGATGGACTTTGCGGAGTGATGTTTTGTTTAAAGTATTTAGTAAGTTTTTTGCATCTTATATTCTTATTATTTGCTTCTTATGTTCAATAATTTATTTTAGCAAAAAAAATCAGTTTGGGTCCCCAAAATAATTAATTTTTGGCCAATTTAAAAATAACATTGACCCAATTAAAAAAGCCCACGATTAATCGATTAACCGACTCAAAATAACTGATTACTGAAATTAATAAAAAATTTTGAAATAATTTATTATCAAAATGAAATTGACGAATTAACCAATTTAACCGATAATTTCAATTGATCAACCGAAACTAGCTCTACCGAATCGAACCGGCACCCAACCATATCCCTGGCAAGTCCAAGGACGAGAAGTGTGTGTTGGCTACGTGTAGCAATACCAAAACATAAACAACTTGAAGAGCCAGACGTGGATAAAAGTGGGAGCCATGCCACGTAGGACAACCGTATGTTGGCTACGTGGACAAATACCGAACATGAAACCAGTGTCCTGTTTCCCCAACCTTTAACTACCGATTGAAATTTGAAGGAACCATTCATGCGAGCTCTCTCGTACACACTCAACACTCCCGAGGATTCTCTGTTTCTCTTATCAGAGATTCAGAGCTATGGCAAGCACTACTTCCTCTGTACTGCCCCTATCAAAACCAGATTTTCCACTCCTTTCCTCTCAAAGAAACAAGAAGATTATAGCGTCATCAACCACTCTTGGCAGAACCCGTCTCCAAGAATATCCAATTCTTCGCGGATTTTCGAAGCTTCATCGAATTAGTACAAATGGGTTTGTTGTACTTTCTCGTTCGAACGATCAGGTTGAAGAGATTGGCCTTTCTAGTCAGGAAACGGCGGGGAGTAGTGACCCCAAGATGGAAGTTCAAAGCCGGTAATGGTTTTCAATCTTTGTTCTTTTGAAACTAGCTTCGAATATTGTTAGATTCTGTTTGGTTTCCTAGAAATAGACATGTGCATATGTGTATTGTGTTTAACTATAGCAAATTAAGTTCAAATGCTGTTGAGTATACACGTGTGAGCATAAAAGATTCCAACATTGGGATTTCAAGACCTCATCCGTGTATGAGGAAGCATGTCTGTCGATAGTCTTGTTATTCTAGATGGTGGAAGATTTCTCTTTGGTAAAAAGTGATAATCTTGGGTCTGGAAATGAGCCTTCTATTTCATGTAATTTGTTACCCACATTATGGGGGTTCTTATTCTGTATCCTTCTTGTGTTATTTTATTTTTCTATGGGGGAGTCAATTATTATGTTTATCTGAATTTGTGATGAAATATCTTTCTGCCTTGTAGTATGTGGAACTGGAGGGGTTATTCTATTCGCTATCAGTATTCTGGGAACGGTGGCCCTGCTTTAGTTTTAATTCATGGTTTTGGAGCAAACAGGTCTACATCAATCATATTTTGCTTCTCATTAGCAGACACCTAATTGCTATAGGTATTAAATGCACAAATTGCTAAATACTTCATCTTTCCTATACATTCATGTGCTAATTGCATGCATACTCTCTCCTTCATACTAATTACTCTAGTTTTGAATCATGCATGTGAAGTTAAAATTGAGATAGTTGCAGTATATGGTTTTATGGTTCGCCATTGGTGTCAAGTACTCTGGTAGTGGATTATATTGTGAAGCTTGTTCAAGTTTGAACCATGGATGGTGCTCAATACAGTGCTGAAGGGAAAATTTAATAATCGTAGCTATGAGAATCATAAAACAAAAGGAGTTTTATAATCATAGCTAAAATCATCCAGATTAATCACAGTAGTGAATCTAGTGATGGTCCCACTTGGTATTAGGTTTCACACCGAGCTATGCAGTAATCAATTTTTTCATGAAATGTTCACAACTAGTTCTGTATTCAATATTTAGAATTAAGAAAGTGAATGTCAAGTTTAAAAGAAACTCAATTATTATTTTTGGTATAAACCTAATCTTTTTAGTTTATTTCCCACGGGATAAGCCCCCTTCCCACGCTAACCACTAGAAGTTGAACCTGGTCCTTCCACTCATAATGAGAGGTATTGCCATTGGTCCAAAGGCCATTTGCGAAAGAAACCCAATTATCAGAGAGTGCATCATTATATATTCTCTGCATCTGTGCACAGCACATCTGCTTGTTTTGGGTTACAGATAACAGTTTATATCAGTGGCATTCGTGGTACTTTACTTATTAAATACAATGCCTTCTATTTGTTATGAGTATGGACCTTAAATCTGGATTAGTACCTACGAATACCAATAAATATTGTTTGGCACATATCGGGATAGGGAAGCGTGTTTAAAAATTGGTTACCATATTGGATCCATGAAAATGTTTGGTAATGGTGTAGAATTATGGTTGGAGAATCACTGATGTATTGGTAAGGAAGATTCTGCAATATACTTGTGGAGATAGTCACATTGACCCTTACTGAAAAAAAGTCATATTTACATATTTCTCCAACTAAATTACTAAACTTGATCTTTATACTTGTGGTAAGGCCGAGAATGACAATGCATAGTCACATTATTATTAGACTTAAGTGTTCATAAGTGGTAAATATACCATTATACTATTTTTTCTTAAAATTTTTAAGCTTTTAGTAATGCTATAAAAGCTTTGTCACATTGCATCAATCTCTATTTCTGGAAAATTAGGTTTTAATGAATCAGGGGGGAAAAGAAAATTATAAACAAATTCAGAAAGGTGTAGAGATAATGGAAAAGTCCTTGATTTACAATACCAAGTCAAGTTGAATTCATGAGGTCTATTGCCCAAGTATGAATAATTTTACACATTTTTACACAAACATATTGCAGAGTGGCCCAAATCACCAGGAAAATTACAAATAAATAGTTATGCACCATGTGATCAGTCATTAGCATTGCAGAGTAAAGGAGAGTAAATATCGAGCTGCTGAAACTGATTTGCATGTCCAAGGAACTGAGAACAGGCTTCAATTATTTCTGCAGGGTTTTGGTTGCAATGTAAAAGCTTGAACCTGATGTTTTGTTCATTGAATTGCTTATAATTTTCATTCGTCAAATATCCACATGTTTAGCTTCTAGGTCTATGCATGTTTCAATATATTAAATGTTGATTGCTCCAAAGTTTTGTTATCCAATCTATTTGATACTATTTTTAATATCTTTTAGTACTCGTGACTCAATTCTGGCTGGTTGCAGTGACCATTGGAGGAAAAATATTCCGGTTCTGGGAAAATCACACAGGGTATATTCTATTGATCTTATTGGTTACGGATACTCGGATAAACCAAATCCTCAGCAAGTTGGAGACAACTATTATACATTTGAAACATGGGCTACCCAACTAAATGAGTTTTGTACTGATGTGGTTAAGGATGAAGCATTCTTTATATGCAATTCCATTGGAGGTGACCACCTTTTTTATGTTTTTGCTTATGAATTAATCCGTGGTTATAAGCCTTGAGCTTAACCATTATTCTTTTTATTATTATTGTAAATCCTTTTATTTCTTAGCAGCTCTACAAATTATTTTTGAGCAATATGCAATCATAGAACTAAACTTAAATTTCATGAAATTTTCTTCAAATATAAGAACCACAAGTATTGTTTTTGTTTTTTAAGTGCTAATTATTCAACTAGAACCATATTTCAGTTGAGTCTAATACAGTTCGCTAGTTTTTATTTCGTTAAAGTTTTTAAGGTTGATCATATGATACATTCAAAGATTTCTTCTTCTGGTGTTTATGTAGGAGTTGTTGGTCTTCAGGCAGCAGTTATGGTTCCACAGATCTGCAAAGGCATTATCCTTCTAAATATATCTCTTCGCATGCTTCATATTACGAAGCAGCCCTGGTTTGGAAAACCTCTAATCAGATCATTCCAGAGTTTGCTGAGGTACAAATTTGACCAATAGTTTCTTTGTATCAACTATCAGAGTTTTAGGATCTGTAGACTTTATATGGTCATGTCGTCGTGTCAGGAATACTGCTTTGGGAAAGTATTTCTACAAAAATGTTGCCACACCAGAATCTGTGAGGAGTATTCTTAGCCAGGTACTCATCTATATCAAAATTGATATTTCTTCTAATGATATGAAGGACTGATTTGAATTATATCTAGAACCAATTTATGGTAGTTCAACACACCAAAGTTCACCAAAATTTCGTAAGGTTCACAATTTTACTTGAAATTTTCTTTGCGTACTCCAAGATGTCACTGATTATGCAATGTTTTCAAGTGTTGTGAATGGGTTCCAAACTTGGGAAAACTTCCAAATCCTCCAGAAGGCCAGAATATTCTTCTCTTTTGTTTGTTATCCCCTCAAAGTTTCATCTAAAAAAATAGACTATAGAGGGATAAGTGATTGGGTCTAAAGATGGTGGTTTAAGTCATCAACATTTAGTGGTACTTTAATTATTCTTCTTTTTCCTTCCACTTTTCCTTCACCTCTAGATTTTATCTCCCACAGTAATTTGTCATCTATAGTTATCCATGAACAAGTTTTGAAATGGAATAGTAGCATAGAAATAGTGAAACTGGGAACATAATCGACAATCCATGGGCCAAGTTGAGTTCAAGGTGTACTTTGTTGGAACCATAAGTTATCCTTGGAAGAGGGGTAGGCCTGTAATGATCAGGCTTTAAGATTATAGATTAATCTGAATCTAAGCTTTGAAACATTGTTGACACTGAACCTAATCTCATAAGCATCAGGTCTTTACATTTTAAGCTTGGATTTAATCTGACAACCTGTCAGGTTTGATTCCTCAATCCGCAGTCATCTGATTGACATACATGCTCACTTCACTCCAGTATTATGACTTCATCATTGATTTCCTTGCTAGAAAAGTCACGAAGTTTACAACTCTTGACTTTTCACAAGAAGCAAAATGATTCTATGCGCATAGGTGGAAAAGTGTAGCAAGTATTTGACAAGTTGGCAAGCTTGTCTATGCATATGAATGGATGTGCCAAGTGTTTGTATGGGAAAAGACAACACATGCTATAAGTGGGACATGCTTGAGTATGCTGTCTTTGAGGTTCCATGCTGCATATTTTTTGCTTAACAAAAGGCTTTCTTGAAAACTGAACCTCAAATTGTGTAAATCATATAAGATTTCACTTTTGGAGTTGAGATTCTGGAGATGCTGTGGTGTTTCAAGTCAACAGTGATATTCTAGAAACAAAAAATATTTACAAGTGATAATAGACAGACAATTGATGATAGAACCTGCGGTGAGTCTGTACACGCTGGGGATGTAATCTTGTTCAAGACCTATTTTAACTAGCATGTTTAAATGAAAAGAATGAATCAAGCCATGTCCTTGTTGGTAGCGTTTACTTCTGACGAATTGCATTTCAGTGTTACCATGATACCTCCCAAGTCACAGAGGAACTAGTTCAGAAGATACTTAATCCAGGACTTGAACCTGGTGCTGCAGAGGTGTTTCTGGAGTTTATTTGCTACTCAGGTGGCCCTCTTCCTGAGGAACTTCTGCCTCAAGTAAAGGTCAGTTTGTTGAACTGAATTATTATATCTTAACCACTTATCCTACTTGTCCCAAGTTGTGGTTTCGAGTCTTGAGAGCAGCTACTTCATGCCAATAAGATGCTTAATGGTAGGACTTGTATCCAAGCCATCCTCCCAGGACCCATCTAAGTTGGATGAGCACTGGAAAATGACCTTCTTTCTTTCTTTTCTTTTTTCCTCTTTACAGTGTCCTGTTTTAATAGCATGGGGTGACAAGGATCCATGGGAACCCATTGAGCTTGGAAGAAACTACGGGAATTTTGATTCTGTAGAAGACTTTGTTGCCCTCCCCAATGTTGGGCACTGCCCCCAGGTTCTCTCTCTGTCTCTTTCTCTCTCTCACACACGCACCTGCTGACCTACACATACAAGCAGGCACATGTGGAGGTCTTAATTTCGTAGTGTTTATAAACATAGAACCCATTTTTAGGAGAAGCAGTAGTCATCTGACCAATTGGCTCTACTGTACTACTGTTCGAACGAGTGCTAGTGGGAGACAGACAATAAAATTGAAATGAATTTAAAGGCTTTGAGGTGTAGGGGCTGTTAGGCTTCTTAACATAATTTTCTATGCACCTGCCACTCTGTTGACTCTAAATCACTGGTTTCTGGTGTTCCATCAATGCAACATCTACTGTACTACTGTTCGAACGAGTGCTAGTGGGAGAGACAATAAAATTGAAATGAATTTAAAGGTTTTGAGGTGTAGGGGCTGTTAGGCTTCTTAACATAATTTTCTATGCACCTGCCACTCTGTTGACTCTAAATCACTGGTTTCTGGTGTTCCATCAATGCAACATCCTTTATAAACCAATTGCGGAAACAAATGCCCTTTTCTCTGTCCCTACTTAACTATAGCCCTCATGATTCAGATTTGCATATGAACCTTGTAATGTTTTTGTTGATAATAACTTTTTACTTTAATGATTTTTTGGCTGGAGTAAAGGACGAAGCACCTCATCTTGTGAATCCACTTGTCGAGTCATTTGTGGCACGCCATGCTACACCATCTGCTAGTGTCTCCACGACTGTCTGATCCAGTGGCATGTCTGTTTGTTGCTGTTTCTTAGTGCGTTCAAAGTGTTTCTGGCTTATCCTTTCTCAAGGCACTGCTAATCAAATTCCACATTCCCTTTTAAACAATGTATGGTCAAGCGTGGTGCTAAGCACTTCTTTTTGTAGGGGGGAGTATGCTTGAAAAATGTGGCATTTCAGCCAACCTGACTACCAAGTCTTTAGAATGCTTAGACTTGGACCACTTTTATTTTAAATCTTCAAATTTTTATAATTGCATATTGTAAGACTATTTTCTGTTAAAATTATATGAAGTTTTGCATATAAGCAATTTTTGCTTGTTACAGTCTCATGCACCAAATTCATTGGTTGGTTAATAGTCATCCCTATATAGAAGGATAAAGAATGTGCTTTCTAGGTGCACCTTATTATGATTTTAAAAAGCTTATGGTGGAGGGACCCTTCAATTATTGAAGTCATGTAAAATATGGCTAAGCGATGCAACTTGAACTTGGTCAATTTTACGTGAATCACTTGTATAATTAATTGATTAAAAGCAACTCTACAGTCCTATTTGAAGGATATCTACTAAGCACAGTTATGAACATGCATAAAATTAACAATTTTGGTGACCACATGAACAAAATAGATGTAGTTTGTATGCTCAAGGACTTGAATATGTGATAAGGAACTATGAAAAGACATGTTTCCAAGCAAGCAAGAAGCTTGTTGTAGTAAGGCTGTCAATTTTTGACATAATTTGCGAACTCAACACAAAATTAATTAATTATGATTGATGGTCCTGATCCGTTTAATTAAATGAGTCAAGTGAGGGTTGTTTTATATAGTCTTATATTCATGTTTTGATACAAACTGAACCAAACACGTAAACATGAATTGTCACCTGTATTTTACAGGGCCTCTTGAATAGTAAATATGCTTGGGTTCTGCTCCTTATTGTGGATGAGATCTCTTGAGATGTGCAGTGCAGAGATTGTATTTGGTTGAACACATGCAAAAAGGTTTAAACATGTGTAGAAGGACGTTTTCCAAAATTAGAAGCGTGAAATTTATATTTCTTGAAAATGGCTTTGATTACAAGAAGGTGCAAAATATAGTATCTTTCACAATCAAAATCATGGACCAATCTACCATTGAAAATGACAGAAAAAAGGGCAAGTTTTTTTCGGTTTTTGTTTCTACTGCCTTCAGATTCTTTTCCGAGTAATGGGTTTTTTTTTTTTTTTTCTTTCCAAAAATCCATGTTGGAGCCACCAACAAGTCATGTAGAAAGAAGGTTTGAAAAGCATATTGGTCGCACTCTGCATAAACCGATACCAAAAGAATGGTCGATTTGATTATCTTTTGGTGTCTTTCTGCTTCCTACTTGTAAATGTGGATCTCACCAACAGCAATCGACATGATTACTGAAGCAACATAATTAAGCATGGGATCTTTTGTATCAATCAGTAGTGGGCTCGCTTAGAAAAAAAAAAAAATCAGTAGTGGGCTCACTGTGGCTCCCACATCATCATCACTTTTAACGCACGCTTGAAACCCCCATTTTATACCATGGCCATACCTATCATAATTACATCATGGATGATGAAATAGGCATCATTTACAAGTGTATACCAATACCCCCCCCCCNACCCCCCCCCCCCCCCCCCCCCGAAAAAAAAAAGCTAAATAAACATGTGTTTGGGTTTATCTCTAGTACGATCAACTGAGAGTGTACGTGAAACATAATGCCTAATACTACTCACCAATTAAAGGAAATAGTGCAAGATGTCTAGATATTGAGTCTTAGCAAGTACAGTGACATTTAGTGTTCCCGTATCGTGTTTAGATCGTGTTGATGCATGAGTTTAAGATTGTATAAATCAATACTAATTAATCAAATTCATTTAATTCAACGAGCTAGATCTTTTAACACTAGCTTGCTAATTTATGTTGGATTCAAATATATCGAGTTTGCGAGTTGTGTAAAAAATGATTAACCCTTATGTTACATATCGGGACATGGGTATAAGACTGTATAAGTTAACCTTAACTCGACTCATTTAATTAAATAGGTCATACCCCTCAATAATAATTTACTAATTTCGTGTTGAATTCATGTCGAGTTTGTAGATCATATAAAAAAATTTGCCCGCCCTAAATTGGAGACGCTATTCAATAAGTACCTGATCTTTCTTCTTCTTTCACTTGCTTCTTTTTTTTTGGAGGAATCTTTCACTTGCTTCTAACTAGCTTTTCTAATATCATTCTTTCTTTGACGACGCACTAGATTGTACTAGCCAATTCGAATTTGCCAAAAAATAATTGGAAAGTATAAACGATTATATATATTGAGTATGTAACTTTTGAGGAAACTGTATAAAGCAAGCTGAGATTCTATATTTTTTTTAATGGTAGAGCCTAGAGGGTTTATGTGCATGGGGAGGGTTATGATCCCCTTAGTCATCATCCCCTAAAAAAGCCAAGTTATATATATGATGAAAAAGAAGGACTGTAAAGAACTCTGTGACGCAGATACTTGTAAAGCATGATTAAATAAAATCCATGACCAGATGGGTATATACCTTTTTATTTCTTTAAGAAAGCTTAAAGAGTATTGTTGGCCTAGAAGTGATTGAAGCAGTGATGCCTTTCTTTCAGAATGGAAAGTTAATTAGGGAGGTTAATACCACTATATATCATCACACTTCCCAAAGATTCCTAGTCTTTCTTGTATGGGAGACTTTGTGCCAATCTCTTGCTGTAATACAATATATATATATAAGCATGGCTTGGTTTCTTAATATTTTTTTGGAGGATGCTTTTTGGTTTTTGTTTGAAAAATGTACTAATGTGACATAAAAGTGAAAGTAATTTTAAATATTTTGTGTTTGAGGTTGTTATTAATGTATTTGTTAAAAGCTTTAACAAAATATTTCTAAGATTTTGGCCAGCAGATTTTTTTTTGCCAAGCTTTAATTATAGCACCAAGCAGACATAAATGGGGGTGAAAACTTGTGTAAGAACCCCCAAGTTTTATATTGCTTTAAATGGAAGCTTGGTGGGCTATTTTTCTTGTTTGAAGGGTTTTAAGGCAAAGGGTATTAGATTGAAGACAAGAGTAGTTCATGAATCAAGCAAGCCGACAGAATTTCACCATCAATTAAAGATGTGTCTGCCCTCCTATATCTCATCTTAATTAGCCTGCGGATGACTTTAAGACTTTGTCTGATCCTGATATTGGTTCTATCACAACCCATCAGGCATGTTTTAAATGAGTCCACTGTTCTGTCTTAAGAATGAAGTCTTCTTTGTTGAAAAAATGTGGCAAACAAAAACTAATTCCTCTCAGTTATTGGGTTTAAAGAAAGAAAGCTTTTCTATCAACTATCTCGGTGTCCTTATTTCTATCAGAATTTCTAAAAACTAGTTTTAAGCCTTTACTAGATAAAATCTCCACTAAGATCAAATCTTGGAGGGCAAGAGGGTTTTGATTTATAGGCAGAATGCAGTTGATTCAATCTAGGCTAATTACTATATGAGATTCAAGTATACTGGTTATCCGTTTTTATTCTTCTTAAGAAAATCATCAAACAACTTGAGTGAAAATTCAGTAATTATAGTGGTCTAGTTCGGATGAGAAGACAGGTGATGGCATGGAAGAGTTAGCTAGACTGCAGGTTGTCTCCCAAAGAATGAAGGGGTTCTTGGTTTTAGAAGGCTGCTAAATTGGAAAAATACCTCTGTTTTGAGGCACATTTGGTCCTGGTTTGCTGAGGAATGACTTGTTAAGAGAAAAAATTATCTACTTTGTCAATAAACCTAGTGAATGCTTTTGAGGTTGGAGGAAAATTTTGGAAATCAGAGAACTTGCAAGACCCTTTCTTAAATTTTATAAAGACACTGGGGAATCAATCTTTTTGTGTCATGATAATTGCAACCCCAATGAACCACTACTTTAAAAGCATGGTGTTAGAGTAGTTTATGGGGCTGGTAGCCATCTTCATATTAATCTATCTACTATCTAGTGCACTATCTTCTGGTGTTTGGAGGTGGCCTGCTACAAGATCGGATGTAGTGGTGGAAATTAAATATCAGCTCTCAGAGGCCATTTAGGTCTAGAAGATCATGCTACCTGGTCTAGCTCCCTTGAGGGACTTATCAATGCACTACCATATGGGTCTAGTGCTATAAGAGGAGCTATCCCTACTGTTCCTTGGAGGAAACTGGTGTGGCACTCCAAAGTCATTCCTAAGCATAAGTTCGTTGTCTTGTCTGGCTTATAATGAAAAGTTGATTGTCAACTAAAGACAGTTGTTGCTGCTATACCCAGAATTAAATTGCAAAGGTGTTGTGAGAGGCAAGACTTACAATTTTGACACAACCCGCAAATCCGATATAAATCCAATACAAAATTAGTGAATTAGGGTTGAGGAGTATGACCCGTTTAATTAAATGAGTTAGGATAAGATTGACCTATATAGTATCATATATATTTATGCCTCAACAAGCGATTGTTATAATTGACAATTTTTAACAAGACCCGTAAACTTGATATGAACCCAATACAAAATTAGTTGGTTAGAGTTAATGGGCCTAACCTGTCTAATTAAATGAGTCGGCTTAATATTGATGTATATAGTCTTATACTTATGACTTGTTACGACCCTAACTAAACACACGAACAAGAATTGCCACTCCTATGTAGGTGTATGTTGAGTCCCATTTGGGTATGCACTAGGATTATTTAATTAGCTATATAAAGATTAGGAAGAACCTCAATTATGACTAATCCCTTTGGAGTATTGTGTAACTTATGTCCAAATCTGGGGCACTGCAACACAAGGAGGGCTTGATGGGACCTGAGGATTTTGAGTGAAACAGATTGTGATTACCCCATTGGATTAATTGCAAAGGCATTGTGCAAGCGTGGGATACGTTTAGTGCGTCTGAAAGTCGTACAGTAGCTGTGGGGTTTTAATGGTGATGCATGTGTTATGTGCTTTCTGTTTCAGGGGTATTGCAGAGTAGTGATGATCATTTGCATTATAGACGTAGTGTTCCTAGGAGAATTTGACACTGTGTTATTGTTATATATGCCCAGTAAACAGGCAGATTAATTGTTCATGGGAATGGGATTCAGAGACAAATTCGAGGAGCAGGAGCTTGAATATATGCTAGTCATTGACCTTACTTGGTCTACACATAATCTATCTTATATGGACTGAAAGGCTGAAAGGAACAGTAGAATCTATGGAGGGGGCACTCTAGAAATGACTACAGTGTTTGTTTCATACAATTTGTGATGATTTGAAGGATAAAATCTGGTTTTCTGAGACTATGACGTTTGCAGTTTTGTTACTGATTGTAAAGTTTGCAATAATAAAGTACTATTTCTACCTTTTCTGTGCTAATATATTTGCCCATCAATCAGAAAAAGAAAAAAGAAAAGAGAAAAATTGTTGTTCTGCCACCTCAATAGGAGGGCCTAGCCGCCTAGGGACAATATGACAGCACCCAAAAAAAAAAAACAAAGTGTGTGGAGAAGTGACCTTTATTGTGATACGAACTAACCACCAAACACAAAACACCTAATGGGATGCTCCAAATCCAAGGACGATCGAGATGAACCTCCCCCTGCAATCTGCATCACAAGCAGGTGAATAGTTATTATTGGTGCACCCACCAACTCAAATCTGATAAAGAAAACAAAGATGGAAAGAAAGAGAGAATCCCCTTTGACTCAAAAAAACTTGCATTATTTTGATTCATATGGGCCATGAACATGATCTCTCACGTGTCACGCACGTCCTACGCATATACTACTTTGATGATCATTTAATATTATTATAGTCATATATAATATATATTAATGTCTAGACTTATGAGAGGACTTGGTAATTGTATAGTGAATATTTTCTGTAGTTGTTTGGGGTCAAGACTCAAGAGAAAATGGGTAAATTCAAAAGGGTCTGTGTCTTTTGTGGGAGTAATTCAGGGAACAGAAAGATATTCAGTGATGCAGCTCTTGATCTTGGAAGAGAATTGGTAACTACTCTCTCTCTCTCTCTCTCTCTCTCTCTCTGATTCTCTCACTCTTATACATACATACACACAGCACCATTAATGGCTGCTTTTCAAATATTCCTTCGAGGGTTTTACAAAGGGTGATTTGCAGGTGGAGAGGAAGATGGATTTGGTGTATGGAGGAGGGAGTGTTGGGCTGATGGGGATGATTTCTCAGACAGTTTTTGATGGTGGATGTCATGTTCTAGGGTAAGAGATAACAATGGGGAGCAAATAAACACATATATATAACTTGCTTTTTAGTGTTGAACAAATTGTAGAATACTTGGAATCCTTTTATTATTTATTGGTTCCAACTCTCTTTCTAGTGCATATATTTCCATATATATATATATATACACCAAGAAATTTGGACAAATTCCTGTAGTCATCTTGTTCTTACTCTAACTTTTCTTTTTCCATTTTTGGTTAGAGTTATCCCAACTGCACTTGTTCCACTTGAGGTATGAACATCTCTCTCTCTCTCTCTCTCTCTTGTGTGGCTGTGATTACTTACTTTTAAGACTTTTTCCCAGATATCTGGCCATGCAGTGGGAGAGGTGTTGATTGTATCAGATATGCACGAAAGGAAGGCTGCAATGGCTTCTCGAGCTGATGCTTTTATTGCTCTTCCTGGTATGCAGATCGATATACGTGATTAGAAATGAAGAAAACACATAAAATAATTTCATTTGCTATCATATTAATTAATGCAACTTTTCCTGTTTTTCTTGTCTCTCTTATATATATACATATATGTAAATACGAAGGAGGGTATGGAACCATGGAAGAGTTGCTTGAGATGATAACGTGGTCTCAGCTTGGAATCCATGACAAACCAGTAAGTTCAATTGCTTCTCCTCTCCAAAGTTCTGCCACTAATTACTATGCATGCACAAGTTGTAAAGTTAAGGGTTTTGTTAAAATATTCATTTAAATAATTTAAATTTACCATCTAAAAAGCACTGAAAAATTCGGTGCATATATTTAAAATTCCAAAATTTATTTAAAATACGTCACATGTGAAATATCAATCTAGGTTAAAATTTTTAACCTTGGCTAACTCTTTGGTCATGCTAGGATTAGGCCATCTCCTTCAAAGGAAAAGGGCATGAAGTCATGTGACGCACAACCCTATCTAGGAGATCTAGATGAATGATTATTTTTCTTAACCAGTTGTAGTGACATTTGATAATAGCATTAAACTATTTATTTCCTTCAAGTCCCCGAAAAGGGCATTAATATTATAATAGGTTGAGGAATCTTCCCTACTGCCAATCCACTTATTTTTTTAAACTAATTTTCTTCTTAAGTTATACATATAAGTTAATCACACTCAATTCACATTGCTTGTTTGTTTGATATAGATTTGACTTAGTGATTTAATACAACTTTAAGATTCAAGGTGGTTCACATTTCAAGTTTATTAAGATGCAACTTGAAGGTTGAATTAATTGCATTTAATACAACTTCTAATCAATTCTCGAGAAAAATAATGCTTGAGATCGTTGGTTGCTATCCTTTTTTGTTTTATCTTTCTTGTTTGCCTTTTGTTTTAAAATGAGTGATTTAAGACGACAGTTAAACATTTGGTGAAATTGCGGTTTACCATTTAAAATTCCAATTCAACCTTTTAAAATCGTACTTTTTTAATAACGCATTTCCTTGACTGCGTTTTGAAAATGTAGATATTTCTACGTCTTCAAACCGTCATTTTTTTTTTTTGAATTGCACTCCTAAAGGAAACATTCTCCTTAGTTTAAAAAAGAAAAAAAATGCACTTTTTACTTGTGAAATTGCAAGGTCTATAAGAAGTGCAGAAAAATACCGTTTATATTGGCGCCTATTTTGGCCATCAAAAAAATTTACACGGGTAAAAGCCATTTTTTAAGAAGTGGTTTTGGGGTTCGATTGAATTCACAAAACAAATTTAAGCAGATAGGAAATAGTAAATTTAATCATTTAAGTTCTAATACTTTTAACACTAAATAAGAGAAAAAACCTAATAAAAAACGAATGTTGTCATAGAGTAAATGCTTGTTCGACATTTCAATTCCACAATGTTCTTTTCATAATATTTAGCTAACATCCTTTTTAAAATATACTCCTCTTAACAAATACTATTTAGGATTTGGATTTTCGATAATTTACTGTTTAGATTGTTAGCAATTTAAACAATAAATATAATAGAACTCTTACGAAGCCCGACTGTCCTGGCAAGTGGATAGACAACCCGAAATGTTTGCTTGGTTGGAAACCAAATCCTACTATTCATTCTAGGTTCAAACAAAAAATCTACTTAGATCCTTTATAGAGCTCCTCACCATTGGTAGAAGTTCCACTTTTCCCATTAAAATGGCAATGAGTGCTTGTCCCATTAAACAGAAGAGAGAGAGAGAGAGAGAGAGAGAGATTAAGAAAGACATGTTGGTGCTGGAAACCATTAGTTTCTAATTCTTATCCCAAATCCCAATTCTGGACTAAAACAAACTGTTTAATTTCTTAATCAGGCCAACTAATTTGGGCACGAGTTGGATAGGTGTATGTGGTTATTAGCAAGATCTGGCCCTTGAACTCGACAGCTGTCCTAATTGTGACAGGGATGGCAACGGATTAGACTTAACACCCATTTTAGACCCATAATTAACCTAATCTTTTCTTTGACAAAGTAGTTTATAGTGTCTTTCTTGTCACAGCAATCACTCTCATGCAATGTATGGGATCAAAATTCAAATAAAAAAAGATTTAAAGTACACATCAAAATGAAGTCGGTGAGATCAAATCCAATGAGAGGGAGCTTGTTATTTCAGTAAAAAACAGTAGGACAAGAAAACGGAAGAGATCAAGTCTAATGAGGGTGAGCTTGCTTTTTTAGTCAAAAACAAATAGGTTTAAGAAACGAGGAAAAAGGAGCCGCCCGGGATCCATTGCAATGAAGTTGTCCATGCATATGCAATACGTAGGTAGGTCAGACGTTGTCTAGGCTCCACCAGTGTTTGAGTAGATGTTCATTACAGTGGACAACCTCATTGCACGAGACTTTTGTCTAAAAAAATGAATCTTTGACTTTAATTGTTTCTTACCTTAGGTTTTAACATCTCTTTTTTGGCCAGTTGTCATACATTAAGCTTACAAGTTTAATACAAACAAATTATTACACTCGTATTTTCGGTACAAAAACAGGTTTAAGGAACTCAGAAAAGGGGACCGGAATCCAGTGCAATGAGATTGTCCACTGCATTTAGGCCCCACTTGTTCGATCGAGTAATTGCCCATTATAGTGGGTAGCCTCTTGCATGAAATTTTCTTTTTTTTTTTAAAAAAAAATGAATCTTGACTTTAAAGTTTCCTTTGACATCTATTTTTTTCTTTGGCTATTAAAACCCCCCATCACACTCATATTTTGGTTGTAAAACAGGTGGGTCTCTTAAATGTTGATGGATATTATGATTGCTTGCTGGGATTGTTTGACAAAGGAGTAGAAGAAGGATTTATTAAGCCATCTGCTAGGAACATTATTATATCTGCAAAGACTGCTCGAGAGCTGATACAGAGGATGGAGGTACTCAAATTCTTTCCTACAAACAACAAACTAATCCAAATTTTCTACTTTTTCAAACTACCAAAAAGAAGAAAAATTTGAGGGAGTAATTTCTTCTTTGAAAATATTGCGATCACCGGCTTGCTAAGTGTGCCGGTTCTTATAAAAATTTTGGAAGTATTCTCAATTACTTTCATTTTCTTTCTTCTGTTTGGATTAATAGTGAAAAAGATTCATCCCCTGTAACTTTTTAATGGAAAAAGATAAAATTTATTAAAGCTAAAAAAGATACACGAGGAGAGAGATGACCCCATACAACCATCCTAATAAATCAATATATGGTTCAATAAAAACAATTTTTTTAAAAAAAAAAAAGAAAAAGAAAAAAAAAACCCAGAAATAAGTCAATTCATTGACTTGGCCTAAAAACCAAAAAAAGGGTGGTCAAGTTGACATAAGTTACTTGGAGAATTATGTGTTGCGGCAGCGAGGGAGCTTGGATGTCACAATGGGAGGATTGCTTTGAGATTAAGGCTCTGTTCGACAACCGTTTTGTGTTTACACTGTTCAGTGTTTGTACTGTGCAGCTTGATACTTTTGACCAGACTAGAGTTTGAAAGCATAAGTCAGTATTCGGAAAAAGACATTTTTACCCTTAGTTTTTTTTTTGTTTTCCCTCAACACGGTCGCCAGCTTCAAAGTCCTCTCTGTTCAACAGTTCTTCAGAGTCGACCGTTCTTCCCTTCTTCAGAGTCGACCGTTCTTCCCACGAAGCTGAAGGAACTTTGTCCGCATCATCACGCCTCTACCGAGAAATCAGTACCGAAAATCGACAACACCACCGCTTGAACTGGCGGTGCTACCACCACAAGCACTGCGAGAACTCGCTGAGCTTTTTCCCGTAGTCGTAGAATCCATCTTGCTGGACTCTGAGTCCAAGTCAAAAGTATCGATAAAAGAATCCGATTCCGGTTCATAATTTTTCTGGTAGAAATCACTTCCATTTACCGACAATCTTCTAGGAAGAATACCCGAAATTTTAGACGAAGATGAAGATTTTCCCAGAAGCGTTAATTTTTCGGTGAATCTCATAGACCCTCCAATCATCCTCGGTCTGTTGTTTTCTTTGGCGCTCTCCTTGTGATTGTCAAACCTACCGAACTCGCTGGAACTTCTCTGTCTATTGAGAAAACCCCCATTGTCATTTCTTATCATTTTTCCGATCTTTTAGCCTCTCGTTTCCGAGATGATCGCCTATAGTACCGGAATTCTTGTGCCCAATCGGTGATAGCGACTGACTGTTCGGAGATGGGATTCCGCTTTCATGTGAAGAGGTTGAGTTTGGAGAGAGATACCGCAAGCTCACCTCTCGGGATCTCGCTTTTCTGGGTTTCGGAGAAATTGGCGAAGATTCCGATTTTTGCTATTGCGCAAGAGTTTGCCGAGGTTGGGGAAATTGGCGAAGAGCAAAGGGTTCAAGGCCAAGGCAACACTTTTGTTGCTCACTGGGAGCATCATTGGAGCCGGTGGAGCGTCGAGTCGGGGAGTGTTGGACTGGTTGGTGCCATGCGTGGTTGAGTTCTTGACAAGTGAGGACTGGGCGGTAAGGAAGGCGGCAGCGGAGGCGTTGGGGAAGGTGGCCGTGGCGGAGAGGAATTTGGCGGCTGAGTATAAGGTGTCGTGTTTGAATTCTCTGGAGAGTCAGAGATTTGATAAGGTAAATGAAGAATGAGTGTCGGCGTGTGTGAGAAGACAAAACCCCTCATGGGTATTTTGGTAATTTTATCGTGTGATGGGTTCAAATCAAGTAGTATAACTTTTAAGAAACTGACAAAAAATGAACAGTAAAAACTCTGAACAGTATCTACACAAACCCCAAACTCGGTTGTCAAACACCCCCTAATTGGAGTGAAACTACTGCATAAGATCTCTACTTCGATTTTGGTGAGAGATTGCCCAACAGTTGTTGCACTTGAGACATCGGATTTTATATTCTCAGTTGGCCAAAAGGCAAGATACTTGCTATAAAGAAGTAGAGGAGAGAATGTACAAGAAAGCCAGAGAGTTATTAATCAGGGACGACATCGTTTGACACCCACGCAAAATCTCACAATGAGAGAGAGAGAGAGAGAGAGGGAGAGAGAGAGAGATCTCTACTTTGAGAGATGAGATAACTTCTCTCTAGAAAATAGAAAGAGAAGTGGTAACAGTTCCCAGACCATTTAACAGAATACCTTTTACTTTGCCGACAAAATTATTTTACTTTGAATTGGGTTTTTCTTACATTCCACAATCAAAATCAAACAAATGTGTTAAGCAAGCAATGCCATCTGATCAACAAACATATCATTTCTATTATATCACTTCAAAGAGTCAAAGTCATTCATTTGTTTCTGCAGGAATATGAACTTCTTCATGATCAAGTAGCATCAAGACAAAGTTGGAACATAGAAGAAAACCACACTGAAAGTTTGTAGCTGATCCCTTTCATTTGCCCTCCAAGAGGACGAAGGGCTTATTGCAAGAACATCTTTCCAAGTGGCTGTTTGAATTGCATGTGCAGGCAGATGACACAATAAAAGAAAATTGATATTCCAAACGGAAACATGTGCAACTTGTGAGCAGAAACCCTTTCGTGATTTGTGCTTGATTAATTGTGTTCCCAAACTGAATGCTTATATAGTTATATTTTCCCTAAAAGGAATAAAAATATATAGATTGAACATGTCCTAAGGGCTGTGAGTGTTCTTGACAAAGCAGAAAACGGAGCTGGATTTCTATCAAATATGAGAGAGTTCCTATATATAGCCCACTTACCCGAGCAAGTGGACGAACAGCTCAAGATTTGCTCGGGCGGGTAGACCCCATAGACTCTCTCACATTTACTATTTGGATTGTTAGCAATCTAAATACCAAAATTGATGAGGATCTCTATCTGCAGAAAACAGCGAGATAAAGAACAGTACTTGATTAGCCAACAAAGCATTTGTAAGCTGTAACATGGTTGAAGCCCATCTATTGGACTTTTTGCATATTTATATCGTCCTGCATAATATAAATCACAGTAAACATAATCACCAGTGAAACAAATGCTTGGAAGGTATCTACATTTTCACCACTATGTTGAGGATTTTTCCCCCCGGGAAGGAGGGGAAGGTACCCAATGTTGTTCATTAATTATGTATCCAACCACTATTACAAGAAGTACAAAGAGATGTTACAAGGCTAACCAACACAGGCATCATTGGTTCATAGACAACAAAGATGAATTGAAAGATAGACACGAGCACATGAATTGTAACCACAAGCCAACAGGGAAAAACTATCCTACTCCCGTTACATAGGCAAAAAGAAAGCACCTTTATCTTCGATTATCATCCCATCTAAGAGGAGAATTCTGGTGCACATGCAATAAGGAACATGAGCTTCATTGATGGTAGAAATATCATTTATAGAGCTCTTTCTTCCTCTGTATTACCTGATTTTTTTTTCTCTCCCTTTCACAATAAAGTTTGTTCTCGTCCCATATGGTAAAGAACCAAATGGGGAATTCTTTTGCAAAACTTGGACTGGGAGAGTTCATTGGTCGGGGGCTTGTCATAAAACAGTACAGATATTGGCTTGTCATAAATAAAGATCATCAATACAATAAAAGAACATTCAAATACAGAAAAGAAACCAGAATTGACAGAAAGTATCATTCTGAAACTGATTCTAAAAAGTAAAAGACATTTCAATTCAAGTAAAAAAGCATTAAGGGATAGCTTGACCTGTTCAACACGTATTAATTCCATCCTTGCAATCTTTGGTCAAATTATAGAATGTTTCCACACGTGTCTTTGCCCTGTAAAGGACCTCAGTATCCACTGCAACTCTCATGTATCCATCAAACTCAACCGGTCGTCCATTATTTAGAACCGTCGTCTCATTGTACCACTCACTTGTATTTCCCCATAACTCCTTGTAATCATCAAGCAAATGCACCTTGTACTGAGATCTCAATTTATCAAAGTAATTGTAAAATGGCTCATTGGTGGCTATATACAAATTCCTCCAAGGTTGAATCATCCCTTTCAGCTTTGCAACGAGCGTATCAGGGGCTGTATCAGAATCCAAATGAGGCCAAAGCTCTTTATTCTGTGCTTTCTCCCCTCTAACCACATGAACCGCATCAAAATCCCAGTCCATTCTCCCGCTTATCTCTGAAACAATATTCATCAATCTCTTTGATTTCCATAGAGCGTGCCACGGTCTCTGGATGTACTTAGCAGCTTGCCCTTCACATACCCTATACCAATAATTCTCTGGCTCCGGAGCATCAAACTGCCTCCATATAACTGTGCTCTTGTCTTTCTTGAGTTGCATAGGCGTCACCTTATGGCTCACGGCCTTCCTAGTAGGCAACTTCCTCTTATGGCTACGATTCCATTTCTTCCAACCTGTCAAAAACTCACCCTCCTCCACAATCGATGCCACCTCCTTAAGATGCTCAAAGTCAAAATAATACCGAAAATCCTTTCCCTCCTCATCTTTATTACTTGGATTATAAGGAGCTGCCAAGCATATACTCAAATCCATCACAAAGGTCCTATTCAAATACATAGCTTCCCCTAAACCACACAAGAAACTCCAAAGGTAATGATTCATTCCCTTGCAATAATCCCCTCCGCGTGAATAGTACAAGTACCTCCCCTTGTTGAAATTCATCGCTGACCCCAAACTTGGGATTGTGTCATTGATCTCCTCATCCCGGACAGGTGGGGCAAGCTTAGCATTATTCCCACTGCCCCTCCTCGTGGCATTACTGGTTCTACTCCTGGGCCGGCGGGCATTAATACCAGAATGCCACGCACCCGCCTGCACCACTTTATACGTACAATTCTCCCCAATTCCAATCTTAAACCTCCTAAAATCCCTGTACTTCCTCCAAGATTTCTCCTTCTTATTCCTAAACCTCCATGCCACATCACACTCATTTGATTTTGTCCCCTTAACTGGGGTCTGATATTCCAAGAACACAATGGATTTAAAAACCCCCAAATTGAACTTCTCAACCGCAATCACAACCCGCGGGTCCGAACAATTCACCACCCGCCCCAATTCATCGCAACCCAACTCCGATTTTGGGGTCGAATTGGCGATTTTCTCTTCGGTTTGCTCGATCACCGCTTCGGTGATTGGGTTGTTTGCGGGCGACACCGCGCGAGCGGGTGCCAAAAGCAAATCTTCCCCAGTTTTGAGGATGGAATTGTCATTTTTGAAGGTGGCGTTTTCAGACTCGGTGAATAGCTTGGTCAGGGCTGGAGCAGACTCCAGCCATGGATCTGGGGGTTGGTAGGTGATGGCAATTACTGCAAATATGAGAACTGAGAACACAAACACTGAGAAACACAGATTGCTAATCAGTTTTATCAGGTTCTGCCCAATGGGCTCAGCGCTTGGATTCGCCTCTTTCATGGGTTTGTCTTGAAAGTCTTGATCTTTCAAGAAAAACCCAAACACCCAGATCCCCCACCCCTTAGTTTCTGTTCAGATCTTGAAATCAGTGCAAGAAAGCAAGTGGGTTTGTGAAAGAGACTGTAGAAAGTGATGAAATTGAAGTAGAAAGAGAATGGGGGACAGCGCTTTTACTTACAGTCGATAATGGGAGATCTACCTCTGGTGGGTCTCAGCTTGAGCTGACTTCGAGTTTACTGATCTTTCCTTGGTGCTAATAACATGGATGAAGCCGTTTGCTCAGAGCATGTTTCAAGTTTTTGTTCCTTTGTTAATAAGCTAAAGGCAAGGAGGGGTGTTGGATTGTCTACATCAGTGAGTTGGGTACCCCGTTACACCCAATGGTGCTTCTAGAAATGATAATTAGTTTTATTTTTTTTCTTTTTGGGTTAATTATTTTTTGTACATGTTGTTGAGATCAAATAGATGGCAGTTGGTACCTGATTTCGTTTGATAAACATAGTTAATGTTTTCATAAAATAATTTAGCGGCATGCCACATCAAGTTTACTAAAAATGTCACACGTGTCTCGTATACTTTAATAATATTCTTTAAACACTGATAGAGAAGAAATTGCCAAAGGCAACCAATCCCTCTCTCTCTCCATATATGTATGTATTTTTACTTTTTTAGTGTGTGAGCCATTTAAGCTGTGATATACGTGTAATTTGTTCTAATAGCAAACACCACCACGAGTTGAGAAGAGATGAAACCAATGAGTCAAAAATCTTAGAAGTATGATTTGAAAAACATATTTATAATGAATGAGGGTGACTAAGGATAGATTTATTGGGATTTCATGCCTTTAAATTACTTGCTAGGCCCTGTTTCATCTTGGTTAATCTTCTTTGTCATTTAGGCAGACATTTTTGCGTATTGGGTAGTTAATGGCCTATTCATCCCACGTACAACTTATGCGTCACCATAAGGCCTATTTTAAATGGGCTTTCATTTGAAAAGTTGCTAACCAATCCACCAAACCACGCCATGACCTTCGGGTTATAAACTAGTAAGGGGTGGGCCGGGTGGCTACGGCTGTGTTTGTTAAACGTTTTGTACTAAAACAAGATTTGTATTATTTGGAGGTCCTACATTCAATTATTTTATTTTTTTAATATTCTCTTACTTTTAACATCACATCACATCACTTTTTATTACTTTTCAAATAAAAAAATCACTACAAAACAAAATTTTTCATTTTTCTATATTAAACATTCTTATTTTTTTACTTTTTCAAAATTTTTTTTCATATCTGCTATAATGCAAAATTGAAACGGAAACGAAATGGTTTGCCAAACAAATCCTACACCATCCCATGGCTTGGCGGCAATGGCTAGTCTCTGGCCAATTTGGGATGGTCGGACGACTCGGACCATTTCTTTTTTTATTTTATTTTCTTTTAAAAAAAATCTTTATTTTATCTTATTACAATTATAGGCACACATGTGACAATATTATGGTGCTGACGTGGCACGTCGATGGATTCGGACAAATTTTCGAACGAAATTCGCGTTCAAAGAGCTATTAACGAAACCAACCGCTAATTTTGCATTTTTCATTCGCACCACATATTCACGTTATCCGTTCAACCGTACAAACAACTAACCATTTCAAATTTTTAGGCTTTCTTGTACGAAAAATTCAGAGCTTCGAGCTCAGTCACAAACTTCACTCTCTCTCTTTATACTTATGAAGTTTGCATCTTTTCTCTAGTTTAAGCTGTGAAGGAAGCAACCATGGAATCTTTGAAAGTGCCGTCTGTTCCTTCAGTTTACATCCGAACTACGCTGTGCAAAACCCAATTCAGAATACCCATGTTCTTGAATTGTCATTTCACTCCAACTCCCACTTCTTCTTTCTCATTAGTTGACAAAAACCAATCCAGGTTCAAGGTTTTTACCGCCATATCATCCACGGTTTCGACAGAACCCGCAAACCCACCTGAGCCCGAGCTTGAAACCCACAGTCAAGGTGAGAACTTTGATTGGTATGCACAGTGGTATCCGGTTATGCCGGTCTGTGATCTGGACAAGAGGGTGCCGCATGCGAAAAAAGTGATGGGTCTTGATGTGGTTGTGTGGTGGGATAGAAATGAGAGTGCTTGGAAAGTGTTTGATGATACCTGTCCTCATAGGTTGGCTCCACTGTCTGAAGGGAGGATCGATCAGTGGGGCAGGTTGCAGTGCGTGTACCATGGTTGGTGCTTTAATGGTTCTGGTGATTGCAAATTCATCCCTCAAGCACCTCCTGATGGCCCTCCGGTAATAATTCTTGATTGAAATCTCCATTGTTGGGAACTGGGGACAGCATTTTGCCAGAGCTTTTGCATGTTTTCTGATGTATATTTGGTTGGATTCTTGTCACATGAGCGCAAAATATGGAATCTGTTAATTTTATCAAATATTAGGTTGAACCAAGATTCCAAATTTCGTTACTTGGCCTATGCCTTCTTATTACCTACACAGAACAATCAATGAAGTGATGAAGACACTTTGAAATCCCCTCTTAGTATTATTTGCATAATAGACATAATTGTATTTACAAGTAGCTTGTCCTCATTTATATATGTTAAATCACCACCTATCCCAAAAGTTTAAGCCGATGAAAAATGGTTGTTTTAATCATTTAGTTAATACTTTAACACTCCTCATCACATATAGGACCAAACAACATTTAGACTATTCTATTTGAAATAGGGGATAAATGGCGGAGGCAGTGTTCAAATTCAGGACCTTTACTATGATATAAGCCTTTGGGATAAGTGGTTATTTGACAATATGACCTCAAGGCACACAAACAAGCTTAATTTGCTTAAAATTGAACCACAACTTACACATACAACTAGAGGCCTAAATTGAATATGAGCTCAATTATCTTTAAGAATAAAATGTAAACATTCAGATGCTCTTTCTGACGGCTAACTCTTTTCCCTTTTGTCATCTTTCCTGAAAAAATAGGAAGAGAAAAGAAAAAAGAAAAATTGTCCTTGACCAGATGAAAAAGATCTAACTATATCTTGTCAATGGTTACATTTTTCTGCTTCATCTTGTATGATTTCATCCATTTGTTGAATGTCTGTGAGGTATAAGGATTCGATGTAGCATTCAATTCTTATTGCTGTAATTGTCCTACTCCATTCTTGCTAGGAATGGCCCCTTTAATTTTACTTTCTAAAATGGTCTCTTAAATCACAGTTTTGTTCGATCTTATTCTATTTTCTCATATAAATAGAAAGGTATGTCAGTGTTGTATTCAGGAATTCCTTACAAATGGAATATGGAATTTGGTTATGATACATTGTGTGATTTTGCATCACTTGAAGCTAGAGGATCTTACACTAGTTAGCTCTACCTTTGTTCAAAAGTTCAAAATACAATTAATTGGTTTGACAGAGTGTATAGGATCCATGTTACTTTTTTGCTGAACAAGGTGGTGTCCAAAGAGTATTAGTCTTACTTCAAACTTCTAATCATTGCTGCAAAATGATGAGGACTAGTAGTAAGTCAATTACTAGAATGAAGTATAGGGAAGGAGACTTGCAAAGCTCACTTTACCAGCTCTAACAAGCTTGTTTACCAATTAAAAGCGGTTGATAACTCATTATTACGCCACACATTCTATGTATTTACTTAAAAAGCTCTGGACAATTGAGAATCAGCCATGTGAAGGATTATCAATAAGTGTCACTAATGTTATTATGCTCTTCATGTGCTATGGCTATTCCTTTTGTCTCTTATCCATCTTTCAATATTCTCCATTCCATTGGATTTGTAATTTTGACATCTTTGGGTCTACGACAGGGGAAGTTAGATAGAAAAAACATGATGAATTGTCTAGGTCACCCAATTTCTTGTTTAATTAGGCGTTGGACTCTCCAATTTTTTTTTATTATTTGAGCACTCTGCAGGTTGCTATTTATGATAACCTTGCATACAAAGAACCGGAAGATGAGATATAATTCCATTGTTCTTGTTTCATTTAAGCGTAATCAAATACTACAATGTTTGAAACTGAAGTGAAGCTTTCTTATGTTCCTCTCAAAGCAGTGCATGCCCCACGTTTCCAAATATTTATAGTTCTTGGGCACTGTGATGGTAATTAACCTTTCCAAATAATTATGCAGGTGAACACATTCAAGAAAGCATGTGTTGCTGCTTATCCAAGTACCGTGCAGCACGACATTGTTTGGTTTTGGCCAAATACTGATCCTCAGTACAAAGATATTCTTGTGGAGAGAAAACCGCCTTATATCCCACAGCTAGATGATCCTTCCTATACTAAATTAATGGGAAATAGAGATATTCCTTACGGGTGTGTTCTCCCACTACTTCTGATTTAAACTCATTTTCCCAAACAAATTTTCTTTTGTGGATCCCACATAGAGCACTTTTTCAAATATGTCCCCATCAAAACGCTTTGCAATTTTTACCGTTTTCAAAACCCAAAACCCCAAATACTTCTTAAATCTTTACCAAACCAACCCAGAGACTATTGTTTCTACTCATGTATGTGGCCTTATTTTCTGTTATATATTAAAGAACTTTTAGGCACACATAATGTTGAAATATAACGTATTAATATTTTCTTTCTATATTTTGGCTAATTTCATTAGAGATTGGATCTTCTTGCCTGATAAAATTTTCTTCTTCCTTTTTATTGGCAAAAATATCATTTGGAAGTTCTTCAAATGAATGTATTACTAAAAGTTGGGCATCTCTAATTCAGGGTTTAGTTTTTCTTTTATTGTTTCACCTATTTTCTCTTGAGCAGATCTGATCGAGAGTATACTGATGTTAAATTTTCAGTTATGAGGTATTGATTGAAAATCTTATGGACCCTGCTCATGTTCCATATGCACATCATGGAATTATGAAAATTCCACGACCCAAAAACAGATAAGAACTTTCTCATAATCCTTATTTCCAGTCGATGTGTCCTGTTATCTTAATTTATAACTGAAACAAAGTTGCCTTCACAGTGAAGGCTGATAGAGAGGGGGGCAGGCCGCTTGAATTGATGGTTGAAAGGTTAGACATCAATGGCTTCAATGCAAAACAGGACTTCGGCTTAAGCAAATTTATTCCCCCGTGTGTGTTTTATGCTTATACTAACCCTGTGGTGGATCGAACCAATGGATCTGCAACATCAAGTGGAACTGAGAAGGTATACATTAGGTTGATCATCGTTCATACTAAGCTGATCAACCAAAATTGGGAATTTTTTTAATCCTTATTTATTTTTATTTATTTTTGTTTTTTGTGTTCTTAGTATTTCTATTTACATAAAGTTTGGTTAATGCAGAAAATGTCTGTGCAGCGGAAATCTGCTTTGATTTTTATTTGTATTCCGGTTAGTCCAGGTAGTAGCAGGCTGATATGGACCTTCCCAAGAAACTTTGGTATTTGGATTGATAAAGTTGTGCCACGATGGATGTTTCATGTGGGACAAAACCTGATTTTAGATTCTGATTTATACCTTCTTCACGTTGAGGTGATTCCCATCTCTTACGCTATTGCATAGTTGTTTCATCTTGATAATCGGTTTATTTCCATTACGCATGACTTTTTTCTTTTTAGGAGTAACAAATAAAAGTCATTGGTAAGATCACCGGATCAACCATACTGACAGATTCCAAGGTTCTGCTATTATGAAAGACAACATATAGGATATAACTTCCAATATAGTATAAACCCAACTGGCGTTACAGATATAATTTGAGAGTAAAAAAGAAACAACACATGGTGTGACTGCTGTTCCTTATATATATGATTACTAGCAGTCACAAAAATAGAAACACTGAATAACATTATAGTACATTTTTGATTAGTAACATCTGACTCTTGAGTTCTTCTATAAATAGGAGCGTAAAATAATGGATGCCGGTCCTACCAACTGGCAGAAAGCTTGTTTTGTACCAACAAAGTCAGATGCTCTTGTGGTTGGATTTAGAAAATGGTTAAACAAGTATGCTGGAGGTCAAGTTGATTGGAGAGGCAAGTATAGTGGAGCTCTTCCTCAAACTCCTCCTAAAGAACAGCTGATGGACAGGTAATTCAGACAACTACTAATGTGGATTTGAGCTCCAATTTGATTACATTTTTTGGCTCTGGAAAGTGGTAACTTTTCTTTTCCTCTTAGATTTTTGAGAATGTTACAAGAGTACCAAAATCTCTGCAGAAGCATGGAAGCTAAACCTGTTTCTCCTTGCAACCATGAAATCATGATCCTTTACTTGGCTCATTATCATTCACAAACTACGATTCACATCAAATCAGCTTACCAAATTATACTTGTTATAATGCCTTCAGACTACTTTTCTCCAAATCCTACGTGAAAAAATGCACGTTGGAGGCAATACATTCATATTCCTGATCTTTTTGTGTGCATGGTGGTCCTTGGAACTAGCTGTGTCAATTATGAGAAATAGCTCATCGAAACTATTTTTCACCATCTTTTTCAGGTACAGATCCCATGTGGAGAACTGCCGCAGTTGCAGCGTTGCATATAAAGGCTTCAATGTGCTTGAAGTTGTCCTCAAAGTTGCCTGTATTGCTTTAATTGGGATTGTTGCTGCAGTCAAACAGGGTGCAATGTCAGCAGCTGCGAGAACCACATTGGCTTCAATGGCGGTGATATGCTATGCATCATCAATCTGGTTGGCCCACTTCATTTACAAAAATTTCCATTTCCATGACTACAATCATGCTTTTCGCTGAGGGAGGATAGTCTCTCACTTACTGTTTGGCCTTCAAAAAAACCCATTTTCGGTTGTGTAAAAATATTTTATGTAAAGATTAATGAAAAGTAAGATTGATTGGGTTGTTTGCGGGCGACACCGCCCGAGCGGGTGCCAAAAGCAAATCTTCCCCAGTTTTGAGGATGGAATTGTCATTTTTTAAGGTGGCGTTTTCAGACTCGGTAAATACTGAATAGCTTGGTCAGGTCTGGTTCAGACTCCAGCCATGGATCTGGGGTTTGGTAGGTGATGGCAATTACTGCAAAATATGAGAACTGAGAACACAAACGCTGAGAAGCACAGATTGCTTATGAGTTTTATCAGGTTCTGCACAATGGGCTCAGCGCTTGGATTCGCCTCTTTCATCTTTCAAGAAAAACCCAAACATCTTAGTTTCTGTTCAGATCTTGAAATCAGTGCAAGAAAGCAAGTGGGTTTGTGCAAGAATGCCAAGAAACTAAAGAAAGTGATGAAATTGAAGTAGAAAGAGAATGGGGGACAGCGCTTTTACTTACAGTTGATAATGGGAGATCTATCTTTGGTGGGTCTCAGCTGAGCTGAGATGACTTTGAGTTTACCGATCTTTCCTTAATTGGTGCTAATAACATGGATGGAGCCGTAGCATGTTTCAAGTTTTTGTTCCTTTGTTAATAAGCAGCTAAGGGCAAGGAGGGTGTTGGATTGCCTAAATCAGTGAGTTGGGTACCCCTGGTGGTTTTAGCAATGATAATTAGTTTTCTTTTTTTTCTTTTTAAGGGTTAATTATTTATTTGTACATTTAGTTGAGATCAAATAGATGGTACCATATTTCATCTTATAAACCAAGTTTGTATTTTTGTTCAATAATTTAATGATGTGTCACATCAAATCCATTCACAATATATATATATATATATATATATATATATAGTGTGGTTTTTTAGTGGGTGAGACATTTAAGCTATGATATATGTGTAATTTTCTATAGTTCTCTGGTAACAAACACCACCATAAGTTGAGAAAGAGATTGAACTAGTGAAACAATTGTGACACATCAGTTTATACTTTTATTGACTAAGGCCTATTTTAAATTGGCTTTGGACTATTTAGGCCTATTTTAAATGGACTTCTATTTGAAAAATTGCTAACCAATCCTCCAAGCCACGCAAGTAGTGATTGTCAACTAATTGAAGTGCAAAAACAGTAGTACGCCAATAAATTATTTAATATTATTTTATTAAAAAATTATAATTTATTAATATTATTTAATATTAAATAATTTACCAGCGTGCTACTTCTAATGCACTCAATCGGCGTGAAAATCACTACTCTGATCAATATTATGATGCTGACGTGGCACGTCGACGGATTCGAACAAATTCTCAAACGAAATACGCGTTCAAAGAGCTATTAACGAAACCAACCACTCATTTTTGCCTTTTTTCGGGCTACAGTCAGTCATTCACACCACATATCCACGTTGTGCGTATAATTCAGAGCTTCGAACTCAATCACAAACTTCACTGTCTCTCTTTATACTTACGAAGTTTGCATCTTCTCTCTTGTTTGAGCTGTGAAAGAAGCAAACATGGAATTTTTGAAAGCGCCGTCTGTTCCTTCAGTTTACATCCGAACTACGCTTAGCAAAACCCAATTCAGAAAACCCATGTTCTTGAATTGTCATTTCAATCCAACTCCCATTTCTTCTTTCTCATTAGTTGACAAAAACCAATCCAGGTTCAAGGTTTTTACCGCCATATCATCCACGATTTCGACAGAACCCGCAAACCCACCTGAGCCAGAGCTTGAAACCCGCAGACAAGGTGAGAAATTTGATTGGTATGCACAGTGGTATCCGGTTATGCCGGTCTGTGATCTGGACAAGAGGGTGCCGCATGCGAAAAAAGTGATGGGTCTTGATGTGGTTGTGTGGTGGGATAGAAATGAGAGTGCTTGGAAAGTGTTTGATGATACCTGTCCTCATAGGTTGGCTCCACTGTCTGAAGGAAGGATTGATCAGTGGGGCAGGTTGCAGTGCGTGTACCATGGTTGGTGCTTTAATGGTTCTGGTGATTGCAAATTCATCCCTCAAGCACCTCCTGATGGCCCTCCGGTAATAATTCTTGATTGAAATCTCCATTGTTGGGAACTTGGGACAGCATTTTGCCAGAGCTTTTGCATGTTTTCTGATGTATATGTGGTTGGATTCTTGTCACTTGACTGCAAAACATGGAATCTGTTAATTTTGTCCAATATTAGGTTGAAAATGATTCCAAATTTCGTATCTAACTATATCTTGTGATCAATAGTTTCATTTTTATGCTTCATCTTGTATGACTTCATCCATTTGTTGAATGTATGTGAGGGATAAGGATTCGATGCAGCATTCAATTCTTAATAATTTACAGCAATGATTGTCCTACTCCATTCTTGCTAGGAACAGCCCCTTTTACTTTCTAAAGCGCTCTCTTACTTCACAGTTTTGCTTGATCTTTTATTTTCTCGTATAGATAGAAGGAACAAGGTATTGTCAATGTTGTATTCAGGAATTCTTTACAATGGAATATGGAATTTGGTTATGTTACATTGTGGGATTTTGCATCAATTGAAGCTAGATGATCTAACACTTAGCTCTACCTTTGTTCAAAAGTTCAAAATACAATTGATTGGTTAGGATCCATGTTACATTATTGCCTAACAAGGCGTCCAAAGAGTATTACTCTTACTTGTAACTTCTAATCATTGCTGCAAAATGATGAGGACCTTGTAGTAGATCAATTACTAGAATGGAGTACAAGGAAGGAGACTTGAAAAGCTCACTTTACCAGTTCTGACTAGCTTGTTTACCAATTAAAAGCAGTTGATAACTCATTAAAAGCAATTGAGAATCAGCAATGTGAAGGAGTATCAATAAGTGTCTTTAATGATGTTATACTCTTCATGTGCTATGGCCAATCCTTTTGTCTCTTATCCATCTTTCAATATTCTCCATTCCATTGGATTTGTAATTTTGACATCTTTAGGTCTACTTTTACAGGGGAAATTAGAAAGAAAAAATATGATGAATTGTCTAGGTCACCTAATTTCTTGTTTAGGCATTGTACTCTCCAATTCTTTGGATTGTTCCAGCACACTGCAGGTTGCTATTTATGATAACCTTGCATACAAAGAACCGGAAGATGAGATATAATTGTATTGTTCTTGTATCATTCAAGTGCAATAAAATATTACAATGTTTGAAACTGAAGTGAAGCTTTCTTATGTTCTTCTCAAAGCAGTGCATGTCCCACGTTTCCAAATATTTATAGTTCTTGGGCATTGTGATGGTAATTAACCTTTCCTAATAATTATGCAGGTGAACACATTCAAGAAAGCATGTGTAGCTGCTTATCCAAGTACCGTGCAGCATGACATTGTTTGGTTTTGGCCAAACACTGATCCTCAATACAAAGATATTCTTGTGGAGAGAAAACCGCCTTACATCCCGCAACTAGATGATCCTTCCTATACTAAATTAATGGGAAATAGAGATATTCCTTACGGGTGTGTTCTGCCACTACTTTTTTAAACTCATTTTACCAAACAAATGTTCTTCTTTTTCAAATGTGCCCCCATCAAAACTCTTCGCCATTTTTACCATTTTCAAAACACTTTTCAAAACCCAGAACCCCAAATACTTCTTAAATCTTTACCAAACCAGCCCAGACTATTGTTTCTACTCATGTAACCATATGTGGCCTTATTTTTTGTTATATATTAAAGAACTTTTAGGCACACATAATGTTGAAATATAACGTATTAATATTTTCTTTATATATTTTGGCCAATTTCATTAGAGATTGGATCTTCTTGCCTGATAAAATTTTCTTCTTCCTTTTCATTGGCAAAAATATCATGTGGAAGTTCTTCAAATGAATGTATTACTAAAACTTGGGCATCTCTAATTCAGGGTTTAGTTTTTCTTTTTATTCTTTCACCTATTTTCTCTTGAGCAGATCTGATCGAGAGTAAATTGATGTTGAATTTTCAGTTATGAGGTATTGATTGAAAATCTTATGGACCCTGCTCATGTTCCATATGCACATCATGGAATTATGAAAACTCCACGACCCAAAAACAGATAAGAGCTCTCTCATAATCCTTATTTCCAGTCAATGTGTCCTGTTATCTTTATTTAGAACTGAAATAAAGTTTCCTTCACTGTGAAGGCTGATAGAGAGGGGGGCAGACCACTTGAATTGATGATTGAGAGGTTAGACATCAATGGCTTCAAGGCACACCAGGAGTGGAGCTTAAGCAAATTTATCCCCCCGTGTGTGTTTTATGCTTATACTAAGCCTGTGGTGGATCAAGCTAATGGAGTTGCATCATCAAGTGGAACTGAAAAGGTAATACATTAGGTTGATCCATTGTGCATGCTAAGCTGATCAACCAAAATTCGGAATTTTTTTAATCCTTATTTATTTGTTGTTTTTTGTGTTCTAATACTTCTTTTTATGTAAATATTGGCTAATGCAGAAAACATCAGTGCAGCGGAAATTTGCTTTGATTTTTATTTGTATTCCGGTTAGTCCAGGTAGTAGCAGACTGATATGGAGCTTCCCAAGAAACTTTGGTCTTTGGATTGATAAAGTTGTGCCACGATGGATCTTTCATGTGGGACAAAACCTGATTTTAGATTCTGATTTATATCTTCTTCACGTTGAGGTGATTCGCATCTCTTATGTCATTGCATAGTTGTTTCATCTTGATAATCGGTTTATTCCATTACATGACTTTTTTCTTTTTAGGAGTTTCAAATCAAAGTCATTGGTAAGATCACCACATCAACCATACTGACAGATTCCAGGGTTCTGCTATTATGAAAGACAACATATAGGATATAACTTCCCATATAGTATAAACCCAACTGGCATTCCAGATATAATTTGAGAGTGAAAAAGCAACAACACTTGGTGGGGAAAATTTGAGGAAAATCCTTAATTTAAGCAACATATAGGATTTTCTTGTTATATTTTTTGTTGGCAAGATTTGAACATAAGACTTAACCCAAACCCGCCCTGCCCTTTACAACTTGAGGTAAAGCCAAAAGTTCTGGGCAAAGACAGTCACCTCTTTTCTATATGAAAATAACATGCAGTGATGGGTAACTTCGTTTCTTTCCCAGCAAAGCATTACTCTTTAGCTTAGTTTCCAGCAAGAAGAAAAGAAAATAGGTTGTGACTGCTGTTCTTTATATATATGATAACTAGCAGTCACAAAAATAGAAACACTGAATAACATTATAGTACATTTTTTATTAGTAACATCTGACTCTTGAGTTCTTTCTATAGGAGCGTAAGATAATGGATGTCGGTCCTACCAACTGGCAGAAAGCTTGTTTTGTACCAACAAAGTCAGATGCTCTTGTGGTTGGATTTAGAAAATGGTTAAACAAGTATGCTGGAGGTCAAGTTGATTGGAGAGGAAAGTATAGTGGAGCTCTTCCTCAAACTCCTCCTAAAGAACAGCTGATGGACAGGTACTTCAGACAACTACTAATGTGGATTTGAGCTCCAATTTGATTACATTTTTTGACTCTGAAAATTGGTAACTTCTCTTTTCCTCATACATTTTTTGAGAATGTTACAAGAGTACCAAACTCTCTGCAGAAGCCTAGAAGCTAAGCCTGTTTCTCATTGCAACCACGAAACAATGATCCTTTAGTTGTCCCAATATCACTCACAAACTATGCTTTACATCAAATCAGCTTACCAAATTGTACTTGTTATATAATGCCTTCAGACTACTTTTCTCTGGACAATGTTTTCCTCCAAATCCTACGTGAAAAAATGCATATGAAAATCATATGCTCTAAGGATATATTTCAGATCAATAGATTGCGTTGGAGGCAATACATTCATGTTCCTGATCTTTTTGTGTGCATGGTGGTCCTTGGAACTAGCTGTGTCAATTATGAGAAATAGCTCATAGAAACTATTTTTTACCATGTTTTTCAGGTACAGGTCCCATGTGGAGAACTGCCGCAGTTGCAGCGTTGCATATAAAGGCCTCAATGTGCTTGAAGTTGTCCTCAAAGTTGCCTGTATTGCTTTAATTGGGATTGTTGCTGCAGCCAAACAGGGTGCAATGCCGGCAGCTGCGAGAACCACATTGGCTTCAATGGCGATGATATGCTATGCATCATCAATGTGGTTGGCCCATTTCATTTACAAAAACTTCCATTTCCATGACTACAATCATGCTTTTCGCTGAGGGAGGATAGTCTCTCACTTACTGTTTGGCCTTCAAAAAACCCCATATTCGGTTGTGTAAAAATATTATATGTAAAGATTAATGAAAAGTAAGATAAAAATATATTTGCATCGCCTAAACATGATTATATATGATGAATTCAAGCAATTCATACAAATCAATTTGCATGAGAACAAATTAAACATTAATTTTATGTAATTTCAAATTGTATGCAGTTTTTTAACCTACTTTTTACAGAAACCCAATGAAAGGCAGCAACGCAGCCCATTCCTTGATTTAAACTCATCAGCATATTTATCTCTTCATAGCTCTTCTTCTCATTATTATACTAGTTATTGTCAAAATAAGGGATCAAGATGATCCTAACATAATCATAAAACAATTGTTTTTTTTTTTAAAGAAAATAATAATAATAATTCACAGACGGCTTAATTTATTTGAGAAAGTATTAAGCCTTTTCACAATAGTTGTACCAGATAGTAGACAATTAGACAGCGTTACTATTTTGATTAAGTCTTTATTTGATTTAGTAGTTTCAAAATATGTGATTATAGATGTACGTAGTTAATGAAAACGTAACTTTTAAAAATGTATAAGATTTAATAAAATTTTGGTTCGGTTTTTAAAATTACAGTTTGATTTGTACCCTCTTGCCTAGTGTGCATAAACAGACTTTTTCATACTTTTAAATCAGCATTTTTTTTTTTTAAAAAAAAAAAAAAATGCATTCTCAAACAACACTTTTTGCTATTTTAGAGAGCAAAATTACAAGTTCTAACACGCTCTTTAAAAATAAAAATAAAAAAAGGTCGCTCATACCAAACCATTCATGAGATGGATGATGTTATTGATAGGTGTTATAAAAGAGAGGATAGAATTAAAGACTCTCCATAAGAAGACGACATGGAGTGTGTGTGGATATGATTGTCTTCTCGAGAAAGTCTTGGGATAAGCCTTCTGTGATAAAAAGAATTGGAAATTAAAAAGAGATAAATCCATATAAGATATAGATACCAGCAATTCAATCAGGTGAAAAAATTCTTATGAGATTTACCTGTAACAGANAAAAAAAAAAAAAAAATCCGGTGCATAGTGCAGGCTCTAAACTAGTTACTCATAAGTGCTCACTTTCTAATGTGATAGTGAAAATCATCATTGAATGAAATAACCGAAAAAAAAAAAAAAAACATATAGCAATATCAAATCGTGATTGTCACTTCCATGTTAAGGAGTAAGCACTTGAGAGTTCCCTTGAATATTTATATTTGAAGCAATTAATCTCAAGTATTAAGGATCAAAGTTTCTCACGGGAAGCCATAGCATGAACTAAAATAAACTTTCCATGGTCTAGCTTGTATATGTATGTACATTTCATCCACAATTTTTTTTTTTTAATGAAAAAATACGTATATTCCCCTTAAATTATCATATATAAAAGGGGGCGTTTGCCCAAGTGGGCGAGCAAAATTGTCAATATTGGAAGCAAAAATGTCCTTCATCAAATTTTAAAACAAATATTAAAATTATATTTAATTAGCATTGGAATTTTTTTGGTAGTTTGGTACGTAGTTGGTAGTATATATACTTTTCTTTTTCTTTTTTTTCCGATGAATACATTTCATCCATGTTGAAAATATTGACACTGGAATTTTTCTTCTATTTTATTTGAAGTGATGTTTTGCATAAGGTTTAATTGAGCAAAGACTTTATTACTGAAAAAAACGCAATACGTACGCGCGTACGTATGCGCGTACGTAGTATGGACATTGACCAAACCCGTCCTCTTTGGCGGGTGAGATATGTTGCATGGTTTAGATAAATGCCGGGCTCTTTGTTTCGCCGCTACCTAATCCCAAGAGGTTTTTCTTCATGCTGATCATGTTTTTCCATTTAGTCGCAGTCCTCCTTTTGATCGAGGCTGGATTCATTGGATGAATCTTTCTTTCTTTTCTTTTTTTCGTTAGAATCTTCCTCCAAATCATGGTCAAGGTCTAGGCGGCAGCAAGGGTGGTGCATATCAAATCAAAATTCCAAGTGGAAAATCTATAAATCTTCTTTGTGAGGCAATTGATTGAAGACAGATGCTGAATGTTAAACATATAGTAGTATTCTTCTGTTTACACTACATTTATATATTTCTACAAACATGTGTCATTTCTTAGGAGTTTGAGACATTCAAACAAATAAAAGGCTTCATCTGTCTACAAAGAGGAGATTTTTTTTAGCACTTCTTGCAATGGCATTAGTTCTTAGATCACTGCATTTTCTGATACTTCTCTATGCTTCCTATATTCCCTTGGCTCTTGCTCAAGGTGAAAATGGCTTCATTTACAATGGCTTCCATGATCAAGCCAATCTGGGTCTTGATGGAATCGCAGAAATCCACCCCAATGGTCTACTGCAGCTAACCAACCTTTCACGCAATGAAGTTGGTCGTGCTTTCTATCAGTTTCCATTCAAATTCGACCCAAATTCATCTCTTTCATTTTCTACAAACTTTGTGTTTGCCATGGTTCCTGAAGTGGATAACCTTGGTGGCCATGGCATTGCCTTCGCCATCAGTCCCTCGAGAGACTTCACCCATGCTGAAGCAAATCGGTTTCTGGGGCTCTTCAATGATTCAAATAATGGCGATACTACAAACCACATCTTGGCCATCGAGGTTGATCCTGTTCCGGGGTCTGATTTTGGAGATACTATAGATCATGTGGGAATTGATGTCAACAGCATAGACTCTGTTGAATTAGCTCCTACAAAGTATTTTTCCAATGAAGAAGGGAAGAATATAAGCTTGGAGCTCCTCAGTGGGAATCCAATGCATCTTTGGATAGACTATGATGAAGCAGAGAAGTTATTGACGGTAACACTTGCTCCAACCACAATCCCAAAACCAAACCGGCCTTTGTTGTCAACAACCATTGATTTGTCCAAAATTCTATTGGAATCCATGTATGTTGGTTTCTCTTCAGCCACAGGTACAGTTACAAGTTACCAATATATTCTTGGATGGAGCTTTAATAAAAGTGGACCAGCACAAAGCCTTGATGTTTCAAGCCTCCCTCCTCTTCCAGAGAGGAAAGGGAATGAGAAAGCAGGCCTAGTTACCATGACTTCTCTCATAGCAGCAGCAGTTGTGCTGATAACCGTTGCCGGAGTTGCAGCTTACATTTTGAGGAGGAAGAAATATGAAGAACTACAAGAAGATTGGGAAGAGGAGTATGGCCCCCACAGGTTCAGCTACAAGAATCTCCACAAAGCAACCAAAGGTTTCAAAGACACAGAGGTTATTGGAGAAGGAGGTTTTGGAAAGGTTTATATGGGAATACTTCCTTCATCTAATCTACCAATTGCAGTAAAGAGAATTTCCCATGATTCCAGACAAGGGATGAAGGAATTTGTGGCTGAGATTGTTAGCATGGGAAGACTGAGGCATAGAAACTTGGTGCAACTCCTTGGCTATTGTCGGCGAAGGGGAGAACTCCTATTGGTGTATGATTATATGCCCAACGGAAGCCTTGACAAGTTCTTGTATAGCAATGAAAAGCCAAATCTTAATTGGGTTCAACGATTTAGAATCATCAGAGGAGTAGCATCTAGCATTCTTTACCTCCATGAAGAGTGGGAACAAGTTGTTCTGCACCGAGATATAAAATCAAGCAATGTTTTATTGGATTCTGGATTAAATGGAAAGCTAGGAGATTTTGGCCTTGCCAAATTATATGACCATGGCACCAATCCTCAAACCACCCGTGTGGTTGGGACCATGGGTTATCTGGCTCCGGAGCTTACTAGAACAGGAAGGGCAACCACTTTCAGTGATGTGTTTGCTTTTGGGGCTTTCTTGCTTGAAGTGGCTTGTGGAAGGAAGCCTATAGAGAGCCTGGGATTGCCTGAAAGGGTGATTTTGGTTGATTGGGTGGCTGAGTGCTGGAGAAAAGGAAATATCCTTGATGCTAGTGATCCAAGATTGGATGGTAATTATGTGGTGGAGGAAATGGAATTGGTTTTGAAACTAGGCCTGTTTTGCTCGCATGCAATACCAGCTGCAAGGCCTAGCATGAAGCAAGCGGTGCAGTTTTTGGATGGTGATGTTCATCTGGTGGGAGAATTACTACATGACAATGCTTTTTTTCGTTCATTTAATAGTAATGAATCATTTGATTTCACGTCATTTCCTTTTTCCCACATTTATGCTCCTTCTATGTCCACCACTGATTCAATCCAGAGAAGTGGTAGCTGATAGTACCCTAAATTTCAATTATTTTGTAGGAGATTTTGATTTAATTTAAATAAAGTTGTTTATTCACTCATATATTTATGAGCATTGGGCATATAGCATATTTACATGTTTATCATTTGAGATTATTTATTTATTTTTTATTCAGAGATTATTATTTATAATATACATGTAAATGCTCTATAAATTGCATTGAATATAGTTCATGATGTGATGAATGAGGTTATCACATACAATATCTTAAACCATAAACCTTACAGTTTACAATTTAATTCCAATCATGCTCTTATATTCGCCTGACTTTTACCCGTGGGCTTAAGCCAATTTCAGAGTTGTTACTTTGTTAACTGAAATGTTTGAGGATAAAAGATATCGATAAAGTTGAATTGGAGGTTAGGTCTTGTCTTTTTAGATAATTCATTTCCATATTCGTATGTTTACTCATTTACCATAGGGCCTTAAGTGTATGCTTTCAATTGCTTAATTTCTAAGGTTGACAAGCAATAGCTAGCTACCAAGAATTTTTTGTAATGCAAGTTGATGTTTTACTTGGTTAATATTATCTATTCAACTTGTATGAGTAGTTAAGAATTAACACACAAACTCTTAATTACTTATTCATAACTACTCACTTTCTAACGTGATAGTGAAAATTAATAATTAGTAAAATAACAAATGAAAATACATATAATATAAAATGATGATTTTTACTGCAATGTTAAGAAGTAAACACTTGAGAGTTCTTTTGAGTATTTATATCAAAGCAGTTGATCTCGAGCGTTAAAGATTAGAGTTTCTTACAAGAAGCCATAGCATGAACTAAAATAAACTTTAATTTCCTAGGTCTTGTATTTGTATATACATTTCAGCCACATTTAAAATAATAATAATAAAAAGAAAAAGCATATCTCTTTTAAACTATCAGTTTCTCATCGCCTTTAAAACTACCAGTTGTATCAATGTCCCCTTAAGCTACCAATAATATCAATATTTCCCTATGATAAAAATATCCTTTATAATTTTTTTTTAAAAAAAATATATTAATATTATATTTAATTAGCATTGAAATTTTTTTGGTAGTTTAGGGGCAATAGGGTTGTTAGTATATATACTTTTCCTTTTTTCCCATGAATACATTTCATCTATGTTAAAAATATTGACACCACATTAATGAAGTGATGGTAAGTTTGCAGAAGGTATATATGTATATGAAGCAAAGGCACCTTTGGCAAGAGCCCGTTGCTATTTATTCAAAAAATTTAACTTTCAACATTCTTACTTTTTATATCGCATCACTTTTTATTATTGTTTAAATAAAAAAATTACTGTAAATTTTTTTTTTTTTACTTTTTTATATCAAATATTCTTAATTTTTTTCTCACTTTAATAAACTTTAGCTGTAACTGTCGGATGTGAAAAGAATCCAAAGACTTTATTCCTGGAAAAATAAAATTTCTATTGCACGTAGTTTGAAAAAAAAAAATGAAAATGGAGTATATAGACATTGACCAAACCCGTCCACTTTGGTGGGAGAGATACGTGGGTTTCGATAAATGCCGTGGCTGCGCGTATTACTTTTTGGTTGGCAGAAAAGGTAGTGCATGTCAAATCAAACTTCCAAGTAGACGATCAATCCTCTTTGTGAGGTAATTGATTGATTAGCCATGACTATGTGAACATAGAAACCACTTCCTTTCCCTCCCTTTCATTATATTTATATATTTAGATGCCAATTTGTCTTCCTCTTTTAATAGTTAATGTATTTAATTGTTTTAATGAAAAAAAAAAGATATTTTCAAATTTTATCTTTTTCTTTATTCTTCTTTTTATCTTCTATTGCTTTTCATTTATATCCTTAATTTAAGACAATTAAAAGTAAAGGTTTTATTTAGAATGCATTCAATCTTAATAGAAAAAACAAAAGCTTCCCAAATTCTTCCTTTATCTTTTTGTTTATTTTTCTTTTTTCTTCTTTTACTTTCTATTTATATTCCAATGCTATTTTATAAATTTTACACTCAATTTAGGAAAAAGACGAGAGAGATTCCAATCGTTTTTCTAAAATGAAAAAAAATATACTACAGTTTTTTTTTTCTCTGATATAATAGTTCTTTTCAACTATATTTCAATGCTATTTTGTAAATTTTACACCCAATTTAGGAAAAAGATGAGAGAGATTCCAATCGTTTTTCCTAAATGAAAAAAAATATATATACTACAGTTCTTTTTTTTTTTTTTTTTT
>CM017324.1:1284741-1296876 GCA_006937295.1 Carpinus fangiana
AAATATATATATTCAAATTGATTACTTATCTTTTGTAAATTTTACATTTAATTCTGTAAATTTTACAATTAAAACGTATGAGTTTTATTTGTAACATATTTAATTATCTTAATGAAGAAAACAAAAAGTTCCTAAAATTTGTCTTTTTGTCTCTATTTTTCTTTATATCTAATCTCTTGCTTTCTCTTTATATCCCTATCTCTTGTAGGGCTGTAAATGAACCGACACACTAGACAGCTCGCTCGATACCCGCTCGGCTAAGCTCGACCTGAACTTGAGCTCGATACTGTACAAGCTTGCTCGTTACTATTGAAACTCGCTCAATTAGCTAATGATACATACCCGGCTCGCTCGATTAAGTTCAACGGCGGCTCATGAGTTCGACTTGTTTAAGTCGAGCTCGCCCGACTTGTTAGCCTAGCTCGTTAGCTCGTTCATAGATCTTATATATATATATATATATATATATATATTACAGAAAAAAGTTATATAAATTTGTATATTAGTAATTAAGTAATATATGTTATATAAGTTATTTAATATTTATATGTGTATGTATTAATTAACATACTAACTGGTTAGTTAGCTCGTTCATATAAATTGTATATATATTACTAAAATTAGTTATTTTAATTTATATTATAGATAAATATTTAGAAGTTGTTTTAAAATTCGGACTTGAACTTTACTCGGATCATACATTAAAGAATATAATAGCTTAGCTCGAACTCGAGTTGAACCCGGCTCGGCTCAAATAACATTCTGAACGAATTCGAGTTTGAGCTCGAGCTCGCTCGAATTTTAAATGAGCCGAGCTTGAACACGCATTTTATAGCTCGGCTCGAACTCAAGCTCGGTTCGAATAAGCATCTCCGTAAACGAGCCAGGCTTGAAATCTTAAAGCTCGACTCGACTCGGCTCGTTTACAGTCCTAATCTCTTGCTTTCTCTTTATATCCTACAACTAAAACGTATGAGTTTTATTTATGATGCATTAAATTGATGTCTTTTTTTTTTTAACATTTTCATACAAAAGTAGGAGAAAGAGGGATTGGAACTAGTTGTATGTAAAAGATAGGATAGAATTAAAGACTATCCGTAGGAACACGACATGGAGAGCTTTTTTTGGACATTATGAATGTGTGGATATCATTCCTCTTATCGAGAAGGATAAGCCTTTTGCGATAAAAAAGAATGGGGGATAAAGTTTGTTGGTATTCTTCTAAATTTAAAATAAAATAATAATAAAATAAAATAAATCCAAGAGTACTAGTGCTTGATTTTGATTTTCGGGATTGGAATCGCTTGTTATGTGAAAAAAAAAAGAAAAAAAAAGAAGGTTCTTTGGGTTTTCATATATATGTTAAAAAAATATTTTAGTTTTATGATCTTTAAATAGTTTAAAGATTTAAAATTGAAATTAAACAATAAGGTCGAAAAATATTAACTTAGTCTTAATAGTCAATACTCCTCGTCAACACCCTAGTCCCTAGTCTGAGATAGGGCTGCTCTGCAAACCGCAAACTGTTTATAACCGCAAATTGCTTTAGTGGGCAATTATTAAAAATCGTTAACCGCCTAGGACGGTTGCGATTAGCGGTTTTAAATGGTAGGACAAGGTGGTTATAAACGCTAACGGCCTTCATTTATTATATATAATAATATAAATATATATTAAATATTTTATGTTAATAAAATATATATTAATTTTTTCATTTGTATTTGGATTAATGGATTTGGGCTATTTAAATCCTTAAAAATAATGATTGATATGAAAAAAAATGAAAAAGTAGTATTGGAAAGTGGAAAATTTTGTTTTGTAATGATTTTTTTTAATTGAATAGTAATAAAGAGTAAATGATGTGATATAAAAAGTGAATGATTTGATTTTTTTTTTTTAAAAAAAAAATGAAGTGAATAGTGTGGTGTAATGCAGGGAGATGTAAGGAAATTTGGTGTTGTTTGCCAAACAAGGCCTAAGACTTCCTTACTTGTTTAAATCCAGTGAGATATGAAATGTGACAAGGATACAATTATTGGTCTTTCATGTCGTAGGCTCGCAGCTAGCCAGAGTTTTCACAAGAGTCCATTGTTGAAAATAATTTTTGGATATTTGTATACAGAATTCTTGTTAAAATAAAATAATATTAATTTGATAATTAACAATAAAATAAATAAAATATAAGAGATGAAATATTGTGGAGTATGGAAAGATTTCATAATGTTAAAGAATCATGTAAGAATGTTTTTCTTAAAGGTTGATATGTGCCTTCCAGAGTATATAACTCAATGCAATCGAATTTTTTGACACACAAATTTTCGGGATTAGACTCTACCTTCTACTTTCTTTAAGAACGCACTCCAAAATCAAACGAAGGCTAATAAAACAGCCAAAGTGGACGAGCTAGAGAATATGGCAAGGCCTAATGATGTTGGGATGGTGAAAACTTTTGCTTATATCCATACAAATATTTTTACAAATGTTAATGTATTATGAAAAGGCTAACTTAATTATTACCATGTTATGCACACAGAAAAGCATACTTTAGTTATCTGATATATATATTTGTTGGTCAAGAAATAAATCTATCTTAATACCAGCAAATTAGCGGTTGTGAATGGCTTGGGCATAATTAAATAATAGGATAGGATTAGGACCATTGCAGCATTGCTGTGTAGAACTTAATTTGCAAGGTATAAATGCATGTGTGACCAAGGGAAGCGAAATATGAGAATAGAGCAGCAGCTGGGAAAATGGGCAGCATTCCAGAGCTCCCACAAGGGTCTAATGGGAAGACCATTCCACTTGTAGGCTTCGGCACCGCCGAATTTCCTTTTGGCAACTCCTCAGAAACCATGAGAGAATATATTCTTCATGCAATCAAGCTGGGATTCCGACACTTCGACACTGCTGCTCTTTACCAGTCCGAGCAGCTTCTCGGGGAAGCCATAGATGATGCTCTTCGCCTTGGCTTTATCAACTCCAGGGACGAACTCTTCATCACTTCCAAGCTTTGGTGCAGCGATGCACACCACCATCATGTCCTCCCTGCTCTTCACAAAACACTCAAGTAATAGAACCAAACTCCCCAAGTTGTTATTTTCTGTCCGCTTAAGTTTTGGGATATATAAATAGTTTTTTAAAATGTCTTGAATTCGAACCTTTGAGCATCCTCTTACTGAAGAACAGCTGCTGAGGAGGATTCTTTGGGAAGTGAGGGCTAGGATCCTTGGTAAAGGGAAGTTTCCAAAGACTAGAGAGAATTTGCTCTTAGTGTCTTTATGGAATCTGCCTGTTGATGTGCTGATATAATGAGTTTTCTGCAGTCGATCTGTTTGTTGGTGTTTTGGTTGATGCGTAGTTTTGCTTCTTATAAGGTTTGCTTATGTTTTGTTAGAGCATGTGGTTGGTGGTTTTATGCAAAGTTTGTGTGCTATTTTACCTTTGAATAGGTTGTTAAAAGATTTTTGTGAGGTTCTGTTTTAGCTCGCTGCAGAGTTTGTAATTTGTTGATACTCGGTGTTTGGTTTTGAGCTTGAATGAAATTTGCTTATTCATCAAACGAAAAAAAAAAAAAAAAAAAAAAAACCTTATTCGCGTCTCTTTATAAGACAAGAATATAGTACATATCAGATGAGATCGTGAGTTTCAACTTAACCATTAAGTTGTGTTTTCTTAGAAGTATGGTAGTGACTGAATAAGAATGTTGTTTGTCATTTGTGCAGCAATCTGAAGTTGGAGTATGTTGATCTTTATCTCATTCACTGGCCAGTAAGCATTAAGCCTGGGGCATATGAGCTGCCTCTTAAGAAGGAAGACCTCCTTCCCATAGATTTCAAATCTGTATGGGAAGCCATGGAGGAGTGTCAAAAGCTTGGCCTGGCCAAATCAATTGGTGTAAGCAACTTCTCATGCAGAAAGCTTGAAACCCTCCTTGCCACAGCTAACATCCCCCCAGCAGTCAATCAAGTTGGTCTTCTTCTTCTTTCCTTTTTCAATAATCATTAATGTTTTTCTTTAACATTTTGGACTAATGCATCATTATATTGTTTCATGCTTTGCTTTTGGAAGGTGGAGATGAACCCGCTTTGGCAACAGAAGAAGCTGAGAGAGTTTTGTGAGAAGATGGGTATACATATCACTGCTTACTCTCCCTTGGGAGGCAAAGGAACACTGTGGGGAACAAACTGGGTAATGGAATGTGAGGTGCTAAAGGAGATTGCCAAGGCAAAAGGAAAAACTGTTGCTCAGGTAATATACTGGGGAGGAAGGGAAATTTTTTCTTAAGTAGAATAGGAAAAGAAATCAACTTAAACATGCACTCCCCGCCACAGCCAATTCTTTTTTTGACACCAAGCTGGACTAGACAATGAAATCTAGGGTTATATTAATTTTTAACACGACTCACAAATTCAAAATTCACACAAGTACTCCGACAATCTAATAGAAAGGACATGTAGTGCGGAGCATATCTATCCTAAATAGTTCCGAATGTAGAGCACACCTGTAATCACACAAAATTAATTCCTTACACATATTCATGCAAGGCCTTCAAGCAGTGGTACAACACTTCACCGGATCAAGCTCATTTAGTGTTAACTGCCAACTTAGTCAAATTATGGAGCTTTAGGAATCATACATATTTTAAGATATGTTTAGATCTACAGTTTTAAAGTGTACGATATTAAAAAAATAAAAAATAAAGTGATTTTCCAAACATGTGATTTGAAAATGTAATTAAGTGTTTTGTAAAAATCAAGGGCTTGCATTCCTATGCAAGCCCGCTTATCCAAATGTATAAGGCGCGCGGAGTGCATAAAAATGGATCAAAGTTTTTATTTTTATTTTTTTTGCTTCTTGTTAGAACACAGTTTTTCAAGGATGACGTGGCGAGCTTCTATTCGTTTGGTTGTTGATGACTTTGGTGTATGGGTTGGAAAATGCAAAATAGACACAATAGGATAAGAGCGGCCGGGGATTTCCTGGCGATGGGAGCTCCGATGTCTAAGTCAGTATGTGATTATGAGAGTAATCAAATAACTTGGAGAAAATAAGTACGTTGTGAGAAAATACTGGATATCCCCAAACTGCGGGTGGAGCTCTCCTTTTATAAGGACTTGATGACATCATCATGATCAGCGGAAGAGATCCTCGGCAAACCCAAGGATCTTGGCAACTCATGGACGAAAGACTAACGCTCGGAAAATTCGAGCGTCTGTTCATCGGGAATGACATTCGGATAGACCGAATGATCAATATTCTACCAGGCCTTTCCCTGGGCCTGACGTTATATGGGCAGCAGGGCCCATATGGTTGAATTCGGATCCTACACTTCTAGAGGAAAATAATTTTAGTTAGTGTGCTTATTTAATTTATTTTTCTTAATTAATAAATGGATCGAATTTAACTTTATTATTTTAAGCAATATGGTAATTCTATTGTTATGTGAAGGTTTCTCTAAGATGGGTATACGAGCAAGGAGTGAGTGTGCTTGTGAAGAGCTTTAACAAGGAGAGGATGAAAGAAAACCTTGACATATTTGATTGGAAGCTGAGCCCTGAGGATTCACAAAAGATAAGTCAAATTCCACAGCGTAAAGGATTTCCTGGAATTGAATTCATCTTTGATGAAGGCCCTTACAAGTCTCTTTCTGAGCTTTGGGATGGAGAGATCTAGAATTGCATCAGAAAGCTTTTATGCATGGTTTTGACTCCGTTTGTCCATGCTTTTTTTTATGAGCTTTTGTTTGAAATAATGTTTGACGTGAAAATAGTTTGGAGTATTTTGTAAGCGTTTTGTATTTTACATTGGTTAAGATTGCACTTTAGCTATGTGTGATACTTACGATCGTAACATATCGCTACGCTTCCAAATTCGACATCCAAATTTGACATACCGTTACGCTTCCAAATCATATTCATAAGTAGATGATTGAATAAGAATACACTGTAATCAAGTATAATCGTTAAGAACAAGCTCAAACTCGCTCGGTGAATGTCCGTTGAAGTAATTTTGCTTGAGTTTCATTAAGGTTTGCAAGGCAAGCAGACTATCAGAACCCGTCCTCCCGACTTCACGGTCCAGCCCCAGAGTCTTGGCTACCATCTCTAACTCCTCCAAGCCCACATAGACTCCATCGCCGCAAAACTTGATCATGTGCTTTACGTCAAACACCTTGTTACCAAAAAAGGATTTGATTAGATCCATAAACTCACTTTGATCTAAGGGTAGCACTCCTGCAAAACTCAACATCTTTATAAAGTAGCGAAAATCATAACCACTATGGAATGTTACCCACGTGATACAGGAGTTGCTCCACAAGGCAGACTTCAGGATTAGCCCGGAGAATTCCGAGGAATCAATACCCATAACTCGGTTAAAGTTGAAGTAAATTTCCTGATCTTTCAATAATTCAATGGTCTTAGTATTGTGAGAATGAATATGCTCGTCGAAATCCTTGAAGTTGAACTCCCGAAAACCAAAGATTTTCCGTTAGCATCACAGACAGCAAGACCCAATTGAACGATGCAAGTAGCATCGACATTAATCTTCATTAGATGATACGGAGAAAGTTCTTTAGAAGTGTAAATATTGCCAGAGAAGTTTGTGGACATGGCCACAAAACAGTGATCACATTTGGAAGAAGCCTCCATGAGTGCGGAGAACTCCTCCTCTAGATTGTAATCCCAAACTTCCCCAACTATCAGACTCATTGTCACTATTGGTTTGGATTCCTAATCCCCGGCCGGCTGAAGCTCCACTTTTACGGTCCTTATTAGGTTTAGCGATTTTAGTCATGTTTAACCTAGCTAGCAGTCGTATCTTACCAAAAATAAAAACCCTAGCATTAGCTAACGCAGGTGTAATTGAGTTGGATTATCTTGGGACTCGGATTCGGTATCTGTCTCTGGTCCGTTTGATTCTAATTCGGTCAATCGTAAAGATCCACCTCTTGTGCTGCGTATGGACTAGTTGGTGCCTTGGTGGGGCTTGGCCCGTCAGACTTTTCTAGTGTTGAGGATTGGGCCACGTTGGTCCTAGCTGTAAAAAAGTAAATATTAAAAGATAAAAAACCAGACGTTTAAAAAAAGATTAAATTCAAAAACTTTTTTAAGGGTAAAAAATATTAACCCCACCAAGCCAGCACGACATGAATTATTCCTCACATTCGAATTACCCAACATACCCTTATAAAACACCGCCTAATTACCCAACCCACCACCCACTCTGACAAGGTAATTATTGGTCCGTTTAAGGGAACAAACAGTAATTAAGGCTAGTCAGGCTTTTAAATGGTCAGATATCAATTTTGAGTCTTGACCGACTAAAAATTTTTGACAGAGCGGGTATCTTGGGCCTCATGTGACTGGCGTCACAGTGTTCGAGACGTGTCATGTGCTGACTCAGCACCATCCGATGTAATCCCATTGGACCAGATCTCTGCTTTGGACCCATCATGGAACACGTGGCAGGATCCCAAGCCATCATCGGGATGCGGCGGGCCGCACATCCTCTCTCATGGTGGAACACCCGGAATCTTTGGCCTGAAGCACCGGCTCTCCGAATAGGACCTACCCCACTATTACCCCATCGGTTCAACTTGAAAAAGTTAAAAAAAAAAAAAATCAAGGTTTTTTAATAAGACCCAAAAATAATAATAAAGTAAATAATATGAACATAAAATATTAGATAAGGGGACAAGTTCACTTGCTCCAAAGCTCGGCATTGGAGCTCCGACGGATAGTCCCAAGAAGATCTGCCCGTTCTAGATCATGCTTTACTCCTCGATTCATTAGTTGCCAGTAGTTGCGTAGTTGCGAGAACCATATTGGTTTCATTGGCGGTGATACTCTATGCATTATCAATATGGCTCACTTAAAATGCCTACAATCATGCTTTTCGCTGAGGGAGGATAGTCTCTTACTTACTGTTTGGCCTTCAGAAAACCCCATATTCGATTGTGTAAAAATATTATATGTTGTTACATGCATAGAGGCCAATAATGGTCTACTATAGTATATTTTCTATTTTCAACAAGAAAGGTTGTGCTCCATTCACGTAGCTAGATTAATTATTTTACAATTCTAATAATAAGTAATATTCTCCGTGGGAGATTCTCCTAGTTTGGATAGTATAAGGAAATATCTCCTAGTAGGGAAAGTATTCGTAATCGGTGTCCTATGAGGATTTGTCTTTGTAACCTTATTTAAACCCAACATTGGATGAATGAAAGGAAGCAAAGTTTATTTCTCAAACCTTGTGTTTGAAAGAGGTTAAGGATCCTCTCAAATTAAAATCCTTGCTATCCCTCAATTAGCAACCATAGGAAAGAAGAGGCGCAAGACCCGGCTTTGTTTCCTGTCGAAGCAAGAGTAACTTGGTCTATTACGAATTCTCGTAACATATGTAAAGATTAATAAAAAGCAAGATAAAAATATATTTGTACCATAAATGCATCACCTAAACATGATTATATATGATAAATTCAAGCAAAGAATAGAAAGCGATGTACTATTTTGTTTTAAGTGTTTACTTGGTTTAGTAGTTTCAAAATATGTGATTGTAGATGTAGATAATGAAAACTCAATTTTTAAAAATATAGTAAAATATTTGATAAAAAATCAATTCGGTTTTTAAAATTACAGTTTGATCTGTACCATCTTGCTTGGTGTGCAAAAACAGACTTTTTCATGCTTTAAACCATCATTTTTTTTTTTTTAATGCATTCTCAAACAACAGTACTTTTCACTATTTTATAGTGCAAAATTACAAGTTCTAACACGCTCTTTAAAAAAAAAAAAAGTTGCTCATACCAAACCATTCAAAGGGATTAATGATGTTATTCAAAGGTGTTACTATATATAAAAGATAGCACAGAATTAAAGACTACGTAGGAACACGACATGGAGAGTTTTTTTTGGACATTATGAATGTGTGGATATCATTCCTCTTATCGAGAAGGATAAGCCTTTTGCGATAAAAAAGAATGGGGAATAAAGTTTGTTAGTATTCTTCTAAATTAAAAAATAAAAAATCCAAGAGTACTAGTGCTTGATTTTGATTTTTGGGATTGGAATCGCTTGTTATGTGAAAAAAAATAAAAAAAAAACCAGATTCTTTGGGTTTTCATTTATATGTTAAAAAAAATATTTTAGTTTTATGATCTTTAAATAGTTTGAAGATTTAAAATTGAAATTAAACAATAAGGTCAAAAAACATCAACCTAGTCTCAATAGTCAATACTTCTCGTCAGCACCCTAGCTAGGGGCTTAAGTTGCAAAATAGAGGTAGCTTCGGCCATCCCCAAAAGCCAAAATAATAATAATAATAATAACAATAAATAAGGGCCTGCCTTTTGGGGTAGCCAAACCATCCCCAAAGGCCATGGGGGTTATGACTTGGCCATTCCAATTTGGCGCTTGGGGTTGGCTTTGCCACCCCTGTTTGGCTTAGGGGTGGCCGAACCACCCCCTGGCTGGCTATTGGGGGTGGCCCTAGCTAAAATAGGGGTGGCCAGCCCCCACTAAGGCCAAAATGGGGTGGGCAGCCACCCCTAACCCAACTCCCCAGATTTTTTAATCATGCCACGTGTCACCTTGAAATTACAAGTATCAGTCCACGTGTAAGGGGTACGTGACACTTTGTCAAAAAAAATTAACAGAATCATAATGGAAGTATCAAGTGGGTTTATTAGCTTACCATAGATACCATTTGTAACATTTTTTAAAACAGAAATGACTATTTAATTATGGCGTAAAGCACAAGTATTGAAAAGACATTTACTTAATTAAATGATCAAGTTCACAATTTTTTATCAATTTTATATTGGAAATGCATGTTTGCATACAACCCAAAATGCGCCTAAGCCATTTTTGTTTTATTAATATGCCCATCTTTTGTATGAAAGCAAACTGTTTTAGTGATGGAGATTTTGGAGATTTTTTTTTTCTTTAAAAAAAAAAAAAAGAAGTTGGTGGAGGAGACCAATTGTGGCTATTCTACCTTGATGTGACCATAATAGTACAAACCCGCAGGGGAGTACTACTCAGGAGGGACCTAGATGGCGGAAACCACAGGCACACCCTAAAGATCAAGGGGATAATACAAATACGCATGAAGATTCTCATATTCAGGAGTTGAACCCATGCCCTTACTTTATCCAAACCAAATGGAAATACCCCTGAGACCATCGAACCACCGCTTCTGGTGGTGAATCTGGAGATTAAAAAGAGAAGAAAAGAAGCTAACACAAAAGTTAGTTACCTGGCCACCCCCTCAATTATGTTAGACGGGGGTTGCACGATCACCCTTTTAAACAGATGTGGGTGACTGTTAAGTTGTCCACTCTATTTTGTTAACAGCACAACCCCTTTGAGTCTTTTTTTTTTTGTCGTGTTTTTATCGCTATTTGCTAAAACGGTTTATTAACATATAAAATAGGGGTAAATTAGTCATGCAAAAATGAGTCGGACGCACTTGCTAGTCACATGTAACATTTTTCATTCAAACTAATTAACGGATAAATCTGACACAAGAAGTAACTTGAAATAATTAATTAGTAGCATGTAGGTTTGAGTTGAAATGAGTTGTAATTTAAAGGTGAAAGTGCAATTAGAATAATGGTTACCCGATCTATTACAATTGGAAAGTACTAATAAGATGAGGGATTTAGACCTCAAACTCAAACATTTCAAAATATTAATTGATTGTATAGGCAATCAGATAAATGTATGGCTGACAGACCTTTCCTTTGTCAATACCATAGTGTGTGAATGACATGACGCGTGAGGCTTTTGATCAATGATATGGACCATGAGATGGAATAATCAAAGACTAGCTCTCATATTGTAAATGATATGGACTCTAATTGTGTCAACAATACAACGAAAGTCCATAGCATGCATTTACGATGCTTCATTACTGCATATGTTCAAACGTCTTCCTCCTTCAACTGTACGTATGAGAATGTATGTCTGCTTAAGTGGCTTTGATTCTTAAATACATGGATAATGACTGAAATGAGCCCAATGGGCATGGAATTTATGTCACACTAATTAATGAAAGAAATCTCAAAAAATATACCGAGTAACTTTTCTACATTCAAATTAACTGTAATGTGTATTATTGATTTTAATTCCAAGAACAGGGTCTAAATCAATTAAATAAATGATCCTATAGAATTAATCAAACTATAAGGAAGTTGCCGACAATCGATCTATCCAATATGATTGAAGGAGCACATGACGGCCGGTAACCCCAAAAATATTTTAAATTAAATTCCTTTTGACAATTAATCTACTACAACCACCATGTTCATTTTCTGGGATACCAACCATGATGTTGCGTGTCTTTCTCTACCATTAACTACAACAGTCACAAGATGAAGAGATCCAACAGTTGATCATTTGGCCGATTCTGTGGCTGTGCTTTCTAACTTAGAGTTGTGGCATATATAAAACATTCGGAAAACAGAAAAATGGATAACCAAATGCTGTTAAAAAAAATGCCCATTTGAAATTTCTTCAAAAAGAACACGATATAACCAATTAATTTATAGTATTCCTATATATACTTTCTTTGAATAATTCTAGAAATTCTTCTTGTCTCTATCTTAAGTCCATCCAAAAATAATATGGTTATTAAAATCACAATTTGATCAAAATTCAATAATAATAAATTACAAGCTCAATGGTGATTTTAATAACCACATCATTTTTAGATGAACTTAAGATGAACTCAACAAGGACTTGTGCATTACTCACTTTTTTTACCATTTGATCTGCATGTATCATTCCATCCCATTAGTAGTTCTTAGGAATTGGTTTTTCAAAGGAAATTTCTATCCAAACCATTATTAATTCTTGTCTTTTTTGGAGGGAAATTATTAATTCTTTGGGAAAATATATAATAACTCCTTGGGTCTGCCTTCCAACATTTTTAAATGCTTAGGTTTTTTTTTTCGAAAATTTACTCCCTGGATGTAAGGAAACTACAATAAAATCCCTGCCGTTACACTTTTTGTAACCCCCGTTAACAGATCCAAAACGGTGCGTTTTGGATGATTAAAATATTAATTTTTTTAAAAAAATTTTAAATTTTTAAATCTAAAAATTAAAAAAAAAAAAAAAAAAAAAA
>CM017324.1:1297653-1405153 GCA_006937295.1 Carpinus fangiana
TTTTTTTTTTTTTTTTTTTTAATTTTTAGATTTAAAAATTTAAAATTTTTTTAAAAAAATTAATATTTTAATCATCCAAAACGCACCGTTTTGGATCTGTTAACGGCGGTTACAAAAAGTGTAACGGCAGGGATTTTATTGTAGTTTCCTTACATCCAGGGAGTAAATTTTCGAAAAAAAAAACCTAAGCATTTAAAAATGTTGGAAGGTAGACCCAAGGAGTTATTATATATTTTCCCTAATTCTTTTAAGGGGCTAGCTAGCCACATTGTCACAACACGTGCATCACGTGCATGAGTCATAATAGAAGAAAGCTTTCATATTGTAAAATGATATCGACAATAAAACACAAAAGTCCATAACATTTGCAATGCTTCATTACTAAACATGTTGAAACTTCTTATTCCCTTGTTCGATCAGTTGCATGACAACTATGAGCTCGTTTATGTCCGTCCAAGCTTTTGGTTGTTAGAGTTTTTTTATTGAATGAGTTCATATATATAGGGCTGAGCAAATTACTGACTAACCAACTTTCGACCGACACCGACTAAATGGTGGACAGTAGGCGACATGATTTTTTTATTCCGAATTTTTTTCGATTCGGTAGGTGGAAGAGGTTTTTTAACCTAACTGACTTTACCGACTAATTTTCGACCGACTTTACCAACAAATTTGCCACTTTTCCACATACCGACTTCACTGACGCCTACTTCACTAACTTCCAATCGACACTGAATTTACTGACTGTCATTCAGTTTGAAATGCGAAATAAAATAAAATTTGGCGGAATAAGTTAGTTAATTAACCGATTTTACCAACTTTGTCAATTCGGAATACGGAAGTTAAATTTTTTTTACCGAAACCGACTTTACCAACCGACGCTCACCCTTCCATATATATAGTAGATAGGTGTAATAATTAGTATTTGGCAAGCCCAGCTATATGCAGTTGAACATTTACTGCAGTTGAACATTTACTCCACTGCATTAACAACACATATGAAGGAGTATGTACCTTTCATATTGTAAATTAATGATATTGACAACATATAACAAAAGTCCATAACATTTGCAATGCTTTATTTAAATACTTAAAAGATGTTGAAACATCTTCGTCTCTTTAACTTCATTTTTGTTTTGTCCACATGCACGACAAGCTTTAGGTTGTTAGAGCTTTTGGTTGTTAAATAAACATGGATGATTGAATATTGAGTCCAAATACAAAGTAGGTTGGTGTCATAATCAATATTTGGTAAGCCAGGCTATATAAAGTTGAATATTTACTTCATTGCATTAACAACACATACAGCAAAAGTCCATAACACATGCAATGCTTAATTACTAAATCTAAAAAGATGTTGAAACATCTTCCTCTCTTTAACTTCATTTTTGTTTTGTCCGCATGTACGACAAGATTTAGGTTGTTAAATACATATGGATGATTGAACATTGAGTCCAAATACATTGTAGGTGTTACAATCAGTTGGTAATTAAGCCAAGCTATATGCAGTTAAATGTTACTCCACAGTCCACAACTGGGGACGGAGCCAAGAAAATTTATGGGAGGGGGGCAACCAATTTTTTTTTTTTTTTTTTTCGGTTCTTTATAAATTTTTATTAAAAAAAATATTTTGGTTGTTTTTTATGAACTAAAGACTACCCCAAACCATAATTATCGAATAAAAATTAAAAAATATTGAAGTTTACAATTAAATAACAACTAATTAATAACTATAATTCTCATTGTCCGCACTTTCGACGTAAAATGTTTTTTGTTGAAAAATATTTTCAGGAAAGTTGTATTCCTTGAAAATGTTTTCTACCGAAAACATTTTACGGTGTTTATCGCACGCACAAAAAATCAATTTTTTTTTTTTATTTTTGTATTTTTTTCATTAAATCAATTTAAACTCTAAATTACAAAAATTTCCCAACCAAGTTTTAGAGGTGTCCGAACCGAGTCCCGCAAGGATCTCTCTGGGACTCACCCGAGACCCGCCCGGATCCCGCCTAGACCATATCAAGACCCTGTCAGGATCAGCTCGAGACCCTGGCAAGACCCGATAGGGACATTTTCGTAATTTAGTGTTTAATATGATTTTGCATACACACCAAATACCAGAAAATATTTTCTAGAAAAATGTTTTCTAATGAAAATATTTTATAGGAAAATGTTTTTTGCTAACTGGGACCTGCCTGATTTTTTGTTCATGTCAAATACCAAAAAATGTTTTCTAAGAAATCATTTTCAAGGAAAATGTTTTCCGCTTAAAATATTTTTCGACGAAAATATTTTCCGACAGGTCTCGTGTAGGTTCCAATCGAGTCCCAAGCAAGTCTGGGTGAGTCCCGGTAATACTCCATGTTGCTTTTTTGCCGAACAAGGTGGTGTCCAAAGAGTATTAGTCTTACTTGAAACCTCTAATCGTTACTGCAAAATTATGAGGACTAGTAGTAAATCAATTACTAGAATGGAGTTTAAGGAAGGAGACTTGCAAAGCTTACGTACTTTACCATCTCTGACAAGCTTGTTTACCAATTAAAAGCGGTTGATAACTCAGTATTACACCACACATTCTATGTATTTACTTAAAAAGCTCTAGACAATTGAGAATCAGCCATGTGAAGGAGTATCAATAAGTGTCACTAATGTTATTATGCTCTTCATGTACTATGGTCGTTCCTTTTGTCTCTTATTCATCTTTCAATATTCTCCATTCCATTGGATTTGTAATTTTGGCATCTTTAGGTCTACCTTTACAGGGGAAATTAGATAGAAAAAATATGATGAGTTGTCTAGGTCACCCAATTTCTTGTTTAGGCATTGAACTCTCCAATTCTTTGGATTGTTCCAGCACACTGCAGGTTGCTGTTTGTGATAACCTGCATACAAAGAACTTGAAGATGAGATAAAATTGCATTTTTCTTGTATCATTTAAGTGTAATCAAATATTACAATGCTTGAAACTGAAGTGAAACTTTCTTATGTTCCTCTCAAAGCAATGCATGCCCCACGTTTCCAAATATTTATAGTTCTTGGGCAATGTGATGGTAATTAACCTTTCCAAATAATTATGCAGGTGAACACATTCAAGAAAGCATGTGTAGCTGCTTATCCAAGTACCGTGCAGCACGACATTGTTTGGTTTTCACCAAATACTGATCCCCAGTACAAAGATATTCTTGTGGAGAGAAAACCACCTAAAATCCCACAACTAGATGATCCTTTCTATACTAAATTAATGGGAGATAGAGATATTCCTTACGGGTGTGTTCTCCCACTACTTCTGATTTAAACTCATTTTACCAAACAAATTTTCTTTTGTGGATCCCACATAGAACACTTCTTAAATGTTTACCAAACCAACTCATAGACTATTGTTTCTTCTCATGTATGTGGCCTTATTTTCTGTTATATATTAAAGAACTTTTTGGCACACATAATGTTGAAATATAATGTATTAGTATTTTCTTTCTATATTTTGGCTAATTTCATTAGAGATTGGATCTGTTATTATTGGCTCAAAGTCAAGAGGTAATTGGCAAGTAGTAGTTGTTATAACTCTTGGAAGAAGAAAATATGGGTGTGGATTAAATGAGGCCCATTTACTACGGCAGGAGCTGGGAGGGTGTTGGACCTTGAGGCTGTAAATAGCCATGCCTCCATGTCTTCATACCATCCAAGAGGAGAGTTTCATCCAAGTGAGTGTGAGAGAGATTCAAAGCTCAAGTGAGCCATTTGAGAGAGTTGAGAGAGATTCAAAGCTCATCGAAACTATTTTTCACCATGCCTGCTTTAAGTAGCCTCAGTGGCCGCATTATAGCTATATTAATATATGTGCTTGAAGTTGTCCTCGAAGTTGTCAATATTACTTTAATTGGGATTGTTGCTGCAGCCGGTGAGGATGCAATATCAGCACTTTTGAGAATTGCATTGGTTTTATTGGCGGTGAAACTCTATGCATTATCAAAAATCATTCTGCCATGGCTGCTATTGCCACCACCACAAACACCAGCACCAGCACTGGCACCAACCCCGGCACCGGCACCAGCACCAGAACCAGCACCGACACCGGCACCTGCACAAACACCGCAACAAGCACCGCCATAATTGATTGTATAGGCAAGCAGATAAATGTATGGCTGACAGACCCTTCCTTTGTCAATACCATAGTGTGTGCATGACATGACGTGTGAGGCTTTTGATCAATGATATGGTGTTGGAACAAGTGGCTCATATTCTATTAAAGGCCCATTGGGTGTAATTAGTTTATGTGGGCCTGGGGAACAAATAAGTTGTGGGGGGTATTTTGGGGTTTACCAAAATACTTATAATTAGGGTTTGCCTATAAATATATCTTATTGATGTAAATCTGGATCATTATCAGAATAATAGCCGCACTCTCCTGTGGACGTAGGCAAATTGCCGAACCACGTTAAATCTGTGTCTCAACTCTCTCTTGATATCTTTCTTTTTTTGATTCCATATTATTCATCATTGTTGTGCACGGTAACAACAATTGGTATCAGAGCCTAATCATACGATGGCTGGGATTGGCACATCTTCTGCAAAGTTCGACGTGATAAAGTTCGATGGATCCGGAAATTTTGGGTTATGGCAGAGACGTGTCAAGGATTTGTTGGTGCAACAAGGGATGGTGAAAGCGCTATATGGGACAAAACCAGAAGGGATGGCTGACATAGATTGGAAGGAACTTGAGGTGAAAGCAGTGGCTACTATTCGGCTTTGTCTGGGAGATGATGTGATGTATCATGTCATGGATGAAGAATCTCCGGCGACAGTTTGATTGAAACTAGAAAGTCGGTATATGTCAAAGTCGTTGACGAATAAGCTCTATCTAAAGCAGCGGTTGTACGGCTTGAAGATGGCAGAGGGCTCGGATCTGAGCCAACACATCAATGTATTCAATCAGATAATCGGCGATTTGAAGAAGGTTGATGTGAAGTTCGAAGACGAAGACAAGGCGTTGATGCTATTGAATTCACTCCCAACTTCTTCTACCTATGAGAATTTGGTTACGACTCTGACATGTGGGAAAGAAACCTTAGAATTGGAGGATGTTACAGGAGCCCTGTTGGCTTTTCATCAAAGGAAGAAAAATATTGATGAAAATTCTCAATGAGAAAGGCTAGTTGTAAAGGGTAATCATGAGCGTGGAAGAAGTAATAATAGGGGTGATTCGAAAGGTAAGAATTCTCGATCAAAATCCAGGAAGAGGAAGGACATCAATTGCTACAAGTGCAAAAAGAAAGGGCACATGAAGCGGGACTACCGAAAAAATAACAAGGACAACGAGAATGAAGGTTCCTCAAAGTCTGCGAACATAGTGGAAGATAATTCAGACGATGCTGATGGCGATATGCTTTCTGTTGCATCTAATTCAGAGCATCCTGTGGATTCTTGGATTCTAGATTCAGCATGTTCATTTCACGTGACGCCCAACAGAGATTGGTTTGACATCTACAGGTCAGTTAATTCTGATATAGTTACTATGGGTAATGGTGCACATTGCAAAATTACTGGCATAGGAAATATTAGAATTAAAATGTTTGATGGTGTGGTTAGAACGTTATGTGATGTTAGACATGTACCAGAAGTGGAAAAGAATTTAATTTCATTAGGCACTTTAGACTCAAACGGCTATGGTTATAAGTCTGTATGTGGAGTAATGAAGGTAACTAAGGGTGTAATGGTAGTGATGAAAGGTCAAATAAATTCAAAGAATATCTATAAACTGTTAGGAAGTACAGTTGTAGGTGGAATTACCTCTGTAGAGTCTGAATCTGATTGTACTCTTTTGTGGCATATGCGGTTGGGTCATATGAGTGAGCGGGGCATGTTAGAGCTTCATAAGAAAAATCTATTGAAGGGTGTCAAGACATGCAAACTTGATTTTTGTAAGTTTTGTGTTCTGGGGAAGCATAATCGGGTACAATTCAAGACAGTCACACACAAGACAGAGGGCACTCTAGATTATGTTCATTCTGATGTATGGGGACCAGTGAGAACAGCATCACGGGGAGGACATATGTATTTTTTCATTTTTATTGATGACTTTTCCAGAAAGGTTTGGGTGTACTTCATGCGGCACAAATCAGAAACGTTTGCCAAGTTCAAGTTGTGGAAAGCTGAAGTGGAGAACTAGACTGGAAAGAAAGTTAAGTGCCTCAGGACAGATAATGGCACTGAGTACACAAACGATGAGTTCAAGGATTTTTGTGAGAAGCATGGTATAAAGAGACATTTCACAGTACACAAGACACCACAGCAAAATAGTGTGGCGGAAAGGATGAATATGTCGATTGCAGAGAGAACACGATGTCTCAAGTTGAATGTTGGACTTGCAAAGATTTTTTGGGCAGACGCAGTGAGTATGGCATGCTACTTGATAAACAGGTCACCGAGGGTAACACTAGATGGGAAAGTTGCAGAGGAGGTATGGACAGATAATGAGGTAGATTACTTTGGTTTGAGAGTATTTGGTTGTCCAGCCTATGTGCACATACCCAGTGAAGAACGATCGAAGCTTGATCCAAAGTCTAGACAATGTGTCTTTCTCGGATATGGGAAAGGGGTTAAAGGTTATAAGCTTTGGGATCCGATGGCAAACAAGGCGGTGATCAGTAGAGACGTGGTATTTGACGAAAATTTCATGTTGAAGAGTACTCAGGGTAAAGAGCAGCAGGTGCCAGAAAGCAGTAGCAGTAATAAGTAGATGGTGCAGGTGGAGTTAGAGACTCCTGTGCAGGAGAACACTTCTCAGGGTACAGAGACTTCTACTTTAGGAATTGAGCAGCATCACAGTATAGCCACAGACAGACCCAGACGCACTATCAGGTCACCAATCAGGTACGATTTTGAAGATATGGTTTCTTATGCTCTTGTTATTAGCAGCGGAGATCCTACTATTTTTCAAGAGGCGGTCAATAGCCAAGAGAAGAGCAAATGGATGGGCGTTATGGCAGAAGAAATGGAGTCTTTGCATAGAAACCAAACGTGGGATTTGGTGGAGCTCCCAGAGAGGAAGAGGAAGATATGGTGCAAATGGGTATTCAAGAAAAAGGAAGCAGTATCAAAAAAAGGAGAAGAAAAGTTCAAGGCTCGTTTAGTAGCAAAAGGTTATTCACAGCAGAAAGGAGTTGATTATGAAGAAATATTTTTTCCAGTGGTCAGACATACTTCCATCAAAGCAATATTGGCGTTGGTAGCCCATTATGACATGGTTTTGGAGCAAATGGATGGGAAGACAGCTTTTCTTCATGGTGATTTGGAGGAGCAAATTTACATGGAGCAGCCAGAAGGGTTCAGTCAACCTGGACATGAGCACTTGGTTTGTAAATTGAAGAAGTCACTTTATGGGCTGAAGCAGTCTCCAAGGCAGTGGTATAAGCGATTTGACTCCTATATGATCAAAATTGGCTACAGGAGATGTGAGTATGACTGTTGTGTGTATGTGAAGAGCCTTGATGATGGCTCATTTATTTTTATGTTATTGTATGTGAATGATATGCTTATTGCAGCAAAGAGTATAGTTGAGGTCAACAAACTGAAGGTTTTGTTGAGTAAAAAATTTGACATGAAGGATTTGGGCGCAACCAAGAAGATTCTTGGGATGGAGATTTGCAGGGACAGAGATGCAAGAAATTGCGGCTATCTCAAGCCGGTTATGCGAAGAAGGTGTTGGAAAGGTTTAGCATGGAGAATGCAAAACCGGTAAGTACACCTTTGGCGAATCACTTCCGCTTGTCTACCTCACAAAGTCCAAAGACAGTTGAAGAAACTGAAGACATGTCAAAAGTCCCATATGCCAGTGCAGTGGGGTGTTTGATGTATGCTATGGTATGTACCAGGCCAGATTTGGCTCATGCAGTGAGCGTGGTGAGCAAGTACATGGCAAATCCAGGGAAACAGCATTGGAATGCAATTAAGTGGATTTTCAGATACTTAAAAGGTACTACAGACTACGGCATCACTTTTGTCAGAGTGATTTGTCAGTTGTGGGATATGTGGATGCAGATTATGCAGGGGACTTGGATGACAGAAGATCGACCACGGGTTATGTGTTCACTCTTGCAGGAGGACCCATATGTTGGAAGTCTATGATCCAGTCCACGACTGAGGCAGAGTACATGGCAACGGCTGAAGCTGCAAAGGAAGCTTTGTGGCTTACAGGGTTAGTCAAGGTGGAGTTTCACTATATTGTGATAGCCAGAGTGCCATTCATTTGGCAAAGAACTAGGTGTATTATACGAGAACCAAGCACATTGATGTGAGGTTTCACAAGATCAGGGAATTGGTTGCTACAGGTGAATTGTTACTTGAGAAGGTTCACACTTCTGAGAATGCAGCGGACATGTTGACGAAGCCTATTACCACAGATAAGTTCAAGCATTGCTTGGACTTAACAAATGTCTCCAAGTGCTAGAAAGGAGAGGAGAGGAGGCGGCAGCCCCAAACTTATCAGTTTCAGGTGGATGCCCAATACTTGGTTATCTTCAAAGAGGTGAATACTCGCCAAGGTGGAGATTGTTGGAACAAGTGGCTCATATTCTATTAAAGGCCCATTGGGTGTAATTAGTTTATGTGGGCCTGGGGAACAAATAAGTTGTGGGGGGTATTTTGGGGTTTACCAAAATACTTATAATTAGGGTTTGCCTATAAATATATCTTATTGATGTAAATCTGGATCATTATCAGAATAATAGCCGCACTCTCCTGTGGACGTAGGCAAATTGCCAAACCACATTAAATCTGTGTCTCAACTCTCTCTTGATCTCTTTCTCTTTTTGATTCCATATTATTCATCATTGTTGTGCATGGTAACAACATATGGACCATGAGGTGGAATAATCAAAGACTAGCTCTCATATTGTAAATGATATGGACTCTAATTGTGTCAACAATACAACGAAAGTCCATAGCATTTATGATGCTTCATTACTATATATTTTCAAATTAACGTCTTCCTCCTTCAACTGTATGTATGAGAATGTATGTCTGCTTAAGTGGCTTTGATTCTTAAATACATGGATAATGACTTAAATGAGCCCAATGGGCATGGAATTTATGTCACTAACTAATGAAAGAAATCTCCAAAAATATACCGAGTAACTTTTCTACATTCAAATTAACTGTAATATGTATTATTGATTTTAATTCCAAGAATAGGGTCTAAATCAATTAAATAAATGATCCTATAAAATTAATCAAACTATAAGGAAGCTGCCTGTTAAATTACCAGTTATCTCAAAAGCTTAAGCTAATAGGAAGAGGTAAATTTAATCATTTAATCATTAGTTTAACACTCCCCCTTACGTGTGGGCTCAAACTCCCTTTTAATAGGTGAGACCCAACACGTGAAATATTTAATTTAAATGGGGGTGAATTGACAAAGTCAAGGTTTAATCCCAGGATCTTTAGCTCTGATACCATGTTAAATTACTGGTTATTCCAAAAGCTGATACCATGTTAAATTACCGGTTATTCCAAAAGCTTAAGCTAATAGGAAAAGGTAAATTTAATCATTTAATCATTAGTTTAACACTGCCGACAATCTATCCAATATGATTGAAGGAGCACACGACGGCCGGTAACCCCAAAAATATTTTAAATTAAATTTCTTTTGACAATTAATCTACTACAACTACCATGTTCATTTTCTGGGATACCAACCATGATGTTGCATGTCTTTCTCTACCATTAACTACAACAGTCACGAGATGAAGAGATCCAACAGTAGATCATTTGGCCGATTCTGTGGCTGTGCTTTCTAACTTAGAGTTGTGGTAGGGGTGAAATTTAAAACCGCCTAACCGCATCCGCTAACCGCTAACCGCACTAACCGCTAACCGCTATCCGCACTAACCGCTAACCGCTTTGAAAGCGGTTAGTAAAAACCGCTAACCGCCTAGGCGGTTAGCGGTTAGCGGTTAGTGGATTTTGAAAAACCGCCTAACCGCTAACCGTTAACCGCTAACCGCCTTTTTAAAAATATAATATATATTTATATTATATATATATTTCATATAATAAATAACAATAAGTTATTGTAGCCTAGTGGTTATTATGCACCTATTTTACTCAAGAGTCCCGATTTCGATTCTCCCCACCTTATTTTTATTATTTATATAATATAGAAGTGCAAAACGACATAGTTTTACACTTTTATATATTCATTTATTCCTAACCCAAAATGATAATTTTGTTGTTATTTTATTCATATGTTATATGTTGTACAAGGTGAACAACAAGATTTTGGTATTATAGTCCAACATATAATACTCACTTTAAACCAACAATTTTTAATGCTAAAATGGCCATGAAAGAGGAAAAAAAATGTTTAAAGTAAGCAAAACAATGGTTTAAAGTGAGCCCAAAACCGGCCAAAAAAAAAAAGCCCAATAAAAAGCGGTTAGTAGAAAAAGCGGTTAACCGCATCCGGTTAACCGCTAACCGGGCGGTTAACCGCCTAGGCGGTTAACCGCTAGCGGTTAGCGGATGCGGTTAGTAGATTCTACTAACCGCCTAGGCGGTTAGCGGTTAGCGGTTTTAGCCACTAACCGCTAACCGCAACCGCTATTTCACCCCTAAGTTGTGGCATATATAAAACATTTGGAAAACAGAAAAATGGATAACCAAATGCTATTAAAAAAAATGCCCATTTGAAATTTCTTCAAAAAGAACACGATATAACCAATTAATCTATAGTATTCCTACATATACTTTCTTTGAATAATTTTAGAAATCCTTCTTGTTTCTATCTTAAGTCCATCTAAAAATGATATGGCTATTAAAATCATAATTTGATCAAAATTCAATAATGATCAATTACAAGCTTAATGGTGATTTTAATAGCCACATCATTCTTGGATAAACTTAAGATAAACACAACAAAGACTTGTGCAATACTCACTTTTTTTTACCATTTGATCTGCATGTATCATTCCATCCCATTAGTAGTTCTTACAAATTGGTTTTTCAGAGGAAATTTCTACCCAAACCATTATTAATTCTTGTCTTTTTTTGGAGGGGAATTATTAATTCTTTTAAGGTGCTAGCTAGCCACATTGTCACAACATGTGCATCACGTGCATGAGTCATAATAGAAGATTGTAAAATGATATTGACAATACAACACAAAAGTCCATAACATTTGCAATGCTTCATTACTAAACATGTTGAAACTTCTTCTTCCCTTGATCGATTAGTTGCATGACAACTATGAGCTCGTTTATGTCCGTCCAAGCTTTTGGTTGTTAAAGTTTTTTTATTGAATGAGTTCATATATGTAGGGCTGAGCAAATTACCGACTAACCGACTTTCGACTGACGCCAACCGACTTTTGACCGACACCGACTAGATGGTGGACGGTAGGCGACATGATTTTTTTATTCCGAATTTTTTCAGTTCGGTAGGCGGAAGAGGTTTTTTAACCTAACCGACTTTACCGATCGATTTTTGACCGACTTTACCGACAAATTTGTCACTTTTCCACATACCGACTTCATCGACTTCCAACCAACACCAAATTTACTGACCATCATTCGGTTCGAAATGCGAAATAAAATAAAATTTGGCGGAACAAGTCGGTTAATTAACCGCAACTTTGTTAGTTCGAAATACGAAAGTTAAAATTTTCTACCAAAATTGACTTTACCAACCGACGCTCACCCCTAATATAGTAGATAGGTGTAATAATCAATATTTGGCAAGCCCAGCTATACGCAGTTGAACATTTACTCCATTGCATTAACAACACATATGAAGGAGTATGTACCTTTCATATTGTAAATTAATGATATTGACAACATATAACAGAAGTCTGTAACATTTGCAATGCTTCATTTAAATACTTAAAAGATGTTGAAACATCTTCCTCTCTTTAACTTCATTTTTGTTTTGTCCGCATGCAAGACAAGGTTTAGGTTGTTAGAGCTTTTGGTTGTTAAATATACATGGATGATTGAATATTGAGTCCAAATATAAAGTAGGTTGGTGTCATAATCAATATTTGGCAAGCCAAGCTATATACAATTGAACATTTACTCCATTGCATTAACAACACATACAGTAAAAGTCCATAACACATGCAATGCTTAATTACTAAATCTAAAAAGATGTTGAAATATCTTCCTCTCTTTAACTTCATTTTTGTTTTGTCCGCATATATGACAAGCTTTAGGTTGTTAAATACATGTGGATGATTGAACATTGAGTCCAAATACATTGTAGGTATTACAATCAATTGGTAACTAAGCCGAACTATATGCAGTTGAATGTTACTCCAAAGTCCACAACTAGGGATGGAGCCAGGAAAATTTATGGGAAGGGGCCAACCATTTTTTTTTTTTTTTTTTTTTCTGTTCTTTATAAATTTTTTATCAAAAAAAAAATATTTTGGTTTTTTTTTATGAACTAAAGACCACGCCAAACCATAATTATCGAAGTTTACAATTAAAAAATATTGAAGTTTACAATTAAATAACTATACTTATTAAATAACAACTAATTAATAACTATAATTCTCACTGTCCCCACTTTCGACGTAAAATGGTTTTTGTTGAAAAATATTTTCAGGAAAGTCGTATTCCTTGAAAATGTTTTCTACCGAAAACATTTTACAGTGTTTATTGCGCGCACGAAAAATCAATTTTTTTATTTTTGTGTTTTTTCATTAAATCAATTTAAACTCTAAATTACGAAAATGTACCGACCAAGTTTTAGAGGTATCCAAATCGAGCCACGCCCATGGGCCCTTGGGGGTGGATCGACCACCCCCAAGGCCAAATCAAAAAAAAAAAAATTTAAAAAAAATTGATTTCGCCCTTAGGGTGGCCGGACCACCCCTAAGGGCCTCTGTTTGGCCTGGGGGTGGCTTTGACCACCCCTTAGGGTCGGTTAGGGGTGGCCGAAGCCACCCTATGGCCCTTGGGTGTGGATCGGCCACCCCCAAGGACCAAACCCATTTTTTTTTCAAATAATGGGTTTGGCCCTTCAGGATGGCCGATCCACCCCCAAGAGCCTTTGGGGTGGCATTGGCCACCCCCATGGGTAAGTTGGGGATGGCCAAAGCCACTCCCATGGCCTGATCCACCCCTAAGGGCCAAATCTTTTTTTTTTTATTTGGCCTTTGGAGGTGGCCAAAGGGGTGGCGTCCGCTTGATCCACCCCCAAGGGCCAAATCTTTTTTATTTTTTATTTTTTTTATTTGGCCTTTAGAGGTGGCCAAAGGGGTGGCGACGCCACCCCTGTGGCCATGATGGGGTGGCCAACCACCCTTCTTTTTTTTATATTTGTTTTTAATCTTTTATTATTTTGTTGTTTATTTATATTTAAAAGTAAATATAATAAAATATTATTTTTTTTAATGCGCCACATGGCGGGTTGATGGCCTTAGGATCTCTAAGGAGAGATCCTAGCCATCAACTAGCTCCCTCCAATTCATTTTGGACTGGAGAGGAGCTGGATCCTAGCAAATAGTGGTTGTCATAACTCTTGGAAGAAGAAAATATGGGTGTGGATTAAGTGAGGCCCATTTACTACGTATGGTAGGAGGGTGTTGGACCTTGAGGCTATAAATAGCCATGCCTCCATGTCTTCATACCATCCAAGAGGAGAGTTTCATCCAAGTGAGTGTGAGAGGGATTCAAAGCTCATGTGAGCCTTTTAAGAGAGTTGAGAGAATTCTCTTTGTAGAAACACTAGGAGTACGTGTTGTTTTGGGTGTACTTGGGTTTTGGGTGTGAGTCACTATTTGTATCTCTCTTGATTCTTTCATAGTAAAAAGATCTTAATTTGTCTTCTCCAGTGGACATAGGCCAAGTTAGCCAAGTTGAAGATGGCAACAAACTTCAACATTGAGAGGTTTGATGGAAGAATCGACTTCAACCTTTGGCAGGTCAGGATGAAAGCCTTGTTAGTGCAACAAGGACTGTCCAAGGCACTGGATGAAGCACTATTAACAACAGAACCGAAGAAAACAGAGATCATGGAAAAGGCACACAGTACAATTCAATTGTACTTAAGCGATGAAGTACTACGCAAAGTAGAAAAAGAAGACACAGCTTCAAAGTTGTGGTTGAAGTTGGAAAACTTGTAAATGACCAAGTCACTTACAAATCGCTTGTATTCATATTCTTGATTTTTTGTGTGAATGGTGGTACTTGGAACTAGCTATGTTAATTATGAGAAATAACTCATCAAAACTATTTTTTTTACCATGTTTTTCAGGTATGGGTCCGGCCATGTGGAGAACTGCCGCAGTTGCAGCATTGCATATAAAGCCGTCAATCTTGCAGATGTCCTCAAAGTTGCCAGTATTGCTTTAATTGGGATTGTTGCTGCAGCCAGCCAGGATGCAATGTCAGGATTTGCAAGAACCATATTGGTTGCATTGGCGGTGATACTCTATGCATTATCAATATGGCTCACTTAAAATGCCTACAATCATGCTTTTCGCTGAGGGAGGATAGTCTGTCACTTACTGTTTGGCCTTCGAAAAACCCCATATATGGTTGTGTAAAAATATTATATGTTGTTACAAGCATAGAGGCCAATAAGGATAATGGTCTATTATAGTATATTTTCTATTTTCAATAAGGAAGGTTGTGCTCCATTCGCATCGCTAGAGTAATTATTTTACAATTCCAATAAGGAGTAATATTCTCCGTTGCTGTTTTAGAGAGATGATCTCCTAGTTTGGGTAGTATAGGGAAATATCTCCTAGTAGGGAAAGTGTTAAATATATTATGGAGCGGAAGAAAGGAGAGAGAGAAGAGAGAGAGCGGAAGCCAACAATGGACTACATTGTATTATATTGTGATTATTTAGAATGGATACAATAGCCTCCTTATATAGGAGGGAGAGAGAAGCATTGGCTCCCAATCTTACCAATGTGGGACAACCCCACATATACACTAACATCCCCCCTCAAATTCAATGTGCCTAAACATTGAGGTTGGAAAATAAAAGCATGAATAAAAACATATATTAAAAAAAACTTTTTTTTTTTTTTTTTGAAAGTCCACCGGAAAAGTTGCCGGAGGTGGCCGGAGTTGGGCGGCCGGTGGCGGTGGACGGCGGCTGGCAGCGGCAGCTGGTGACTGGAGATGGCTGGAGGTGGCTGCTGGACCCAAACCATTGGGCTTGAAACTTGTATTGAGAGCCTTATAGGCTAATTGGGCCGGTTAAATGGGCCAAAATTTGGCCATAACCCATTGACCATTTAATATGGTTGACCCAACAATAATATGAATCGGGTCGAGGATCCGAACCGAAATGAGACCTGCTTGGTCGAGTTGACGGATTGGATTGCCAGATTGGTGGATCTGGGTCTAACCCACTGGACCGGGTCAATGGTTTTGGATCTGCTTTAAACCCGATTTGAATGGGCCGGTTTAAATGGGCCTAAAAGACCGAAACCCCTGGACCGATTGAAGGTCTGACCCACTTGAGAAGATCCGGTTCTAACCCGTTGGATCGGGTCGAAATTAGTGGATCCAATTTTTTTTTTTTTTTTTTTTGGAGCTTGACACGTGGCAGAGGCTAGGGCTGACGTGGCAGCTCTCTGGAGGACACGTGGAAGCTGGAATGCTGGTGAAGAACGCCTGGCACGTGTAGTGCACGCGCCAAAATGTGATGGCTGCAAAGGCGCGTGCATCTCACGCGCCAGTAAGCGCGTGGGGTTGGAAGAACGCCTGGCGCGTATAGTACACGCACAAAGCCTGATGGCTGAATGAAGCGCGTGCATGTCACGCGCCAGTAAGCGCGTGGTAGCGTGAAATTCACGCGCCAGAAGGTCTAGGGCGCGTGAGAGCGCGTGGGAGCATGATATTCATGCGCCATAATGTGCTAGAGCGCGTGAGAGATTCTACCGGCGCGTGGAGGAGCGTGCCACACCATGGCAGCGCGTGAGGCGCGTTTGCAAACTGGAAGATCCTTCTGGAGGTGCGTGTAGGCGCGTGGAAGCTTGGACGGCGGTGATCTCTTCGGATCTGAACTCGGAGCGTCTGATCTGTCGTTTGAGGAGGAGCGTAGTGCGCGTATAACATCGGAATGGGCTGAGATTGCACAGATCCACCGATTCGGGGCCGAGACACCACTTTTGGTGGTTGTTTTGGCCGAGAGGGGTGTCGGTGGCGGTGCGATAGGCTCGGGCAGAAGTTGCCGGAGGAACTGACGGCGCGGTCGGCCGGAGATGGGCGGCCGCCGGAGGGAGCGCCAGAAAAGGAGCAGGAATACCGCTTGATGCGCCGACAACTAGAAGGTCTTCGGTAGGAGCACCGAAAAACGTCATTGACGTTTATTGGCGGCCACAAGAAGGTGGCTCTGATACCATGTTAAATATATTATGAATATATTATGGAGCGGAAGAAAGGAGAGAGAGAAGAGAGAGAGCGGAAGCCAACAATGGACTACATTGTATTATATTGTGATTATTTAGAATGGATACAATAGCCTCCTTATATAGGAGGGAGAGAGGAGCCTTGGCTCCCAATCTTACCAATGTGGGACAAGCCCCACATATACACTAACAGAAAGTATTTGTAGTCGGTGTCCTATGAGGATTTGTCTTTGTAACCTTATTTAAACCCCTCTTTGGATGAATGAAAGGAAGCAAAGTTTATTTCTCAAACTTTGTGTTTGAAAGAGGTTATGAATCCTCTCAAAAATCCTTGATATCCCTCAATTAGCAACCATAGGAAAGAAGAAGGTGCAAGACCAGGCTTCGTTTCCTATCGAAGCACAAGTAACTCAATCTGTTACGAATTCTCGTAACATAAGTAAAGATTAACGAAAAGCAAGATAAAAATATATTTGTACCATAAATGCATCGCCTAAACATGATTATATATGATGAATTCAAGCAAAGAATAGACAGCGATGCACTATTTTGTTCAAGTATTTATTTGGTTTAGCAGTTTCAAAATATGTGATTGTAGATGTAGATAATAAAAACACAATTTTTAAAAATATAGTAAAACATTTTATAAAAATTCAGTTCGGTTTTTAAAAATACAGTTTGATCTATACCATCTTGCCTGGTGTGCAAAAACAAACTTTTTCATGCTTTAAACCATCAATTTTTTTTTTTTTTAATGCATTCTCAAACAATAGTATTTTTCGCTATTTTAGAGTGCGAAATTACAAGGTCTAACACGCTCTTTAAAAAAAAAAAAAAAAAAAAAGGTTGCTCAGACCAAACCATTCAGAGGGATTAATGATGTTATTCAAAAGTGTTATTATATATAAAAGATAGGACAGAATTAAAGACTTTCCGTAGGAACATAACTTGGAGAGTTTTTTTTTGGACATTATGAATGTGTGGATATCATTCCTCTAGCTTTACGAGAAGGTTTCGCGATAAAAAAGAATAGGAAATAAAGTTTGTTGGTATTCTTCTAATAATAATAATAATAATAATAAAATAAATCCAAGAGTACTAGTGCTTGATTTTGATTTTCGGGATTGGAATCGCTTGTTATGTGGAAAAAAAAAAAAAAAAGCAGATTCTTTGTGTTTTCATATATATGTTAGTAAAATATTTTAGTTTTATGATCTTTAAATAGTTTAAAGATTTAAAATTGAAATTAAACAATAAGGTCGAAAAACATCAACCTAGTCTTAATACTCAATACTAGTCAACGCCTTAGTCTGAGATAGGGCTGCTCTGCAAACCGCTAACCGTTTATAACCGTTAACTGCTTTAGTGGGTAGTTATTAAAAATTGCTAACCGCTTAGAGCAGTTGCGATTAGCGATTTTAGAAGGTAGGAAAAGACTGTTATAACCGCTAACTGCCTTCATTTATATATAATAATATAAATATTTATTAAATATTTTATGTTAATAAAATATATATTAATTTTTTTCATTTGTATTTGGATTAATGGATTTGGGCTATTTATGATTATGTATATAAAATATAGAATATGGTATATGTGATGTTTTGGGCTAAGCCTTATTCAAAGCATGTTTTTTTCCTCTATCTTTTTTATAACATTTTGGCCTCAAACCTTTAAAATAATCCCAAAAAATAGGTCATTAAAGGCTCAAAACATTTAAAAAACTAAAAAGCCTATATAAAATAATAATAGTAATAAGGTTATAAAACCGCCAGTTATTGGATTGAATAACCACTAACCGCTGATTATAAAATAACTGCTAACCTTCTAAGCAGTTACAGTTGCAGTTATTAAAAATCAATAACTACTTAAGACGGTTGCGATTACAGTTATTGCCAATAACTGCCGGTTATAACCGTTTGAGCACCCCTAGTCTGAGATGTCTTACGAAATGATCCCGCTGAGATCACATTCATTGCACCTTATCCTTAAGAGGGGCCAACCTTAGATGGCAGATGCCTTCAATAATTAACTCATGTCATTCAACACATCCACCTTTTCACAGCTTACATGCAAACCAGTGACAAGGATACAATTAAGGTAGTGTTTGTTAAACAACACTAAAAACCCCTTATGGCACTGTTCATCTAGGATACTGTTCACCCTTAAAATAATAATAATAATAATGATTGATATGGAAAAATGAAAAAGTAGTATTGGAAAGTGAAAAATTTTGTTTTGCAGTGATTTTTTTTTATTTGAATAATAATAAAGAGTAAATGATGTGATATAAAAAGTGAATAATTTGATATATTTTTTTAAAAATAAAATAAAAAAATTGAAATGAATAGTGTGATGGAATACGAGAAAATATTAGGGAATTTGGTGTTGTTTGCCAAACACAGCCTAAGACTTCCTTACTTGTTTAAAACTAGTGAGATGTAAAATGTGACAAAGATACAATTATTGGCCTTTCATGTCGCAGCTAGCCAGAGTTTTCACAAGAGTCCATTGTTGAAAATAATTTTTGGATATTGGTATACATAATTTTTTTTTAAATAAAATAATATTAGTTTGATAATTAACAATAAAATAAATAAAATACAAGAAATGAAATATTGTGGAGTATGAAAAGATTTTATAATGTTATAAAATCACGTAAGAGTGTTTTTCTTAAAGGTTGATATGTGCTTCCCATAGTACATCACTCAGTGCGATCGAATTTTTTGACATGCAAATTTTCAGGATTAGACTCTACATACCTTCTACTTTCGTTAAGAACGCACTTCTAAGACCAAACGAAGGCTAATAAAACAACCTAGCTAAGTGGGGACAAGAGAATATAGCAAGGCCTAATGATGTTGGGATGATGAAAACTTTTACTTATATCCATACAAATATTTTTACAAATGTTAATGTATTATGAAAATGCTAACTTAATTATTACATTGTTATGCACACAGAAAAGCATACTATAGTTATCTGATATATTTGCTCTTCAAGAAATAAATCTATCTTAATACCAGCAAATTAGCGGTTGTGAATGGCTTGGGCATAATTAAATAATAGGATAGGATTAGGACCATTGCAGCATTGCTGTGTAGAACTTTGCAGGGTATAAATGCATGTGTGACCAAGGGAAGCGAAATATGTGAGAATAGATCGAGCAGCAGCTGGGAAAATGGGTAGCATTCCAGAGCTACCACAAGGCTCTAATGGGAAGACCATTCTACTTGTAGGCTTCGGCACCGCCGAATATCGTTTTGGCAACTCCTCAGAAACCATGAGAGAATATATTCTTCATGCAATCAAGCTGGGATTCCGACACTTCGACACTGCTGCTCTTTACCAGTCCGAGCAGCTTCTCGGGGAAGCCATAGATGATGCTCTCCGCCTTGGCTTTATCAACTCCAGGGACGAACTCTTCATCACTTCCAAGCTTTGGTGCAGCGATGCACACCACCATCATGTCCTCCCTGCTCTTCACAAAACACTCAAGTAATAGAACCAAACTCCCCAAGCTGTTATTTTCTGTCTGCTTAAGTTTTGGGATATATAAATAGTTATTTAAAATGTCTTGAATTCGAACCTTTGGGCATCCTCTTACTGAAGAACAGCTGCTGAGGAGGATTCTTTGGGAAGTGAGGGCTAGGATTCTTGGTGAAGGGAAGTTTCCAAAGACTAGAGAGAATTTTCTCGTGTCTTTATGGAATCTGCCTGTTGATGTGCTGGTATAATGAGTTTTCTGCTGTCTGTTTGTTGGTGTTTTGGTTGATGCGTAGTTTTGCTTCTTATAAAGTTTGCTTATGTTTTGTGAAAGCATGTGGTTGGTGGTTTTATGCAAAGTTTGTTTGATATTTTGCTTTTGAGTAGGTTGTTAAAAGACCGTTGCGAGGTTCTGTTTTAGCTCGATGCAGAGTTTGTAATTTGTTGATACTCGATGTCTGGTTTTGAGCTTGAATGAAATTTGCTTATTCATAAAAATTAAAAATTAAAAAAATAAAAAATAAAAAAAAACCCTTATTCGCGTCTCTTTATAAGATAAGAACATAGTACATATCAGATAAGAGGTCGTGAGTTTCGACTTAGCCATTAAGTTGTGTTTTCTTAGAAGTATAGTAGTGACTGAATACGAATGTTGTTTGTCATTTGTGCAGCAATTTGAAGTTGGAGTATGTTGATCTTTATCTCATTCACTGGCCAAAGCATTAAGCCTGGGGCATATGAGCTGCCTCTTAAGAAGGATTAAGAAGGAAGACCTCCTTCCCATAGATTTCAAGTCTGTATGGGAAGCCATGGAGGAGTGTCAAAAGCTTGGCCCGGCCAAATCAATTGGTGTAAGCAACTTCTCATGCAGAAAGCTTGAAACCTTCCTTGCCACAGCAAACATCCCCCCAGCAGTCAATCAAGTTGGTCTTCTTCTTCTTCCTTTTTTCAATAATCATTAATGTTTTTCTTCAACATTTTGGATTAATGCATCATTATATTGTTGCATGCTTTACTTTTGGAAGGTGGAGATGAAACCGCTTTGGCAACAGAAGAAGCTGAGAGAGTTTTGTGAGAAGATGGGTATACATATCACTGCTTACTCTCCCTTGGGAGTTGGGAGGCAAAGGAACACTGTGGGGAACAAACTGGGTAATGGAATGTGAGGTGCTAAAGGAGATTGCCAAGGCAAAAGGAAAAACAGTTGCTCAGGTAATATATTGGGGAGGAAGGGAAATTTTTTCTTAAGTAGAATAGGAAAAGAAATCAACTTAAACATGGACTCCCCGCCACAACCAATTCTTTTTTTGACACCAAGCTCCACTAGACAATGAAATCTAGGGTTATATTAATTTTTAACATGACTCACAAATTCAAAATTCACACAAGTACTCCGACAATCTAATAGAAAGGACATGTAGTGCGAAGCATATCTATCCTAAATAGTTCAGAATATAGAGCACACCTGTAATCACACAGAATTAACTCCTTAACACATATTCATGCAGGCCTTCAAGCAGTGGTACAACACTTCACCGGATCAAGCTCATTTAGTGTTAACTGCCAACTTAGTCAAATTATGGAGCTTTAGGAGTCATACTATACATATTTTAAGATCTGTTTTAAAATGTACAATATTAAAAAAATAAATAAATAAATAAAATGATTTTCCAAACATGTGATTTGAAAATGTAATTAAGTGTTTTGTAAAAATCAAGGGCATTCCTATGCAAGCACGCTTATATATCCAAATGTATAAGGCGTGCGGAGTGCATAAAAATGGATCAAAGTTTTTATTTTTATTTTTTTTGCTTCTAGAGGATAATAATTTTAGTTAGTGTGTTTATTTAATTTATTTTTCTTAATTAATAAAATGGATCGAATTTAACTTTATTATTTTAAGCAATATGGTAATTCTGTTGTTATGTGAAGGTTTCTCTAAGATGGGTATATGAGCAAGGAGTGAGTGTGCTTGTGAAGAGCTTTAACAAGGAGGGAATGAAAGAAAACCTTGACGTATTTGATCGGAAGCTGAGCCCTGAGGATTCACAAAAGATAAGTCAAATTCCACAGCGTAAAGGATTTCCTGGAATTGAATTCATCTCTAATGAAGGCCCTTACAAGTCTCTTTCCGAGCTTTGGGATGGAGAGATCTAGAATTGCATCAGAAAGCTTTTATGCATGGTTTTGACTCCGTTTGTCCGTGCTTTTTTTATGAGCTTTTGTTTGAACTAATGTTTGATGTGAAAATAGTTTGGAGTATTTTGTAAGCGTTTTGTTTTTAAAATTGGTTAAGATTGCACTTTAGTTATGTAACATACCATTACGCTTCCAAATTCGACGTCCATAAGTATATGATTGAATTCATATTCATAAGTAGATGATTGAATTAGAATACACTGAAATCAAGTAAAATCGTGAAGAACAAGCTCAAACTCGCTCGGTGAATGTCCGTTGAAGTACTTTTGCTTGAGTTTCATGAAGGTTTGCAAGGCAAGCAGACTGTCAGAACCTGCCCTCCCGACTTCACGGTCCAGCCCCAGAGTCTTGGCTACCATCTCTAACTCCTCCAAGCCCACATAGACTCCATCGCCACAAAACTTGATCATGTGCTTTACGTCAAACACCTTGTTACCAAAAAAGGATTTGATTAGATCCATAAACTCACTCTGATCTAAGGGTAGGACTCCTGCAAAACTCAACATCTTTATAAAGTAGCCAAAATCATAACCACTATGGAACGTTACCCACGTGATACGGGAGTTGCTCCACAAGGCAGACTTCAGGATTAGCCCGGAGAAGTCCAAGGAATCAATACCCATAACTCGGTTAAAGTCGAAGTAAATTTCCTGATCTTTCAGTAACTCAATGGTCTTAGTATTGTGAGAATGAATACGCTCGTCGAAATCCTTAAAGTTGAACTCCCAAAAACCAAAAGATTTTCCGTTAGCATCGCAGACAGCAAGACCCAATTGAACGATGCGGGTGGCATCGACATTAATCTTCATTAGATGATACGGAGAAAGTTCTTTAGAATTGTAAAGATTGCCAGAGAAGTTTGTGGACATGGCCACAAAACATTGATCGCATTTGGAAGAAGCCTCCATGAGTGCGGAGAACTCCTCCTCCAGATTGTAATCCCAAACTTCCCTAACTATCAGAATTGTCACTATTGGTTTGGATTCCTAATCCCCGGCCGGCCGGCTGAAGCTCCACTTTTATAGTCTTATTAGGCTTAGCAATTTTAGTCATGTTTAACCTAGCTAGCAATCGTATCTTACCAAAAATAAAAACCCTAGTGTTCCTAAGAAGTAGTTTAATTGGTTGGGATCACGCCTAATAAAACGAAGGTCATTAGTTCAAATCTCCCTCCCCTCTTATGTGAACATGTAAATAAATAAATAAATAAATAAAAACCCTAGCATTAGCAATCGCAGGTGTAATTGGGTTGGTATATCTTGGGACTTGGATTCGGTATCTCTAGTCCGTTTGATTCTAATTCGGTCAATGGTAAAGATCCACCTCTTGTGCTGCATATGGACTAGTTGGTGGGCTTGGCCCGTCAGACTTTTCTAGTGTCGAGGATTGGGCCAACACACTGTAATTAGCTCAGGAATGTGCGGTGCTAAAGCAGATTGCCAAGGCAAAAGGAAAAAAGCTGATTCTTTTTTGACACCAAGCTGGCATGGATTAGACAATGAAATTTAGTGTTATATTAATTTTTTATACAACCCACAAATTTAAATTCGTACAACTCCGACAATTTAATAGAAATGAGAGATAATGCGGAGCCTACGTATTCTAAATGGTTTGGAATGCGAAGCTCACCTACTATTACGCAGAATGCATTTTTACTCAGAAACATAGTCGCATTTTTAAAATTGTATCTAAATTGCATATTTTGAAATTAATATTTTTAAGTCGCACGTTTTGAAACCACAAAACTGAACCAACCCGAAAAATCAATAGATATACGCTCATATATTAAGATAATTCTTTCATTTATTATCTAGTCAAGTAGTCATTATCCGTCTAGACTCGTTCTTACATATCTTCCAACTTCCAAGAAATCAGAGACATTTCAAAGCTTTAATGAAGGCTATATGCAACACATTTTCTTTTAATTTTCTCCACCTACCTTCACCACGCGGTATGACGTACGTGATGAATATATATATATATATATATATATACACACAGAGAGAGAGAGAGAGATTCTATGATCCCTACTTGGCTTTGAAGAGGTACCTTCTCGCACAAGCTGAAGGCTCAACCATTAGAAACGGAGCATTTGAATTGTTCTTTTTCCCTGTACCTCAAAAGAAAAAACCTTACTATTAGTTTGTTTGTGAGCTTGAATAGAGTTTCATTTTAAATTGGGTTTCAGAAAAAAATAAATAAATAAATAAATAAAATAAAATAAAATTAACATAATATATTAAACTGACATGCATCCTTAAAACGCGTAATTCTCATGTGTATTTTTAATTTCTCCTTACGTGCAAAGTACATGAGGGGTCAGGCCCTCAGGGGTCTACTAACCTTAGGTAATCCATGGAACTCATATTAATCCTATTGGACTTGAATGGATTAAATGGTGAAAACTATTTGATCAGATCAATATTGGACTTGAAAATCTCATAGGAAGACAACTCAGTCCTGACAATTCTCTACATTCAGTGCTCAGAAACAGCATATTATTTTTATGAGTTCAGTAATAATCATTGATAAAGAAAAATGAATGAATACCTTCTATTGTAAGAAAGGGCATCAAACCCACAAAATTGTACAATTTTTGTCTTGTATTGTACAAGATGAACAGAGAGAAAATGTATACATGATTTTGAATGAAAAGAATGAGAAAGAATACCTATGTCATCTTTTCTATTGACACAAAAGAATATATGAATCAGAAAAATTGCTCTAACTCATAAAACATCAGGAATTGAAGGTACTGATGTGCCTCTAATCAATGGGGAGGACTTTGTTCTTGAATGTTGATCGATTCTTCTAAAGAAACTTTCTTTCTCGAGTGGAGGTGACACAATGCTTGCTGCCATTTCTCTACCAGGACTTGATGGGGTCAGACCACTAATGAATCGAGGAGCAAAGCATGATCTACAACGGGCAGTACTTCTTGGGGACAAGTTCACTTGCTCCAAAGCTCGGCATTGGAGCTCTGACGGATAGTCCCTTACACAGCCAATGCGAGGTCCAGCTCCTGTTGTCCATTTGCAAGACAACTGCTTTCCTAATTGATAGGACAGCAATCCTTTATGCGAATTGATCCTTTTGAGAATTGATTCTTCAGGAATGATTTCCACTTCACTCTCTTCATGCTGTTCGTTAAAAGATTTCTGCTTTCGAACCATGTAATCCTTTTCGGCAGTGAAGCCTTCATCTGCTGTTTCGTAACCATCAACCGGAGATTCTGGTAGCAAACTATCACGATGTGGTCCAACATCTTGTTTTTCGCTCTCTAATGTCTCGTACAATTCATGCCTTTTTGGAATTTCAAGATTAGCCAATTTGCCACTGAGACTGCTTAGTCGGCTTGACATAGGCTCAGCAGTAGTCTCTTCTTCCATTGAATCAATTTTCTCTGGAGTCAAGTCTTCAGCATTGGCCTCTTCAGTCTCGGAGCCACTCAACTTTTGAGTCAAGTCCTCTTCAGATGAGTTGGTTCTGTGATGAACACTGCTTCCTTGCTTGCTAAACAGTTCATCTTCGTCATCAATTGGACTCATCTGAATATAACAGAAAATGATATTCTCAGTATATTGGCTTTTACTTATTTTCTGTAAGGGAAAACATTTTATATCATTTCACATAATATAAAGCCCTTTTCTTTACCTTGACATCTCTGAGATCCACCTTGTTCTCTTTGAGGAAGGAGATAAAGTCCTTAAAGTTTTCCTCTGTAGGTTGATAATGACCGCTGTGAGGCCAAACTGCCTGTTGAAAAATAGCAGAAATGGTTATTAAAAAACTGTGCCGAAACTGGGAACTATGGTAAAAATGAAGAAAAACTTAGAAATTCTATGAGCTTTAATGCAATAGCTATACCTTTAGGATGCCATTCTCAATAACTAATCTCCCAGCAGCAGATGTAGCTCCTCCAGCCAAAAAGCTGGAATGCTGAAAAGTGCCTTTCTTCTTCTTGCCAACATACAAGGACATAGATGTGCTTAGAACAAAAATCCACTTAGCACCATTGGGTTCTCCAGTGGTGTGGAGGAGCTCCCTTGATTGCTTGTATAAGAACATTCCATCCTCCACAACAACTTCATAGGCCAACCTTTCCATCTATCAAAAGTGAAAAAATATTATCAGCAAATAGAATGAAAACAAATTAACGTAAAGAATGGTCAAGCAAAGATATAGAAGGCTCACCGGACCCAAGTACTTGATACACTGCTGTTGAAGTTTTGATCGAGGGCATTTTTCAACAATATTTATTTCCTTCCCTTCTCCTATATCCAGCCTGCATTTCCAAAACCAGCACCATTACATTCAAATTCAAATTCTTGACACTTATCTGGATTCAAAATTCATAATACTGAAGAAACATTTTGTTTAAAGAATATTACCAGTAGAAGAAGGGCTCTATACTCTGAGAATGAAGCCATTTAACATAATAAAAGTGTAAATTATGTCCGTAACGATGCCGGGGATCAATCTGTTTCAGAAGAAGAAAAATTGAAATCAGTAAAGGCTGATAAAGAAACAGATAAAATATATTCTTAAAACTAATTTTTTTTATCTAATGCAATTAACTTACAGCCTCAAGCCAGTGTTGTAAAGCAAGCTTCTGAGCTCTATCATTCTTTGATAAACCTTTACCAACCTGCAATAACAAAAACAAAAATGCTTAAACTTTGAAATAAATTACAAAACATAAAAAAAATTAAAAAAAGCACAAACAATCCGTTTGAAATTCACCTTGGCAGCTCTGGTTCTTGCTCTTGACCATCGTGAGATGGCAGTTTCATGCTTCTCAATATCAAAGAATGATATAGAACTTCTCTTGAGTTCAGCAAAATCTAAGAGCTTCCACCTATAGTTCACACATATAAGTACATTAGCACAAGATAGAAACAAATCAGAAGTTTGTAAAAAAGGACATTGCAGATGCATGTAAATAGGATACATACCAGCTCTGCTCAACTAGAACTGCACAATCTGCCAGCTTCCTTCTGGTTCGGAAGCTTTTGTACACTTTCTGCAACTTTAGCGCAGCCCCGTGCTGGGGGTGGGCAGGATCCAAAATTGGCAATGACTGGATATTCACCAGCCCACCATCTGATCCTGGGGATTGATTATCCATCAGTTTGCTTTGTTGACTGTTTGATGCAAGGGGTGTATGATTTTCTTTGTCTAGGGAAGGAGCCTTGACTGAGACCATTTTCTCCAACTTTCTATTTTTGAAGCTGACAGATGCTTCTATCATCATCTTTTCAGAACCTGAGGATTTTGGTACTGTGGTTTCAGAATCTTGACTTTTGAAACCGATAGATCTTACGAGAGTTTTGGCATCATCATCCCCAAAACTGATGGACTTCACAATAATAGATTCTAAGCCACTTTCCACATCACTGTATTCAGCAAATGGGCAGGAAAATAAAATTCCCATTTGACAGGGAAAGGTGTCTTAGCAACCTAATAAATCCAAATTCCTGTCAAAATAAAACAAATACATATTAGTGAATGGGAGTGCTACGTATTTGATAATGCATCATATGGAAAAAGCTCTTCTAAAGTATGAACTGTAAAATCTTTATTTGATAAACCAGAGCAAACTTTAAAACAAACTATCAAAATAGAAGCTTGAATCTACAAAACCTATCGGAATAACAATAAATAATCGACAAGCTGTGCAAACCAAATGGGTTTAAAAGAAATTAATGTAACACCAAAAAAAAAAAGAAGCCAATAACACCCATTTTCTCCTAACATAGCATTGTCCATATGGTAGAAGTATCAATGATTCATATAACTAGGGAAAGCAAGCAAGCGATTGTCTTATCAACGCAACAATAAGTTGCTGATAGAAAAGACCGTGGATCTGCAGGACGAATGATCCAACAAACACGTATCTTTGAAACCAAAACCCAATAAAGGAAATCCAAAATACCCATTTCATTCAAATAGAAGAGAAGATTACTCGACATGAGCTGAGTAATATTCCAAACCCCATCAGCAACAAAACTGGTTTTTCTCAAGCAGAGAATCTAAGAAAGCAAAAACATTACCATGCTATCAGGATCCAATTCAAAGAACCCAGAACATGCATTTCGTTAAAATAGCGTAAGAACAAATAATAATGCAGAGATATAAATGCATATACCATTCTGTATCTCGCTCTGTATGAACTTGAAAACAGAGACAACAACAAAGAGAAGACAATACAAACACGACAATAAAAGAAAAGAAGTTTAGAGATAAAAAGATATTCGGGGATGTACCTTAAATTGAGGATTAGTGAGTGAACAAGCAAATGTGTGTATTAATGGAAAATAATTCCGAGTTTGATGGGTGGGTGAGGATTTTATTTTTGATTGATTTGTGAGGGTGGGATTTGGACAATATTGCGAAGAGAGGAGCTTCGCTCTCTCTTTCGACACAAAAGCTTGCACTTTGAAAGCAAAAAACTGATCGTAGGGAACATAGGCTGCTGATTGTACCTTATATAGAGGAGAAATTTAGATAGAGAGTATGAGAGAGACAGAGACAGACACAGAGAGAGACACGGTTTTTTTTTTTTTTACAGAGAGGTCCAAACACGTGGGAGGACTACTTAGAACAATTATTTACCTTCTATTTTTCAAGGTTTTTGTTTTTAAGGAGAAAAATAAAATAAATACTAAGCTAGATTTATTATTTATTAAGTGTTTTTTTTTTTTGGAAACTATTTTTAGTATTTTGATTTGAAAATTCTTTTGATGCCATAGAAAGTTAACAAATATTTTTAATATGATCCATATTTGAAAAATTTTGTCCAGGGTTTTACTTTAAGAAAATTATTTGGTAATATTAGAGAATGTTCCTCTAATATTTAACCTAAGGTTTAACCAATAAAATAACACATAGGAAAACACTCGGCATATTACCTCTAGTGATGCTATGTTGCTTTTACTTGCACTCGAACAGAGCTAGAGGAATTAAAATTGAGCCTTAAACAAGCATATAGAGAATGTGCCTTTGAGAAATCTAAGTGAAGATGAACATATGACTTGGTGTATTACTTATAGTGATGCTATGTTGCTGTTACTTGCACTCCTCTGTTTATGGGAAAATGTGCACAAATTTTCTTGGAAATTATCATATTTTCTCTTTAAAATAAAGTCAATATTGTGCTTAGGTCATAACTCATAGTTACTCAGAAGAAGGGCGATTTGACTTGTTCCTGGTCGCCGTGGCCCATCTCGCTTAGGTCATTGATGATTCTACTGCCTCCAGTTACTTGCCCAATTGCTAACGTACTTCCCAAGCTTCTAGTTAAGATTAATCCTTGTAGGCTTATCTAAGATATAACGCAATAGACTTTGGCTCCTTCAATTTTTCTCTCAAAACATAAATAACTTGACCACAAAGTATTTTTAATGGATATACATAATTACTCTAACTCTCTCGTTCATCTCTTGTTCAACTCTGTTTTAAATCTACCACACGATATATATGGCCTGCATGTGAGTCTTATAGATTTAACGGTAGATTTAAAAACAATATTGATGGAGTCGGATAGAAAATGGACGGGAGAAGAAATATTACATTTCTCCCAACTGGGTTGAGAAAAAATAAAATAGAATCTCTAAAATTGACATATGTCCTTAAAATATGAAATAGTTTGAATTAGAGAATTAAAAGAGATTTTTTTTGTCTTTTTGTAGTGGTGGACATTTGAGGAAGCCAAATAAGGCTTTGGTTGGGTTAGATGATGGATGGCACACGTGGAGTCCTTTGGATGGATATGGATTTGGTTGAAAATTAATAGGAACTTGTTTGTATAAAGGGCTTGGAAACTTCCTTGAGGGGTTCTTCTAGGATGACCCAGAGGTTGACTTGAAATATCCCAGAATAAGGTTTTGATGCCTTGATGGGTTAATAACAACAAAAAGTTATCTAAAAGTCCAAAGCTTGTCTTTAGTTTAATAACACTTTAAAAAACATTCAATCTCAATACAAATAATGAATATATGATCTGTCAAATATAATAATTATATCCCATTAATGCTATGCCTCATACAATGTGGATTGTGCATGCATTTTGGGGTGACTATAATTTGCCCTAACACAGCCTTACCTACTAAAATTCCAAAATTTGGTGGCTTTAATTATTGGATACTAATATTATAATTTTTACTACAAGTCATTTTCAAACTAACGTGATAGTTCATGTTGTACTAGGGCTTCCATTTCGTCATTGTTGCCCTCAAATGTATATTGACGATGTCAATCACCTCATCTCCTCCTCCTCGTTTGGGCACAGATTTCAACATGGACATATGTCTTTAGGGTTGATGTCTACCAGTGTTTGTATTATTTGGTATTAGAAGTTATCGAACACAATTCATTAAGCATGAGATCAAATGAGTTATTGCTTTTATGGTCGAGTCAGGAGGGGACGATTCGTCAAGAGAGAGGGTTATTATTGAGTCAATGCCGATAGAGTAGATTATTGTGGACGTCGGTTATTCTTAACTTTCTTGAGCACCGGTTTTCAAGGATGAATTTTACCCAAAAATTTGAATTACTCCTTCAAACTCAAGTTTGGAAATAAAACTTTTTCGATTATTTTAACTAATAATAAGCAGTCTTTATATAGACTTAGAAACTAAAGATAGATTTAATCCTAAAAATTCTGATAATAAAACTAATCTAAAATGAGATATAATTCCCATTTAATAGAACCTCTACCTTATCCGATCCCCACGTTATTACAGCAAGAGAAGAGGATATATAACATCACTAGAAAGATAACTAACAAGAATTTAAAGTAGAACGACACCTGGATCACCTGCATTAGTTTAATTTTTTTTTTCTTTGATAAACACCTGCATTAATTTAATAATTTTTAGTGGAGTGTAATTAAACATATTTTGGGAGTGCTGAGGAAGGTGCCTTCGAGTTCTTTCTTCAAATAATACGCTGCCCCTCAATGTGTTCTATAATCTATTAAATCACATTTGAACCCCCCAAGAGAAAGAAAAAAAAAAAAAGTTGTTTCTTTATTGAGTAATATTAAATATTATACCCACATTTTATTGGGTTGATGGGTTAGTATCAAGTACTTATAGACACTATCATATACCTAATAATGTGATATCCTTTGATTTTTTATTTTTATAAAGTTCACCTAACCCCCTTAAACTACCATTCTAATGACAATCTACCCCCAAACTACTAAAATAGTGACAATGTACCTCCAATTTTTTTTTAAATGACGAAATTACCCTTACTATAATACTAATTTTTTTTTTCAAAATTTTAAGGGTATTTTTGTCTTATTAAAAATTGTGTAGAGGTAATTTCGTTATTTTGCTAGCATTGGAGGTACATTGTCATTGTTTTGATAGTTTAAAGGGTAAATTATCATAATTGATAGTTTAGTAAGTAAATTGTCATTGAAATGATAATTTGAAAGAGTTAAATAGACTTTACCTTCTCTTTTTTTAATAAGAGTGTTGAATGGCATTGGCATGTCAACATGGTTAAAAAATGATGAGATAATTTTTTAAGTGTTTCTTTTATTAAAATTGTACAAAGATGACTGACTATTTTTGCCAATATTTTATATAGGTATAAGCTTTCCTAATAAAAGAAGTGTAAACTATACAAAAAGGGATACTTTTGGAGTCCTTTTACACCCAAAAATAATCCTATCTATCTAATAAAAGGTCCCATATCCACAATTGTGTGTGAACATTATGTCACACACAACCCTTTACACTTGCTAGATTTATTAATTAATGGTACATCTACTATGAAAAGTACACAAACAAACAATATTAGACCCTCGAAAGTATATAAATTCATGTTAATTATAACGTGTCGGAAAGTAGATTAATACGGCAAGCATTCTTGAACTTTTTGACAAAAAGCCCACCAAAATCCAAGCACTCTCATTAAACAAATAATCTTGAATCCCCAAAAATGATCTGTAAAAATTAAAATAAACAGTCCAGAAAACCTCGTCCCCATGCCAATTGCCATGGCAGTCGCTTTGTCTGAACCACAAGAAGTCAACGACATCACAGCCAGTATTTGGTTTATCTAATCATAAAAAAATATGATTAAAAATCAGAAGAAATCGTCACTTCCAACTGTCATTTCGGATCGGATCTCCGCCATGCAGAAATGAGATGGGTACTTTGCACCGTACTAACTTTACACGTGTCAAATGGGTAATTGGCCACGTTGTGCTGCCTGGTACGATTGATACAAAAACATACCTAAACTTGGATAACCAAATCCCTTGCCAGTCGGTGAGTGTGCATGTGTTTGTGTGTATAAATTATTAATTTCCATGGAAATTAATCACTCATGTTATTTGTTGCATCACGGACCAATCACATGAATTGTTTTTTATTTTTTTTATTTGAAAATTTATTTTGATATATAATAAAAGTAAAACAATCTAATTTAAGTGGGAGTTAAATGATCCAAAGCCATATGTTAATGTAATATACTTAAACGATTTTTACAAAGTAGAGCAAAGTGATTTGTTATATACGTTTTGAGTAATGCTAGTAGACCTACAACTAATTTACAACTTATTAATATATACCGGTATGTGACAGTAATTAACTACTTTTTTTAAACACTTTTTAACCACGTTTTGTCCCGTGTTAGCAAGTTATAGTTTCATTGCAATATTTAGACGTGTAAATTAATTAATGAAAAATGTGGCTATTGGAGTACACGACCCACCTTCTCTAGTCAAAGATAGTGATTCCACCACCCTAACAGCTAGTCACCCCCTACAATATTACAAGTCGATCCTTTTATCTTCTTCTTATATGTTGTCATGAAGTAATTCAAAGGATTTAGAGTTGAATTGGAACAATATATTGAGATATGTTAATTATTAATTGATTATAGGAATCCCTCTAAAAAGAAAAATTAATCAAAGCAGTAATAATTAATTTATTGCCGACCGACCCAATCCCATATGGTTGAAATTAATGCTATGATTTTAATTTAAAATGATTTGGAAATTTAAATTAAAAACGTCCATGGAGCTAGAGTTGACGGGGTTGGTAAAGACTAAAGACTAGATAGCTTAGCACAACGAGACGACGTCGTAGAAGGGATTTAAAAACAATAATAAAAGGCAAACCGCCACCCAACACGGCTGGAGATCAGACTAGTACGTAGTCTGTGACAGCTGGTGGTGTGGGTGTGAAACCTCTTGAGAAAACGCGGTTACGTTAGGGAGGGGCCATGGGGGGGTGCAAGGGCAGAGGCACCGACGAAGAGTTAAAGGATATGATAATGATATATATGATGGAGTAAAAGTCAGCTGCGTGCGATACTAGTTTTAATTCGTGGTATTCCTCGAAAGTCAAGCGTTGAATAATATTAATGAATATGTTGATTGTTGAGTGTTGACGCCTGCTGGATTTGCCTGCCTTGTCATCATCTTCATCGCACACTGTTTATAACGTCGTCGTCCTCGTCAACTCAACTCACGAACTCGTACGTGTTTTTGTTTTTATACGTACGTGGGTACGTAGTTGCTTCTTTTTATTAATCCTCATAGTCATGGTTGTTGGGTTGGTAAGGCTTGGGTTTTTACGAGTATTAATTAGATATATATATCTATATATGTGTAGTTTAGTTTTGATGTGACATGACGTTAATGTGAAGGTAATTTATGACTGATTCACAATTTTTAACACATTGATACTAGGGATGGAACCAGGTACAAGAATGGGGAACCAAAGCAAAGAAAATAAAAAGGAGGGGGGGACCGAAATTTAAAAAAAAAATAAAATTACAGCTTAATTTTTTTTATTTTTTAATTGGGGGGACCATGGCCCAAACAGTCCCCCCCAAATCCGTCTCTAATTGATACGAATCTAATAGAAAATTAAAAGTCATATATCCATAACTCAACACCATTGTAATTATTATTAGGGATGGATCTAGGACTTTTTATGGGAGGGGACCAGGAATTTTTTCTTTTTTAATTAGAATTTTTTTTTTCATCGTGTAATGAACTGGTTCTATTTCTTCTTCTTCTTTTTTCCTTCTTTTTCTTTTTTTTCTAATCATTGGTACTTAAATACAACGAGAAATTAAGCTTAGAATTGTGCCAAATTCTTCAATTTAAATACTAATAACCAATATTCTCAATATTTAATAACCATAATATCTAAATTACAAGACTACTTAGACTAGGAATTGAGCTTAGAGTAACCTCAAAAGTGCGACCTGCATTGAGTTATTTTGTACATCGTTGATTAACATCATATTCCTATATGCATTTGACTTTCCTATCATTTACAAATAAATTTACATGATCATTTTGGAGTCTTTAGAAAATAATACTCATATTCACATACAATAATGAATATGATTATAATATGACATGCATATTATAACCTAAACCCCATAGGCATCAATTTTCATTAAACTCATTAAAGTCTAGGGTTAATTAACACTTTAAATGTAATTAACCCATCAAATTAGCAATCCTAGTGTATCAATCTATGACAAAATTTGTATCAATCCCATTGACACAACAAAAAGGTATTTATGTATCAATCTATGTTTATTAACGCTAATTGTGCTTTGTGCAGAAGAAAATTCACAAATTTCAGGGAGATGAATAAGAACAAAATTTGTTCTGTAAATACTTTAGAAAATTTGTCGGCAAATACCAAATAACTACAAGTCAACAAAAAAAAAAAAAAGTTTATTTTGGAGGGGAACCGGTTAAATTGTTTTTCATTTTGTAGGGGACCGGTCTAAAAAATATTTTGGGAGGGGACCTATATAATTTTTATTTATTTTTTAGTCTCAATTTATTTATTTTTCCTCAAGTGGGGTGGGGAGGAGGGGGGACCAGGCTCCCCTGGTCCCCCTCTGTTCATCTCTGGTAATTATACACACAAACACAAATTATGGTGGTGTTTGTTAAACAATACCAAAATTTCTCATGGCACTGTCCATCCCACGATATTGTTCACCCTTGAAAAAAATTATAAAAAAAAAAAATAATTGATATGAAAAAAATGAAAAAGTGGTATTGAAAAGTGAAAAATTTTGTTTTGTAATGATTTTTTTTTTATTTAAATAGTAATAAAAAGTAAATAATGTGATAAAAAATAAATAATTTGATATAATTTTTTTAAAAAAAATAAAGTTAATAATTTAGTAGAATGTGAGAAAATTTTATCTTGCTTATCAAACAATGCCAATACACCAGGCGCACTTATTTCTTGCTACTGCATTGGGAATGAAGGTGGCCTGAAGGAAGTAGATATATAGATAGAGAGAGAGAGAGCGAGAGAGAGAGAGACCGTGGCCCACAAAAAATGCTATTTTTAACTGAGGATGGCCCACAGAAGAAATATCGATCGCCATGACCGTCCATTCGATCTGCTCGATCTCCTCAGTTGGGAAGGACGGTAGCTGCTAATGCTAATTGCTCAAGCAAAGACACCCAGAACGTATAACTCAGAGTCAACGTACAGGGTACATGTAGGCATGTTGGGTTCTTATCTAGAACAGTCTGTCGGGGTGGCTGCCTGCTAATTGACCTTTAATTATCGCCAGGCCAGCTCTGATTTTTCCTGGTGAATTTCAGGAACACCCATCTTCTTGCATTCATTCATAAAAGTATATATAATTAAATTAACTCTAATTCTGAATCTTGATAGAAAGAAGAATGTGTACGTGTTTGATTGGTCAATCCACTGAAATAAATATGGACTAGAAATCTATAACGGACTATTCTTTGTCGCTTATTTATGATTATCAGAGTGCATTTGGAATTACGATTTTGTAAGAATAATTTATATTTTTAAAAGATATCGTAAAATATAAGACGTTTGGTATTGCGATTTAAAAAACACTTAATTTAAAATAGAAAAAAAAAATGCAATTTTAATAAGCAAGCTAGAGGGTACTTATTTGAAAAAATGCGAATTTTAACCAAAATCATGATTTCGCTTAAAAAAAATATTTGGAGCAATATTTACCTATTTGGCTATGAAACCACAATTATATCCTAATATTATCCAAACACTCAATTGATTAAAATGTATTTCTTAACATGTTTTATCAAACGCCTATGCGATTTAAAAAAATAGTGATTTTAAAAACACAATTTTTAAAATCGCACTCCCAAACGGGCCTTCAATCTTTATTCACACGGCTGGAGCCTGGGATTAAGAATTTATTTTTAGAGAAGCCGGACTAAATTGAATCTTTTTTTTGAAGAATATTACTTTTCACATTTATTTTACATCGACTAATATGGTGTATTTTAAGTAATTTTTCATTTTAGAGCCGGTTTGAAATTGCGTTTGAGAAATAGAGTTTTTAAGTCAAAAAGAGTTTTAGGCAAAATTTTTATTTTTAAGCTTTTGTCAAAAGTATGTTTTGTCTATTTTTAAATTTTTTTGACCCTTAAAAGTACTTTTAATTTTTGTTTCTAAACGAGTACTTTTTTGCCTACCTTGTTATCATCGATCGCACACTTTTTATACGCCATCATCATCAACTCAACTCATGATCTCGTACGTGTATTTGTTTTAATACGTACAACAATGTACATGGTTGCTTCTTTTTATTATTCCTCATAGTCATGATTGTTGGTTTGGTAAAAGATTTGGTTTCGGTTTCGGTTTCATACTGTAGCAAAAATTAATTATTGTAAAAAAAAAAATTAAAAGTAAAAAAGTAAGAATGTTTGGTATAGAAAAATAAAAAAAATTTGTTTTGTAGTGATTTTTTTTTTTATTTAAAATGTAATAAAAAGTTATTGATATAATGTTAAAAGTAAAAGAATATTGGAAAAATGAAATAATTGGATTTTTTTGCCTTTGCCGAAATCGTTTAACAAACAGACCCTCGGATTTTTACCATTATTATATATATATATATGTAGTTTAGTTTTGATGTGATGTAATGTTAAAGTGAAAGTAATTTATAAGTTATTCACAATTTTTAACGCATCGATCCGAACTTACTATAAAATTAAAAGTCGTATACTCATGATTCGACGCCATTATAATTATAATTATACGCTCGAACACAAATTATATACCGCACTTAATTCTTTCCACTGCATTGGGAAGGAAGGTGGCCTGAAGGAAGTAGATAGAGAGAGAGACCGACCGTGGCCTACAAAAAAAATGCTATTTTTAACTGAGGATGGCCCACAGAAGAAGTATCGATCGACATCACCGTCCATTCGATCTGCTCGATCTCCTCAGTTGGGACGGACGGTAGCTGCTAATTGCTCAAGCAAAGACACCCAGAACGTCCAACTCAGAGTCAACAGGGTGCATGTAGGCGTGTTGGGGAATTATCTAGAACAGTCGGTCAGGGTAGCTGCCTCCTAGCTAATTGACCTTTATCGCCAGGCCAGCTCTGATTTTTCCTGGTGAATTTCTGGAACACCCATCTTCAATTCTTGCATTAATCAATCATATAATGTATAAATTAACTCTAATTCTGAATCTTGATGGAAAATAGAATGTGTACGTGTTGATTGGTCAATCCTCTGAAATAAATTTGGACTAGAAATCTATAATGGACTATTCTTTGTCACTTATTTATGATTATCAATCTTTATTCACCCCCTTTTTTTCACACGGACGGGATTAGGAAATTATTTTTAGAGAAGTCGGACTAATTCAAATCTTTTTCTAAGAATATAACTCTCCACACTTATTTTACATCGGCTGATGTGGTGTATTTTAAGTAATTTTTTTATTTTAAAACATGTTTAGAATTGCGTTTGAGAAATAAAGCTTTGAACAAAAACTTCATTTTTAAGCTTTTGTTAAAAGTGCGTTTTGTTCATTTTTAAGTTTTTTGGACCCTTAAAAGCGCTTTTAATTTTTTTTACCAAACGAGTACTTTTTTATTCAAACGGACTTTTTGAGTATTAAAAGCACTTTTGAGTCTGTTTGGGATTGTGGTTAAAAAATAGAGTTTTAAGTCAAAAATAACTTTTGAGCAAAAGCTTCATTTTTGAGTTTTTGGCAAAAGCGCGTTTTGATAATTTTTAGACTTTTTAGACCCTTAAAAGCGCTTTTAATTTTTTTATCAAATGTTTGCAAAGTTGATAGATAATCAAATTGATTTGTTTCTACTAATATAAGCAACTCAGCAAATTTTTAGCTATTTGGCTAGTCGGATGTGGAGATTTCTGAAAATGTTTTTACTACAAGGCTAGCCAAAATAACCTAATATGAGTGCTCTAAAATACCACAAATGGTGTAAAATGAGCGTAAAGAATAGTATTATTTTTTTGCTTATTTATAATTTTTTTAAAAAAAATCACACTGGTGCAACAAAAAAAAGAGAGAAAATAAATGTTTTATACCATAATATTATAATTAAAAATACAAATGAGTGAATAATATTTAAGGGAGTAAAATATATTATCTCCAAATTAATATTTACTTGTAGAATCCTTCCCCCAACCACTTCTTTCCCTCTCTAGAGAACTTAATTGTCAAGCAATTCTACCAAGTCTTACGCCATGCAGCTTGTCAAGCAAGCATGCACTCGAGTCAGTCGTCAAATCAGACGACAAAAAGTGGGTAAGAAATGTTCTTTTATAGGTCTTTTAATCATAGGAAAAGGTCAGTCGTATGNCAAACGAGTACTTTTTTATTCAAACGGACTTTTTGAGTATTAAAAGCACTTTTGAGTCTGTTTGGGATTGTGGTTAAAAAATAGAGTTTTAAGTCAAAAATAACTTTTGAGCAAAAGCTTCATTTTTAAGTTTTTGGCAAAAGGCGTTTTGATAATTTTTAGACTTTTTAGACCCTTAAAAGCGCTTTTAATTTTTTTACCAAATGTTTGCAAAGTTGATAGATAATCAAATTGATTTGTTTCTACTAATATAAGCAACTTAGCAAATTTTTAGCTATTTTGGCTAGTCGGATGTGGAGATTTTCTGAAAATTTTTTTACTACAAGGCTAGCCAAAATAACCTAATATGAGTGCTCTAAAATACCACAAATGGTGTAAAATGAGCGTAAAGAATAGTATTATTTTTTTGCTTATTTATAATTTTTTTAAAAAATTCACACTGGTGCAAAAAAAAATGGGAAAATAAATGTTTTATACCATAATATTATAATTAAAAATACAAATGAGTGAATAATATTTAAGGGAGTAAAATATATTATCTCCAAATTAATATTTACTTGTAGAATCCTTCCCCTAACCACTTCTTTCCCTCTCTAGAGAACTTAATTGTCAAGCAATTCTACCAAGTCTTAACGCCATGCAGCTTGTCAAGCAAGCATGCACTCGAGTCAGTCGTCAAATCAGACGACAAAAAGTGGGTAAGAAATGTTCTTTTATAGGTCTTTTAATCATAGGAAAAGGTCAGTCGTATGTTTTTTTTTTGTTTTTCCTTGTTTCCTTTTTTTGACGTTAAAGCATGCATGATATTGACAAACCAAGCCATTCAAAATGACATTTTCAAAGCCCTCATCACGTAGCTTAACCGGGTGATATTACACTTTATAAAGTAAAGATTATTAGTTTAAATCTCCTCTTTTTCTCTTACATAAACGTATTAAAAAAAATGACATTTTCAACTGCATATATAATCTGTCCCCAATTAACAAATTATTTAATCTATTTAATTAAAGTCACACCATACTAATTATGAATCTTTACTACCACAATTAAACTTCCGACCACTTCACTTTAAATTTTTATTTCAACCTTGTTTTATCCAACAACTCAAAGCTTTCACACCCGACTAGTTAAATGTTATTTTGACTAATTAATTGGAATGTAAATTCGGGTAAAAATAATATAGTTGCATTTGCCTAACTAGTTATTTAACTTTGTCCAAAAATGATGGGCTGGTACAATGGTCTGTAAGAATTTATGAGAATATTTAACATATAAATATAAAATAAATAAATAAAATACTAACCTCTGGGCCTCTGGCCATACTCACCAAATTATAGCTCATCCAAGTTTTGGTCATGCATTGATAAAAATGCCAAAACATGAGTTAACACCAAGCAAAAGTGGGTCATGCTTTCTTTTTCATGAAAATCAATTAGATGTCGGCCTTTTAATATTCACAGGAGCACTAATTTCCACGTTCACAATCTAGTTAGATGGGCCGCTTTAACCCAATTTTTTGGTAGCATTTCCGTTTGTACGTATTTTCTTTTATTAGATCTTCATATTTCCATATATTTATGATGGCAATTACATCGTTACAATTGCATATCAAAATCCTTGTGATTTACCATAATATATTGAAAATATCATAAAAATATACTGTTAGAATATTGTATTCTCTATATTTATTGTCTTTCTTATTAGAGTTTAGTTCCTACCTTAATTAGTCTAGGGTTTCTTGTCTGACACTCTTAACCTCTTTATATAATGAAGTCTATGTAATCATCTTAATAATATATCAATACAATATAGTCCTTACATTTACTTCCATTCTCTCTTCTTCCTCTCATTCTTCCGCTCATATATTCCGCACATTTATTATTTCAACATAGTATCAAAGCCATTTTAACATATACAAACAAGATTGAATCAATGTGACCATTCAGTGTTATGTTATGGTTGCGGTTTCCTTAAACTTACCTTACAATTTCCCCTCAGCCCCTGAAACAGGTTGTTGACCTTTTCTCTATTCAATAAATTAAAGAAGTCACTCACCAAGTTGACATTGATTATAGCTTCGAATTGACTTAAATGTAAAGCAAAGAGAAAATACATAGTAATTTTACCTACTTGGGCTGTGTCCTATACATTTGTTTTAGATACAACTATACAAGCAGTGACAGACCGAGGGGGATTGGCTGGGGCCATGGTCCCCCCCAATTCCAGGAAAAAAAAAAAATTGGCTGTAAATTTTTTTTTTTTTTTTTTTTTAAATTTTATTTTATTATGGTCCCCCCATTTGAAAAAATGTTGCTTTGGTTCCCCCCATTCATGGTCCTGGTTCCGTCCCTGGATACAAGTATGGCAATTGGGCACATTGTAGACATAAAAAAAAACTAGGAGTTCTTTAGCGTGTACTTCTTTTGGAAAGAATTTATAAACTAGGACTTTTTGTAAGTGTTCTACACTGTCTAGTGATACCTCCGAGAACTCAAATAATGGTCTTTAATTTCAAAAACAAAGCACGCATGCCTACGACCGAAATGCTATTGAGAGAAAAATGACGGGAGAGAGATTATGATGTTATTGAATAACTAACTAACGCTAATTTTTTGTTGATTATATCCCCAACTAAGAGACACAACTCTTGGTGTGTGTTAGTTATAAATCAAGAGATACAACTCTTGAATCTTGATAATGAATTGTTGTACCAGCCCATTGTGGGAATACACATAATAGTTTTCTCTCGATATTTTATCTTATTATATTTAACGGTATATATGATGTCAGCTTGTCCAATTATGCACGTACAGGTCCAAACACTAACATAATTAAATATTAGTCATGGTTTCTTGATTTTTTGTTGAGTTTCTGATTAATCTAGCTACTTTTGTATTAAGAATTTTAAGAAAAGCATCAGGCAATTAATTATGCAACATGCATGCATGCATGGCTTTCTAAATACAATACTGAATAAAGGGACCTATGATGTGAGAACACCAACAGCTAAACAAAACAAAACATGTTTAGTGGTTGAACTAATTATAAATACGGATAATTTTTTTGCTAACAATTCTAAATATATATTTATAGTCCATTAATTGTACCAAAAGTTAGTGATAATCATCTTTTAATTTTTTTAATTTTTATAAATAAAGGCTGATTGTCACGATATCATCAACAAACTGGATAGTGATAGGATACAAATATGATGTATAGCATTTATTTAATAAAACAAATTGATATAAGAACTCAGATTGGCTGTTAAGGGGTCTGCAGGATAAGCTGTGGTTCAAGCTCACAGGATGGGGTCAACAGCTGCAGAGGGTTACCTAATGAACAAGCTGGCAGGCACAGTTCATAAAGCCACCAACCATTCCCCAGTGGATAGCATTAGGCATTTGAATGATTACTATATGTGCATGGATTGTCACGAGCTCAAGGATGCAACCAACACTTGCCTGCTTCAATTAAACAATTCTTCTCTCTCTACCCTCTAAGCCCATGTGATCATTTTCACCAAACAAAGAAAATTGCCCTAAAACGCCCTAGGATCAAGAATGCTGCTCTCACATAGCAGGAAGATTGAAAGGAAGAAAGAACAAAAAGGGTTTGTTTGTTTCATTTAAGAGCATAGATTCCGATTCGAAACTGAATTTCAACTGTTCAGACTTGACATAGTCAAATCACTATCTTGTTTGAACTCGGCTTGAACTTGAGCCAAATTTTCGAGGCCTGTTCAAGCTGAGCTTAGCAAGCCCATGTAAGTGTTTGAAACCGGCTCTATACTTGGTACCCGAACATGTGTTCAATCAAGTGGTTGTGGGTACCCTCTCACATGGCTGCCTCGGCAGGTCATTGCACCTATCCCTGTCCCTTGTACAGCTAGTGTTGTCTAAATTCCAAAACTAATGACCATTACTACAGAGGAATCCAAGGATTAGGAAACATACACTGTTACAGCATGTAATGGTACAAAGGCATCATATGGTACTACGGAAAATCAGATCTGGCAATTAATTCTAAAGCTGTTCCATCACAGGAGCGTGGAGCACATGGAATTTATAACTGAGTTGAAGAGATGTTCCAGGATTTTCCAGCATGATAATCAGAACATTAGCTGGTGTGCCCTGTTTATGCAATATAATATCCATAGTACAAAATATGTCTCTTCTCACCCCATGACACCAAGTCTAGGGCTGCATAATTTGTCCAAAACTCACTGATTGTGAAATTGTTATCAGGCCCAAAACCAAACCCAGATACAAACAGTGAAGATGATGCCCAACAGAACAACAAAAAAAGAAAAGAAAGAAAAGGTTTATCTACAAAGAAACATCAAAAAGATTATAGTAAGGCCTGCTAATTTGATGAGAATGAAGGTAGATGTAGAAGTTGCATACAATCCTCACTATAGTTAGCCTAATTGCAAGATTAGAGCCTGCATGAGATACTCCAAAGTGAATGAAAAGGTGAGCAACTGAGCAAGTGTCTTCTTCCCTGCCCAATAAATGAAAATCCTCTTCTGATTTCTACTCTCAATAACTATATTCCTTCTCACTCTCTTAACAGGCAGACCACGGCAAATCTCTATAACAGAATCTATTTGACACTTCCAAGTCTCCAAGTCTTCTTCTACACACTCCCGGTGAAGCCTGTGGTGGGATTGCATACAGAATCTGCACCTGAACTAGAACAGGCAAATTGCTCACATCACCATGAATTAGAGTTGACAATTTTTTATATGGCCTATGAATCCAATATGAAATTAGTAAATTAGAGTTAAAGAACTTGACGTGTTTAATTAAAGATGTCAAGTTATGGTTGACATCTACAGTCCTTATACTTTTGTTTTGGCATGACCCAAACTTGACACATAGTGACAATATAAAGGTTGACAATTTTTTACACAACCCGTGAACCCGACACAAACTCAAAACAAAATTAATAGTTTAGAGATGAGGGGTTTAACCTATTTAATTGAGTCAAATTAGCGCTAACTGATATAGTCTTATACCTATGTCAAAACATGATCCAAACTTGATATATAATATACACCCCTACCTGAGATTTTCTCCAGTTCCTTGGCAATCTCTCTTCCTGGTCTGCTTCAAAAATTTAGCATAATGAAACCTTGCTAAATGGACTACTTCCACCCCTTCTAGTATTATACTAGAAGCATTCCCATCCTTCTCCGCTCTGTAACTTGGATCAAGTGAGACTGTAAACCGCCAAAATCCTTCCACTCACTTTTTATTCCTTCTTCCTTTCTCTCATATATTTTTAACTTGCCCAAAAAAAAAAAAAAAAAATCTTCATAGGTAACAGGGGGAGCAACTTTATATTCCCCACAAGAAGACAAAATCCAAAATATTCTACCCACACTTGTAGGATTGCAAATTCGGTTGACCTGCAATATGTATCTGGCCAAAACCCTAATTTCTTCTTGAACTAAAGGAGATTCTGATCGCATAAATAAAGGGAACACAAAAAAATGTGTAAAGACCTAGGCAATGCTCTTAATTTGTCAACATACTTTAGTCCAGCACCATTTCTGGTATCCATAATTTTCAACAAAAACAGCAAGAAATTTGGAATACAAATGGCAACTCGCCTACCTATCATAATTCTATGCTTTTGTAATTTTAACAATTAAACAAAATGCAACTGAAAACGAGTTTCATAAGAAAAGACAATCACAAAAACATATGGAAGCACATATTTAACATATAAATTAATCCACCCAAGTAGTTTCACAAGAAAAATATGCTTGCTCAAGACATCACCTTACTACCTTTTGTGGAAATTCTTCACAATGCACACTATATAGCTAGAACCTAACAGAACCAAATTAATTCGTGTGTTGAATTACAGAACAAGACGAGATACCAAAAAAAAAAAAAAATTGAAACTAACAGCAGTACATGCTCTTATTATTCGTTTAAACATACTTTAAATTCTACAAGTGGCTTCAATTCAAATTGAGTCATCAGATTCATCAGAGTCGCTTCTGTCAGGCTCCCCAGCATTTGTTCCAACCTCTGGGGCATCTGCCTTTACAACAGGCGCAGGCACAGGTTTTTTACTTGCATTTCGGACACTCCCATCTACATCTTCCTCTTGCTCAGCAGCCTCAGCATGTGAACAACTCAATCAAGGAATAATCAATGTACATAAACATGACCTAGCAGTCTTCATCACCAGACATTGGAAACTATGACCAATTCCATCATTCACAAACAAGCAATACATCAAATCATACTCTCATATTTTTCTGTGAAACAATGTACCAAGTGCCTTGACCTAACATCCTCAGCTTAGTGACAAGATAAAAAGCATAAAAACATACTTCCAAATGAACCACAACAATCTATTTTCACCCACCAATTTTTTGGATTTAAATCAAACAGTGCAACCATTACCCCAATCCCAATCAGCCACTGGAATCTTAAACTGACATTCAAAGTTTAGATTATTTCCCTATGAGTGTAATCTCGCAACAATACTAATAAAGTAAAAGTACATAATATATAAGGATATCAACATTCTCCGCTGCTGCACCAGCATGGATCTTCACTAAATCTTTCAGGACACGCTGTACAAGCTCAGGCTGCAGAATGTAATGAAGTTGCAGTCAGTACAAACATCAGATTGAAAAGGAAAGTGAAGAGAAAACTACAAAGTAACATCCTAAGCAACCTCCAACTTGACATAAGTTTCCGATGTTGATGAAGTGGTCACTTCTCGTTGGAAGTCAGAGATTGCACACAAATTACATACATAAATGCGACTTCTATTACTATTAATCCTTTCCTTCACAGTAATTTTTTTTTTTCCAGTTACCAGATATCAATTTAAGAGAAAGTCATGTTATTGTAGAGAGAAACATTCTTATCCCAGGGTAATAGCATATTACTCTCTATCTCTCTCTCTCTCTTCCCCCCTCCCCCTCCACTCCTTCAAAAATATTTATGTCAGGTTACTTAAGAAAGCTTTCAAATGACTGATTTATACATTTAGATCTGGCTCCCTGCGAAATCTCCGCTTTCGAGCATCCCTCATAGGAGGGGTGAGACCATGTCTGTACTCCACCACATCTGGAGCAGCATCACCTGCTTCTCTAACCATAATCATCTGTTACAACCAGCAGTTCATGTGGTTGCATTAGAATGAAGAAATCAAGTCTTTAATTATTTCAACAATGATAATGCCAAAGAGCACTTTACCTGACCAACATCTGCAGTCTTGATCAATACACTATCATCATATGTTTTATATGATTCCACAACACAAGGAAGATCCAAGAGTGATGCAGGGAAATGATCATTGCCAATGACAAACGTGCCACTCTTCCCATCCTCTGCAATGTAAGACGTTTTAAGTTCACAATTAGACCAAGAAGGCAGGTCACTCAATAATAATTATTGGCCATAAATCCTTTCTTTTTTTTCTTATCATTTGCTCCTACACTAGGCAAATCAACTACTTCTACAAATATTATTTAATGACTCAACATAAAAGGTTTTACCTTTGAATTTAAAAACCTACTCTTAAGAATGAAAGGAAGAGCACAAACAAAGAAGAGGAAAAGGGAGGTTTTGATGTGGTGAAGAGTAAGGCCGATATCAAAGATGCATGTTGCAATTTGAGTAAAATATAAATTTTCATAAAAACCAGCTGCTTTTTTTATTATTAAAAAAAAATAAAAATAAAAATAAAAAGCCTCTACACCATATTGTTAGCACATAACAAGAAGATAGGTATAACTTTACAGAAAGAGAAATTTAATTAAATATCACTTGGCCACAACCTTTAGGAAACAGATTAATATAATGACAGCACTTCTGAACCAATAATATATTTCAAGATTCAGACCATTAGAAAAGCAAAGAACTTGTAACGATTTGACACACCAGTCATGTCATCTTTAAACGTAATGATATGCCATAAGAAAACCAAATTGGGATAAGCAAAGAACTTTTTTTTTTTGGCTCCTTTTCTTTTGGGTTACTCAAATTTTGCTTTCCAAGCACATCAGAAACTCATTATGTAGTATCTTTGATGAAGAAAGAGTACGTTTCTCACCAGAAAAGGACAAATCCAATGACTTGTCGTCAGAAGATGAAGCATTTTCACTTTCACTCAAAAGGCGGTCTAATCGCTCTGCAATTGAAGGTGGAACTCTGAGTATGAACTGCTCATCCATTACTGGGAAAAAAAAAATCAAATCAAATAAATTGCCCTAAATTTATTAAAATCACAATTCCACAAAGCACCAAAGCATCATTCACCTTATAAAAAGGCCACCTTTAGATTACAAATTGCATTTCTATAAGCAATAATTGCAACCCAGATTACAAATTAATAATAATTACCAAATATTTTACATTTATTGATCAGAATCTCTTTCTGCAATAAAATTCCAGTCCTTTTGCATTGTCCTATAGGCCAAGGAATTCAAAAGGAAAACGAGAATTAATTTATTCTTTTTTCGCATCAAATCAATCCATTTTCCATGGGAAAAAAAGAAACCCAAATAAATGAAACCATCAAATCGAAAAACTCAATCTGCAATCCAGAAAAGTCCCTTAGCCAAGCCCCAAAAATCCCAAATGAAACCTTTTTTAAAAAATTATATATATATATATATATATATATAAAAAGATATCCCAAATAAAAAGTACAAATCCTAATTCAAAAAAAAAAAAAAAAAGATCCCAAAGAATTCGACATAAAACAACGGGTACCTTCGGGGCCTGCCTTGAGCTTCCAAAAGGTCTTCGAGAGAGATAGAGGTGCGAAAGAAATAGGCCAGGGGGCCTATACACTCAGGGACAGAGTTGGTAACTACTTTGTAAGAACAGGGGCACGCTGGGAAACACACAAAGTTAAACCTGGCATTTTAGAGAGAGAGAGAGAAAGAGAGATTCAGAGAGAGATAAAACTGGACTGCTAGACGTGGACGAAGGTGGCTGACCGGTGCTCCCGAACTGCAGGCTGGATTCGTGGCCGTGGACTGGAGGGGGTGGGGCACAGCTTTAGATTGGGCTTTGGAGAATGAAAACAGAGAGAGGGGGAGACGAGCGACTGAAGAGAGTTAGAAAAGTCCTAACCGCAACCCGCCCCACCCAGCTAAATTCAACCCGGATCAGCAAAAATAACACTAAAACCCGGTATTTGCGGGGCGGGGCAGGGCAGCGGGCGGGTTTTACGACTAAGGTATCCATCTTTTAATTTCTTTTTTTTAATATTCCATTCCATTATAATTTTTCGTTAAATTCTCAAAATTCTTTTAAAAAAAAATAAAAGAAAATTTCAAAGATAGTGATAAATAATAGAATTTGCAAAAATACATATGCATGAATTTTTGCATTTGTTTTTTTTTTAATGGATTTTGAGAATTTTGATAATATTTATCGAAAAATCTTAACAGACGAGGTATCGCAAAAAAATTAAAAGTTTGATACTCTAAATTGAGACTTTTTAAACTTTGATGTGATAATTTTTAAACGTGTAGAAGTTAATGAAAGTTTTGTGAAGTTTTTCCAATTATATTATGTACATCGACTCATTTTTATCACCAATGCTTAAATCTTTAAAAAAACTCTAATATCTTATTATTTGTTTTGAAAAATGATTCATTTTTATTTTTATTTTATTCATTATTTATTAAAAAAAAAGATTTACTCCTTTTTTATCATTATCTTTTTACTTATTATTTCATTCTTATACTAATGTCTCAGCACGACTTGAACTTGATACGCGATATAATAGCTAGTAATTTTTGACAATTTCTGCGAACCTTACACAAGCCCAATACAAAATCTGAGGGAAATGGTTAAAGGGTTTGACCCGCTTAATTAAATTGGTCAAGTTATAGTACTTTACTTATATAGTCTTATACTTATGTTTTAATTTATATAGTTTTATACTTATGTCTTGGTATCACAAGTTAATGTTTATCCTGGTTAAAACTTGGAGAAAATACATGGCCTCCAAACTACCATCACTTCTGTATTTATACCACCAAACTTTAAAAAGTAACATATGACTTCCTTTAATTACAACACTGTTACAAATAAGCCACGTAGACATCAATTGGTGTCAAAATGGATTGAAATATTTACAGCGGTAAATGATCGTTCTATGGTTGAGGTAGAAATGAGAAACATAAGCGCAAGTACAAAAAATTGATAAAAAAAAAAATTAGTAGACGGTTGATCATCTAGTGTTTACTAACCATTGACATAATTCAAAAATATTTGGCAAATCCTTGAAAGCCTGAATATTGAACAACATTATACTTTTAATAACCCAAGAATAAACATTTTATCACCTATTGCAGCTAACTTAAGAATAAACATTACTTGGTTCCTATGGTAGTGAACCAGAGGACATGGATAAAGAAACCCTAGTTTAGTCAAGTTCATTGACTTCTATCCAGACCCCACAATTTCCTTTGAGCTCCCAGTTTAACCAATATCATTTATCCCAAATTTCCATAATTCCACTAGTCTAAAAACATGAAGTTATGACATATTAAAGAATTGGTCCAGAATGTTTCATTGCTTGAAAAGAACCTGCCTTTTAAATTTTAAAGCAAGTATAACCTGCCTATTAATTCAAGCAATTCCAGATAAGGATGGATAACAACACTATTTGATAATATAGATAGACTTGATAATTAATAATGAGAATCCTCTTATTAACTAGAGCTCACTTCCTTCTTGTTGCCTTTGCTTGTGTCACTGATACCTAAAACTCCAAGTGGATCAACAGCTCCTGCTGCCAAAGTGGCAGCACCCCTAGCAAGGACCACCTTAGGTTTTATCTGGTACTCGAGTGAATAAGGCGGGCGAGGGCCAAGCCATTTCAGCAAAACAGAGACGTGGAACACCTTATGGATAGGGGCAGTGTCAATAGGAGCAGTGTCAAGGCAATAAGTCTCCGGGCTAATCTTTGCAACAACTTTGTAGGGTCCAAAACCTTTGTAGCGGTTGTGGGAAACATACGCCCAATCACGGCCGGGTTGAAAATTTTTGTCATCTTCTAACGAACATGCTTCGTTGCTGTCTGTTATGGTTAAACCGTGAATAACACACTTGAAATCGTCCAGTGAACATCCATTGAAGTACACTTGCTTGAGTTTCATGAAGGTCTGTAACGTGAGCAAACTATTAGAACCAGCCTGGTGACTCCTTCCAGCAACACGGTACACTCCCAAAGTCTTGGCTACCCTCTCCAAGCCCCCATAGAGTCCATCGCAGCACTTGATCATGTGCTTTATGTCAAATACCGCGCCCCCAAAGAAGCCCTTTACCAGTGTTATAAAATGACTGACATAGTGAGGCAGCTTTTCCTGGCCACGTATTAACCTGACGAAGTATCCAAAATCGTATGCACTATCGAACGTGATCCAGTTGATCCGGGAGTTGTACAGCAGGTCACACTTCAACATTAGCTTTTGGAAGACAAGGGGATCGATACCCATATCTCGGTTCTTGTGGAAATCAATTTCCTGACGATTCAGTAACTCAATTGACTCTTTATTGTAAAATTGAAAGTGTTTGTCGAAACCCCTAAAGTTGAACTCCCAAAAGCAGCCAGATTTCTCATCATTGGCATCGCAGATAGCGAGATTGCCGTTGACATCACAGAGAGCGAGATCCAATTGAATGATGCTGGTAGACTCGACATTAAGCTTCATTAACTGGTACGGAGAAAGTATTTGAGAAGCAAAGACACGGCCAGGGAAGCTCGTGTCCATTGCAACGAAAGGGTGGGAGGGGAGAGCACGCAGGATTGCAGAGAACTCTTCATCAAGATTGTGCTGCCAAACTTTCCGAACAATCACCGGCGGAGCCATTGGGTTTCTAGATTATTGTTTTGCAAGTACATATATATATATAGGGTTTCTAGCTATTGTGTTGTGGTTTAGAATTAGGATTTCAATTAGGGCTGAGCAGATTCACCGCCTACCGACAACCGACCGAGTTTCGACCGACAACCGACCGCCACCGACCGCAACCGACCTAGAAGACGGACGGCAGGCGGAGGAAAAATTTTCTACCGACAAAAAGTCGGTCGGTAGGCGGAAATATTTCCGACAAAGTCGAAAACCGACTTTACCGCACCGACTTCTACTGACTTTTTAAAACGACGTCGTTTTAACATTTATTTTTAATATTATTAAGTTTTCAACATATACACATCAAGGGCGCCTAGCTCAGTTGGTTTTCCGCGTGTTGCATGACTTGCAGGTTGTGGGTTCGAGCCCTCATGGTTTCTTTTGTAGTTTTATTTATTCAAAACTAAAATTTGTTGCTGCTGGGATTCAAAACCAGGTCCCCATGGTCACAGGGCGCCTTACCAACCACTAAGCTACAACCTCTTATTGTTGTCTCCTATAGATTATAATAATGTTTATACATATATTATTTTTAACCCTTTTATATATATATATTTATATATGTCTACTCAAAACGGCACCGTTTTGTGTAGCATATATATATATATATCTCTTCTGCTCGTCCATAGCCCGCAGCTCGCCCATTTTCCCCAACCCTAACGGCCTAACCCATTTTCTCTCCTCTCTTCCTCTCTTCTCCACACAGTCACAGCCAACGAACTGAATGAAGGTCGCTGTCTTGGGTCCCCGACGAGGTGTCTTCTCAGTTCTCCGGTTCTTCTTCTTCTTCTTCTTCTTCTTCTTCTTTCCAGGTTAAAAACTCAACTGGGTTTTGTGCCTTTTTTTGGAATCTCTCTGTTCTCACTGCCCAGCCCTTCATCTTCTTCTTCTTTCTAGGCTTTCCAGGTTATTTTGTGGGTTTTTTCTGAATCTCTCTGTTCTCACTACCCAGCCCAAACCGACAAGTACCGACCGACACCGACCGACCTATGTCGGTCACGGTCGGTTTCGGTAGAAAACTGAAGTCGGTTACATTTCCGACATTACCGACTTTGTCGGTTCGGTAGGCGAAAATCGAAAATCCCTACCGTAACCGACATTACCGACCGATGATCACCCTTAATTTCAATGTTTCACATGGAGGCCACCGGGTGATCTGTCACTGAAAAAAATAATAATAATTGCTACTGGGCATGTGTCATACAAACCCTATACGCTATATAAAACACGCACGCACGAGGCATATAAGGTGACGCGCAGGCCCTCGAGCACCATTGTCCTAGAGCCTGTTTGGGATTGCGGTGAAAAATTGAGCTTTTAGATATAAAGCTTTTGTCTATGAGCTTTTGTCAAAAGTGTTGTTATTGAAAAGCCATTACATGTTTGGTAACTGCATATCTTAAGTGCTTTTTTAATGTTACTAATATTTGGTAACAAAACTAAAAAAATGCTTTTAGTTGCAAAAAATGACATATAAGGACATGTAATGAGTTTTTTTTTTTTTCATTTTATACTAACTTTTTTATATAAAAATAGTTAATGTTAACTTTCATTAAGTATAAATTATTTTGTAATATTTTATATAACAAAACGTCAACATTTTTTTTTTTTACTTATATGTAATAAAAAGTGATGTCAATCATTTTTTTTTCTTTTCTTTTTTAATGTATATAACACCACAATACTTCAAAATATGTACACTAAAAAAAACCTACATTTTCTGATTTTGAAAGGTCAGAGTAAATTTTTTCTGACCTTGCAAGTTGCAAGGTCAAAAAAAAATTTCGAATTATATATAATTAAAAAATTATTGATTTTTTTTCTGATGTTTAAAAATTGTATGATCAGAAAAAAAAAAAATTTGAATCATATAATTTAAAAAGTATTAATTTTTTGATAAAAAATTAGCACCACAAAATTTTATGACCTACCAAAATTTTGAACGTAGATTAAAAAAAAAAAAAAACCCATGATAAACAGAAACTTTTTATAAAAAGGAAAAGTTTCCTGATATCAAACCCTCCTAGCCTCGAGCCACACGCGCAATTGTCCCATCCCCCTGCCATGCTACGCCAAGCCATACTCTGCGGACTGCATATATTATCTTTAGGGGTTTTCCCTGTACTGTTCTCTTGGCGTTCTCCCAGTCTTGCGTAGAATAAGATTTAAGAAAAAATAAATTTGTAGTACCGTTTTTTCGTCAACCGATTAATTTTTATGAGTTAATAGTTAGGTTCTAATGTTTAAAACTTGTTTTTGGATTCAAAACTAAAATATAAGGGTGGAAGGTTAACCCTTTAGGGATAGTATCATCCAAAATTGATTTGATCATCCTAAATTTAGTGTTAATGCCTCAATTTTGATGCTAATGCCTCACAAATTTGGTGCTAATGTCTCAAATTTGGTGTTTATGCCTAAAAAAAACGATGGTGGAGGCCACTACAATTTTATTTTTTCTTAAATCATGTTTTACGCAAGACTGGGAGAACACCAGGAGAACCTACGGAGAGAACCCCTAGCATTTTCCTTATCTTTATTATTATTTTTTCTTTCCCTAGCCGCTTGCTTCCACAAGAAGCCTCTTTCTTTTTTCTTTTTTCTTTCCCTCTCGCCATCAGCTGCAACCTCTTCCTCCCACGGCAAAAATGATAAATCATTTGTCTCTGTGTGTGTGAATGTGTGATTTGTGTTGGATTTGTAGCTTCCGCGAGAAGCTTATTTCTTTTTTCTTTCCCTCTAGCCATCAGCTGCAGCCTCTTCCTCCCACGACGAAAATGGTAAATCATCTGTTTCTGTGTGTGATTTGTGTTGGATCTATACCTTATATATGGATTTGGTTGTCATTTTGTGAAATTTGTAAGGATATATTTGTCTGTGCATATATTTCATTAATCACAAAATTACGGCGCGCCTTTCTTCTAATCGCCTGTTTGATCAGAAGCTTCATTATCAAGCTTATGCTCAAACGTGGGTTTGAACGTTTGAAACTTCAAAAACACTTTCACAACCATTTTATCAAACGTCTCGCTCTCGATTTTGCCCAAAACCTCACCCGCCACACCCAACCCTCACCGATTTGCACCCTTCAAGTCTCTCTCTCTCTCTCTCTCTATGTATATATGCACGAGCGCAATAGTTAGGGTTTAGGGATTTATTGTGTGCCCTAATTTATTTTATTTTCTTTTTGTTTCTAATGCTCAAATTACATTAACGTTCACGGTTCTCTTAATTATTACTTCGACCAGTGTAGGATTTAGTATAGTTGTTTTGATTTGGGGGGTAAATGGTCTTACTCTTATTTGGAATTGTTGCATTGTTTCTTGGGTTTTTACTGTGGTGGTTTGAGTAATTGGAATTTCGTTATATTTGAAACGCGTGCATGTAATATGTGTTGAAGTGAGTAATGAGTAGAGAAGAAAAGAAGATTTATTTTTTTGTATGGAAATTCGATTGCGTGTTTGAATCATTCTGTTGTGTAGCATAATGTGGGAAAATGAACCATTGCCCTCATATGCATATGCTTTTTAATATGGAAAATGCTAGAGGTTCTCCCCGTAGGTTCTCCTGGCGTTCTCCCAGTCTTACATAAAACATGATTTAAGAAAAAATGAAATTGTAGTGACATCCACACCGGTTTTTTTAGGCATTAGCATCAAATTTGAGGCATTAACACCAAATTTGTGAGGCATTAGCACCAAATTTAGGATGATCAAATCCATTTTGGGTGATACCATCCCTAAATGGTTAACCTTTCACCCTTAGGTTTTAGTTTTGAATCCAAAACAAGTTTTAAAGCATTAGAATCTAACTATTAACTCATAAAAATTAATCGGTTGGCAAAAAAACGGTACTACAATTTTATTTTTTCTTAAATCATGTTTTATGTAAGACTGGGAGAACGCCAGGAGAATACTATGGGGAAAACCCCTAGCAAACCCCTTTTAATATGTATACGTAGCAGAAGCAATTAACTTGCCTGCCTTGTAATTGGTTGGGTTGAACAATGCGACCTACCAGAAGCAATTAATTTGTTCTTGGTGATGTAATTATGCCTTGTGGTATACATGTTAGCTACCTTAATTATGAGTATATTTTTAGATTTAAGTGCTTAATTAGATAACAATCTTTTTGAATAAGTAGCCATTTGAGCTTATGGCTTAACTTTGCCACATGTGCTTTGTATTAAATGTGATATTGATTACTTTACTGTTTTACCTTTTATTTTTTAGTTTCATATTTCAATGGATGTCTTGAAATTGGTTAATAGGGCCGACTATTATCTATAAATGAAGGGGAGAAGTTATACTCCATCACCGCCAAGGGGCTATGGCAAGAGAGGACGGAGCCCTAGCCCTAGGGGTTGCCATGGTGGTTGTAGTAGGGATGCTCCTACTAGCCTTCTTGTTCGTAACCTTCGCCACGACTGAAGGTTTGTTCCTATACACTATTATTCCTACTTTATTAACTTCTTATAAAAAAAATAAAATAAATTCCTATTTTATTAACCATGTTTCTTTGATAGAATGCAAGAATTCCATTGTTATCCATTTACAAGTTCAAGCCAAGCATGTTGGATTGTTTCTTTACTGTTGATGTTTCTATGGAATTTCAATGGCTTTGTATACTTTTTTTTTTGGCATTTGAATGTAGAGTGGTACTAAGCCAGTATGGAAATGAGGATATTTTTCCATTCATATGCCATTGAACGTTATAGCCTATAGGCTTTCTTTAAATGTTAGGATCTATTTGTTTTTTCTTCACAATTTATGATATGAATGCAAGTTTCAAGTTTTTTTGTGTGCTTAATTTGTGTAATATGTATATGTTTTTTATTTGTTAGTTTGAGTTGAGCAATGGTGGGGTGAGCTGTGATACGAATCACATTGCATGCCTTATCATTTATAGATCATATGCTTGCGTTATTTATTTGCATGCTGCTTGATTGTCATGTAGTAAGGTGTTGATTAATATGGTTTGATCTGTTCAAGTCCTATTCCTTGGTGATTAGATAAACATATTCTTTTTAGAGATCAGAATTGCTAAGTCTTATTGAGACACTTTTTAGAATGTTCGAGGTTACAAGCTAGATATTCTCTTGATGAAATGGGATGGTTGGTGCTTTGTCTTTATTTGTTATCACAGGATCAAATGTGGTTGTGATGTTGTGACTGCTTTGCATTTTTGCAAGTGTTTATTGTTGAAAAGAATTTTGTGTCGGTTTTCTCCATTAAATTCTTTATATTCTGGCGTTTCAATTCTAGATATTTTCGATCATATGCAATGAATTGCTTAGTTGAATCACTATCTTGCTTAAAATCAGCTCACATTTGAGCCAAATTTTTTAGGCCTGTACGAGCTGAGCTTAGTAAGCCCATAAACGTGTTTGAAACCGGCTCAAGACTCGGTACCCAAACATGTGTTCAATCAAGTGGTTGTGGGTACCCTCTCAAGTGCCTGTCTCGGCAGGTCATTGCACCTATCCCTGTCCCTTGTACAGCTAGTGTTGTCTAAATTCCAAAACTAATGACCATTACTGCAGAGGAATCCAAGGATTAGGAAACATACACTTACTGCATGTAATGGTACAAAGGCATCATATGGTACTACGGAAAATCAGATCTGGGAATTAATTCTAAAGCTGTTCCATCACAGGAGCGTGTAGCACATGGAATTTATAACCGAGTTGAAGAGATGTTCAAGGATTTTCCAGCATGATAGTCAGAACATTAGTTGGTGTGCCCTGTTTATGCAATATAATATCCATAGTACAAAATATGTCTCTTCTCACCCCATGACATCAAGTCTAGGGCTGCATAATTTGTCCAAAACTCACTGATTGTGAAATTGTTATCAGGCCCAAAACCAAACCCAGATACAAACAGTGAAGATGATGCCCAACAGAACAACAAAAAAAGAAAAGAAAGAAAAGGTTTATCTACAAAGAAACATCAAAAAGATTATAGTAAGGCCTGCTAATTTGATGAGAATGAAGGTAGATGTAGAAGTTGCATACAGTCCTCACTATAGTTAGCCTAATTGCAAGATTAGAGCCTGCATGAGATACTCCAAAGTGAATGAAAAGGTGAGCAACTGAGCAAGTGTCTTCTTCCCTGCCCAATAAATGAAAATCATCTTCTGATTTCTACTTTCAATAACTATATTCCTTCTCACTCTCTTACAGACAGACCACGTCAAATCTCCGTAACAGAATCTATTAGACACTTCCAAGTCTCCAAGTCTTCTTCTACACACTCCCGGTGAAGCCTGTGGTGGGATTGCATACAGAATCTGCACCTCAACTAGGACAGGCAAATTGCTCACAACACCATGAATTAGAGATGACAATTTTTTATATGACCTATGAATCCAATTCGAAATTAGTAAATTAAACTTGAAAGACCTGACATGTTTAATTAAAGAGGTCAAGCTATGGTTGACCTCTACAATCTTATACTCATGCTTTAGTACGACCTAAATTTGACACACAGTGACAATATAAAGGTTGACAATTTTTTACATAATTCGTAAACCCGACACAAACTCAAAACGAAATTAGTAGGTTAGAGTTAAGGGGTATAGCCTATTTAATTAAATGAGTCAAATTAGAGTTAACTTATATAGTTTTGTACTTATGTTTTAACACAATCCAAACTCGATATATGCATTCATGAATATACACTCCTACCAGAAAAGTTCTCCAGTTCCTTGGCAATCGTCTTTTCCTGGTCTGCTTAAAAAATTTAGCGTAATGAAATCTATACCGCATATAACCTTGGTAAATGGACTCCTTCCACCTCTTCTAGTGTTATCCTAGAAGCATTCCCATCTTACTCCACTCTGAAACTTGGATCAAGTGAGATTTTAAACCGCCAAAATCCTTCCCCGTCCTTTTTATTTCTTGTTCCTTTCTCTCTTATATTTTGAAAAAAAAAAAAAAACCTTAATAGATAATATGGGGAGTAACTTTATATTCCCCACAAGAAACCAAGATCCAAAATATTCCACCGCACTTGTAGGATTGCAAATTCAGTTGACCTGCAATATGTATCTGGCCAAAACCCTAATTTCTTACTGAACTAAAGGAGATTCTTTTTTTTTTTTTGAACTAAAGGAGATTCTGATCGCATAAATCAAGGGAACACAAAAAAATGTGTAAAAACCTAGGCAATGCTCTTAATTTGCCAACATACTTTAGTCCAACACCATTTCTGGTATCCATAATTTTCACCAAAAACAGCAAGAAACTTGGAATACAAATGGCTACTCGCCTACCTATCATAATTCTATGCTTCTGTAATTTTAACAATTAAACAAAATGTAACTGAAAACGAGTTTCATAAGAATAGACAGTCACCAAACCATATGGAAGCAACTATTTAACATATAAATCGATCCACCCTAGTAGTTTCAGAAAAAAAATATGCTTGCTCAAGACATCACCTTACCACCTTCTGTGGAAATTCTTCACAATGCACACCATAGAGCTAGAACCTAACAGAACCAAATTAATTCGTGTGTTGAATTACAAAACAAGACAAGATACAAAAAAAAACTAAATATTCAAACTAACAGCAATGCATGCTCTTATTATTCAAATAAACATACTTTAAATTCTACACGTGGCCTCAATTAAAATTGAGTCATCAGAGTCGCTTTTGTCGGGCTCCCCGGCATTTGTTCCAACCTTTGGGGCATCTACCTTTACAACAGGTGCAGGTGCAGGTTTTTTACTTGCATTTCGGACACTTCCATCTACATCTTCCTCTTGCTCAGCAGCTTCAGCCTGTGAACAACTCAATCAAGGAATAATCAATGTACAAAATCATGACATAACAGTCTTCATCACCAGACATTGGAAACTATGACTAATTCCATCATTCACAAACAAGCAATACCTCAAATCATTTTTTTTTTTTGATCGGTAAGCAATACATCAAATCATACTCATATTTTTCTGCGAAACAATGTACCAAGTGCCTTGACCTAACATCCTGAGCTTAGTGACACATTGAATTAGAGGTGAAAACAGGATAAAAAGCATAAAAACATACTTCCAAATGAACCATAACAATCTATTTTCACCCACCATTTTTTTTGGATTTAAATCAAACTGTGCAACCATTACCCCAATCCCAATCAGCCACTGGAATATATATATATCTATATATATATTTTATTTATAAGTAATATTGTATAAATAAATAAATAAAAGCGTAAGTACACAAATACTATACATAGGAAATCCCGCAAAATCCCAAAAAAAGAAGACCCTATACCAACCCTAAAAACCAAAGAGTCATAAAGAATCTGATACCCCAAAACCTTCAAAAACCCTAAGCTTAATAGGCAAACCTACATCACCCTGCCAATGACCCTATTCGAGATGTGGCCTCTAGCCTCAAAATTAATGGAGCGTTTGAAATTTTTGAGCTCCCTCTTCCCCTTAGCCTTTGGAGCACAAACGTCATTACCAATCAGCCACTTGAATCTTAAACTGACATTCAAAGCTTAGATTATTTCCCTATGAGTGTAATCTCACAACAATACCAATCAAGTAAAAGTACATAACATATAAGGATATCAACATTCTCCGCTGCTGCACCAGCATGGATCTTCACTAAATCTTTCAAGACACGCTGTACAAACTCAGGCTGCAGAATGTAATGAAGTTGCAGTCAGTACAAACATCAGATTGAAAAGGAAAGCGAATAGAAAACTACAAAGTAACATCCTAAGCAACCTCCAACTTGACATAAGTTTCTGATGTTGATGAAGTGGTCACTTCTCGTTGGAAGACACAAATTGCACACAAATTACATACATAAATGCTACTTCTATTACTATTAATCCATTCCTTCACAGTAATTTTTTATTTATTTATTTAATTTTTCCAGTTACCAGATATCTAAATAGAAAGCCATGTTATTGTAGAGAGAAAAACATTCTTATCCATAGTAATAGCATATTACTCTTTCTCTCTCTCTCTCTCTTCCCCCCTCCCCTTCTCTCCTTCAAAAATATTTATGTCAGGTTACTTAAGAAAGCTTTGAAATGACTGATTTATACATTTAGATCTGGCTCCCTGCAAAATCTCCGCTTTCGAGCATCCCTCATAGGAGGGGTGAGACCATGTCTGTACTCCACCACATCTGGAGCAGCATCACCTGCTTCTCTAACCATAATCATCTGTTACAACCAGCAGTTCATGTGGTTGCATTAGAATGAAGAAATCCAAGTCTTTAATTATTTCAATAATGATAATGCCAAAGAGCACTTTACCTGACCAACATCTGCAGTCTTGATCAATACAGTCATCATATGTTTTATATGATTCCACAACACAAGGAAGATCCAAGAGTGATGGGGGGAAATGATCATTGCCGATGACAAACATGCCACTCTTCCCATCCTCTGCAATGTAAGATGTTTTAAGTTCACAATCAGACCAAGAAGGCAGGTCACTCAACAATAATTATTGGCCATAAATCCTTTTTTTTTTTTTTTTCTTATTATTTTCTCCTACAAATATTATTTAAGGAAAATGCCAATGGTTCTCTCCATAATGTTTTCCTAGGTTTTCCCAGACTTATGTAAAACATGATTTAAGAAAAAATAAAATTGTAGTGGCCTCCATCACCGGTTTTTTTAGGCATTAGCACCAAATTTGAAGCATTAACACTAACTTTAGGATGATCAAATCCATTTTGAGTGATCCCATCCCTAAAGGGTTAACCTTCCACCCTTAGGTTTTAGTTTTGAATCCAAAAACAAGTTTTAAAACATTAGAACCTAAATATTAACTCATAAAAATTAATCTGTTGGTAAAAAAACGGTACTACAATTTTATTTTTTTTTAAATCATGTTTTACGTAAGTCTGAGAGAACGCAGGAGAACACTATGGGGAGAACCCATAGCAAACCCCATTATTTAATGACTCAACATAAAAGGTTTTACCTTTGAATTCAAAAACCTACTCTAAAGAGTGAATGGAAGAGCACAAAAATCAAGTGGAAAAGGGAGGTTTTGAAGTGAAGAGTGAAGGCCGATATCAAAGATGCATGTTGCAATTTGAGTAAAATATAAATTTTCACTTTCATAAAAACCAGCTGCTTTTTTTTTTTTTTTTTTTTTGAATGGAAGGATCTCCGGTGAGGGTGGAAATCCTAAGGACTAAGAGAATGTATTGAGAACTATACGTATGGATTGTTGACAAAAGTGTTCTCATTAGGACTCTATTTATATTTATAGAGTCCTAATCACAACTCTTGGCCAAGAGTTTTAGACATACATTCCCTTAAAAGATAACCTCCATGGAAGTTATTACCTTCCATGGGAATAATGGAATAATCAAGTGTGAGGATGACCACACTTATTATAGAGTGATCACCCAACAACAAAAAAAAAAAAAAAAAAAAAAAACCATATTGTTAGCACAACGAGAAGATAAGTGTCCACAAGGGGTAGCTCAATTGGCTGTGGACCACGCTTAATGAAACGGAGGTCACAAATTTGAATCCCCCATCCTCCTTCTCTTGTGTAGACATGTAAAAACAAAAAGAAAAAAAAAAAAAGTATAACTTTACAGAAAGAGAAATCTAATTAAAATCACTATATTGTTAGCACACAACAAGAAGATAAGTATAACTTTACCGAAAGAGAAATCTAATTAAAAATCACTTGGCCATAACCTTTAGGAAACAGATTAATATAATGACATAGCAATTCTGAACCAATAATATATTTCAAGATTCAGACCATTAGAAAAGCAAAGAACTTGTAACGATTTAACACACCAGTCATGTCATCTTTAAACGTAATGATATGCCATAAGAAAACCAAATTGGGATAAGCAAAGAACTTTTTTCTTCTTTTTTTTTTTGGCTCCTTTTCTTTTGGGTTACTCAAATTTTGCTTTCCAAGCACATAAGAAACTCATTATGTAGTATCTTTGATGAAGAAAGAGTACCTTTCTCACCAGAAAAGGACAAATCCAATGACTTGTCGTCAGAAGATGAAGCATTTTCACTTTCACCCAAAAGGCGGTCTAATCGCTCTGCAACTGAAGGTGGAACTCTGAGCATGAACTGCTCATCCATTACTGGAAAATTAAAAAAAATTAAAAAAAAAAATCAAATAAATTGGCCTAAATTAATCAAAATCACAATTCCACAAAGCTCCAAAGCATCATTCACCTTATAAAAAGGCCACCTTCGGATTACAAATTACATTTCTATAAGCAATAATTGCAACCCAGGTAACAAATTAATAATAATTACAAAATATTTTACAGTTATTGATAAGAATCTCTTTCTGCAATAAAATTCCACTCCTTTTGCATTGTCCTATTATCCTATAGGCCAAGGAATTCAAAAGGAAAACGAGAATTCATTTATTCTTTTTTCGCATCAAATCAATCCATTTTCCATGGGAAAAAAAAAGAAAAAGAAAAAAAGAAACCCAAATAAGTGAAACCATCAAATCGAAAAACTTAATCTGCAATCCAGAAAAGTCCCTTAGCCAAGCCCCAAAAACCGCAAATGAAACCTTTTTAAAAAAATTATATATATATATATATAAAAAAAGATATCCCAAATAAAAAGTACAAATCCTAATTCAAGGAGAAGAAAAAAAACAGAAAAGAAAAAGATCCCAAAGAATTCGACATAAAACAACGGGTACCTTCGGGGCCTGCCTTGAGCTTCCAAAAGGTCTTCAAGAGAGATAGAGGTGCGAAAGAAATAGGCCAGGCGGGGCTATTCACTCAGGGACAGATTTGGTAACTACTTCGTAAGAACAGGGGCACGCTGGGAAACACACAAAATTAAACCTGGCATTTTAGAGAGAGAGAGAGAAAGAGAGATTCAGAGAGAGAGAAACCTGGACTGCTAGACGTGGACGAAGGTGGCTGACCGGTGCTCCCGAACTACAGGCTGGATTCGTGGCCGTGGACTGGAGGGGGTGGGGCACAGCTTTAGATTGGACTTTGGAGAATGAAAACAGAGAGAGAAGGAGACGAGCGACTGAAGAGAGTTAGAAAAATCCTAACCGCAACCCGCCCCACCCCGCTAAATTCAACCCGGATCAGCAAAAATATTAAAATAACACTAAAACCCGGTATTTGCAGGGCGGGGCGGGTTTTACGGTTAAGGTATCGAACCTTTTTTTTTATTTTATATTCCATTCCATTAAAATTTTTTGTTAAATTCTCAAAAATCTTTTTTTTTTTAAAAAAAAATTAAACGAAAATTTCAAAGATAGTGATAATTAATAGAATTTGCAAAAATACATATACATAATCTTCGCATTTGTTATTTTTTAATGTATTTTGAGAATTTTGACAATATTTATCGGAAAATCCTAGCAGATGAGACATTGCAGAAAAATTAAAAGTTCGATACTCTAAATTGAGACTTTTTAAACTTTGATGTGATAATTTTAAAACGTGTAGAAGTTAATGAAAGTTTTGTGAAGTTTTCCCAATTATATTATGTACATCGACTCATTTTTATCACCAATGCTTAAATCTTTCAAAAAAACTATAATATCTTATTATTTATTTCGAAAAATGACTCATTTTTATTTTATTTTATTCATTATTTATTTTAAAAAAAAAGATTTACTCCTTTGTTATCATTATTTTTTTACTTATTATTTCATTCTTATACCCATGTCTCAACATGACTAGAACTCGACACGCGATATAATAACTAGCAATTTTTGACAATTTCCACGAACCCTACACAAACCCAATACAAAATCAGAAGGCAATGGTTAAAGGGTTTGACCTGCTTAATTAAATTAGTAGTTATAGTACTTAACCTATATAGTCTTATACTTATGTCTTAATATCACAAGTTAATGTCTATCCTAGTTAAAACTTGGAGAAAATACATGGCTTCCAAACTACCATGACTTCTGTATTCATACCACCAAACTTTAAAAAGTAACACATGACTTCCTTTAATTACAACATTGTTACAAATAAGCCACTTTGAGAGCAATTGGTGTCAAAATGGATTGAAATATTCACAGCGGTAAATGATCATTCTATGGTTGAGGTAGAAATGAGAAACATAAGCACAAGTACAAAAAATTGATAAAAAAAACTAGTAGATGATTTGATCTTCTAGTACTTACTAACCATTGGAATAATTCAAAAATATTTGACAATAGCCTGAATATTGAACAACATAATGCTTATCATAACCTAAGAATAAACATTTTATCACCTAACTTAAGAATAAACATTACTTGGTTCCTATGGTAGTGAACCAGAGGACATGGAAAGAAACACTAGTTTAGTGAAGTTCATTGACTTCTATCCAGACCCCACAATTTCCTTTGTACTCCCAGTTTAACCAATATCATTTATCTCAAATCTTCATAATTTCACTAGTCTAAAAACATGAAGTTATGACATATTAAAGAATTGGACCAGAATGTTTCATTGCTTGAAAAGAACATGCCTTCTAAATTTTAAAGCAAATATAACATTTATTAATTCAAGCAATTTCAGATAAGAATGGATAACAACACTATTTCATAATATAGATAAACTTGATAATTAATAATGAGAATCCCCTAATTAACTATAGGTTACTTCCTTCTTGTTGCCTTTGCTTGTGTCACTGATACTTAAAACTCCAAGTGGATCAACAGCTCCTATTGCCAAAGTGGCAGCACCCCTAGCAAGGACCGCTCTAGGTTCTATGTGGTACTCGAGTGAATAAGGTGGGCGAACGCCAATCCATTTGCGCAACACAGAGACGTGAAACACCTTATGGATAGGGGGAGCGTCAATAGGGGCAACGTCAAGGCAATAAGCATCCGGGCTAATCTTTGCAACAACTTTCCAAGGTCCATAACTTTTGAAGCGGGGGAAAAAATAGGCCCAATCGCGGCCGGGTCGAAAATTTTGGTCATATTCCAAAAAACATGAGTTGATGTTTTCTGTTACGGGTAAGCCATGAATAACACACTTGAAATCGTCCAGCGAACGTCCATTGAAGTACACTTGCTTGAGTTTCATGAAGGTTTGCAACGTGAGCAAACTATTAGAACCAGCCTGGTGACTCTTTCCAACAACACGGTACACTCCCAAAGTCTTGGCTACCCTCTCCAAGCCCCCATAGAGTCCATCACAGTACTTGATCATGTGCTTTATGTCAAATACCGCGCCCCCAAAGTAATCCTCTACCAGTAACAAAAAATCACCGACATAGAGAGGCAGATTTTCCTGGCAACGTAATAACCTGACGAAGTATCCAAAATCATAAGCACTATCGAACGTGAGCCAGCTGATCTGGGAGTTGTACAACAGGTCACACTTCGACAGTAGCTGTTTGAAGACAAAGGGATCGATACCCATATCTCGGTTCTTCTGGAAATCAATTTCCTGACGATTCAGTAACTCAATCGACTCTTTGTTGTAAAATTGAATATCTTGGTCAAAACCCCTAAAATTGAACTCCCAACAGCAGCAAGATTTCTCATCATTGGCATCGCAGATAGCGAGATTGCCGTTGACATCACAGAGAGCGAGACCTAATTGAATGATTTGGGTACACTCGACATTAAGCTTCATTAACTGGTACGGAGTAAGTATTTGAGAAGCAAAGACACGGCCAGGGAAGCTCGTGTCCATGGCGACGAAAGGGTAGTCGGGGAGAGCACGCAAGATTGCAGAGAACTCTTCATCAAGATTGTGCTGCCAAACTTTCCGAACAATCACCGGCATAGACATTGGGTTTCTAGGGCTCCGTCCTCTCCTGCCAGAGCCCCTTGGCGGTGATGGAGTATAACTACTCCCCCTCGTTTATAGATAATATATAGTCTGCCCTATTAACCAATTTCAAGAGATCCATTAAAATATGAAACTGAAAAATAAAAGGTAAAACAGTAAAAGTAACCAAGATCACATATTTAATACAAAGCACGTGTGGCAAACTTATGCCATAAGCTCAAATGGCTACTTATTCAAAAAGATTGTTATCTAATTAAGCACTTAAATCCAAAAATAAACTCATAATTAAGGTAGCTAACATGTATACCACAAGGCATAATTACATCACCAAGAACAANGGCCAGGGAAGCTCGTGTCCATGGCGACGAAAGGGTAGTCGGGGAGAGCACGCAAGATTGCAGAGAACTCTTCATCAAGATTGTGCTGCCAAACTTTCCGAACAATCACCGGCATAGACATTGGGTTTCTAGGGCTCCGTCCTCTCCTGCCAGAGCCCCTTGGCGGTGATGGAGTATAACTACTCCCCCTCGTTTATAGATAATATATAGTCTGCCCTATTAACCAATTTCAAGAGATCCATTAAAATATGAAACTGAAAAATAAAAGGTAAAACAGTAAAAGTAACCAAGATCACATATTTAATACAAAGCACGTGTGGCAAACTTAAGCCATAAGCTCAAATGGCTACTTATTCAAAAATATTGTTATCTAATTAAGCACTTAAATCCAAAAATAAACTCATAATTAAGGTAGCTAACACGTATACCACAAGGAATAATTACATCACCAAGAACAAATTAATTGCATCTGATTGGTCGCATTGTTCAACCCAACCAATTACAAGGCAGGCAAGTTAATTGCTTCTGCTACGTATACATATTAAAAGCATATGTATATGAAGGTAATGGTTCATGTTCCCACATTATGCTACACAACAGAATGATTCAAACACGCAATCGAATTTCCATACAAAAAAAAATAAAAAAATAAATCTTCTTTTCTTCTCTACTCATTACTCACTTCAACACATATTACATGCACGCGTTTCAAATATAACGAAATTCCAATTACTCAAACCACCACAGTAAAAACCCAAGAAACAATGCAACAATCCCAAATAATAGTGAAACCATTTATCCCCCAAATCAAAACAACTATGCCAAATCCTACACTGGTCGAAGTAATAATTTAGAGAAACGTGAATGTTAATGTAATTTGAGTATTAGAAACAAAAATAAAATAAAATAAATTAGGGCACACCATAAATCCCTAAACCCTAACTATTGCGCTCGCGTATATATATAGAGAGAGAGAGACCTTAAGGGTGCAAATCGGCGAGGTTTGGACGCGGCGGGCAAGGTTTTGGGCAAAATCCAGAGCGAGACGTTTGGTTTGGCTTGAAAACGCTTTAGACTAGGACGACGGTGCTCGATGGCTTGCACGTGTCACCTTATATGCCTCGTGCGCGCGCTTTTTATATAGCTTCTTAGGGTTTGTATGACACGTGTCACAACACAATAGCTAGAAACCCAATATATATATATAATTCGCTTTACCTTTACAAAGTTTCTGGAGTTTTTTAACTTGAACTTCAAAGTTTAAAAATTAGCCATATGCCTCTTAGTGTTTCAAATTTTTTCAATTTAAACTTTTTATTACTAATTTCTATCAAATTAGACAAAAATATATGAAATTACGTAATTATTCTTAGGCTTTTTTTAATAAATTTCTGTCCAATTAGACAAAAATTAATAACGAAATGTCTAAACTGAAATTTTCTGAAACATTATTTATGCCATAATATTAGAGTTAAAACTACAAATAAATAAATGATTAAGGAAGTAAATATTAATATTTACTTGTAGAGTGGATGGAGCCTACCCCCAGCCACTTCTTTCCCTCTCTAGAGAACTTAATTGACAAGCAATTCTACCAAGTCTTACGCCATGCAGCTTGTCAATCAAGCATGCACTCGAGTCAGTCGTCAAACCAGACGACAAAAAGTGGGTAAGAAATGTTCTTCTTAAGAGGTCTTTAAATCATAGGAAAATATCAGTCATATGTTTTTTTCTTCTCCCTTGTTACCTTTTTTTGACGCCAAAGCATGTCATTGACAGACCAATTAAGCCATTCAAAATGACATTTTCAACTCCACATGTAATCAGTCCCGTCATATGCCTCAAGAAGTAAATATCACCAGTTCAAATTCTCTATTTCCCTTTTTTTATGTGGACATGTCAAAATATATATATAATCTATCCCCAATTAACAAATTATTTAATCTAATTAATTAAAGTCACACCATACTTAATTATGAATGTTTATGGCCACAATTAAACTTCCAAGCACTTCACTTTTGGGGAAATTTCAGAGAATTCTTCTGAACTTCCATCTTTTTTGAAATATCACCCTCGAGCTTTAAAAACTCTAAATTTATCTCCATAAACTTTCAATTGCTCTCAATTTGGACCCCTTAGTATATTTTAGGGTTTAAAAATTAACAAAAATACCAAAATACCCTTTATTTTCATTTTTTAAAAAAAAAAACATTTTGGAAGTTGGAATTTTAAACGGTGACTTTTGTATAAAATTCTAACTTCCAAAACGTTTTTTTTTTTAAATAAAAAAATAAAAATCAGAGGTATTTTGGTATTTTTTAAAAAATTTAAACCCTAAAATATACGGAGAGGTCCAAATTGAGAACAATTAAAAGTTTAGTGGGGTAAATTGAGAGTTTCTAAAGTTCGAGAGGGGTATTTCAAAAAAGGTGAAAATTCAGGAGGGTTCTTTAAAGTTTCTCCTAAATTTTTTATTTCAAGCTTGTTTTATCCAACAATTCAAAGCTTTCACACCCGACTAGTTAAATGTTATTTTAACTAATTAATTGGAATGTAAATTTGGGTAAAAATAATATGGTTGCATTTGCCTAACTAGTTATTTAATTTTGTCCAAAAATGATGAGCTAGTACAATGCCCCATAAGAATTTAGGAGAATATTTAACATATAAATATAAAATAGGAGAAACTTTACTTTAGAACCTTGAATTTCCACGCAATTTGACAATCCTCCGTCGAACTTTAAAATCTCTCAATTTGGACCCCTGAATTTTCAATTGCAATCAATTTGAACCTCTCCGTCAAATTTTTATGTTAAAACCCCTAAAATGACAAAATTACCCTTCAATTTTCTTTGAGAAAACTTCACCTTGGCCCCCTGAACTTTCACGCAATTTTATAAACCCACTCTAAACTTTAAAATCTTACTTTGGACCCCTAAACTTTGAATTGCTCTCAATTAGAACATTTTCGTTAATTTTAGCTGTTAAAAATACAAAAAAACCAAAATATCCTTGATTTTAATTTTTTTTTTAAATAAAAAAATGTTTTGGAAGTTTGAATTTTAAATAAAAGTCAAGGGTATAAACATTATGTAACGTTTAAAATCTGATGGAGGGGTCCACATTAAGAGCAATTGAAAGTTCATGAGTCTAGAGTGAGAGATTTTAAAGTTTGAAGGGGGTTTGTAAAATCACATGCATGCTTCTCTCACATTCTTAAAAAAACATGGAGTGCATGCATCACATGGTTCAGTCTGTAGTAGTAGGCTGCAACATCTATTCTTATTATAATAAAAAGAAATAACAGTCTCACACTGTCAGTACTGTTGTCTTCAAATACTAAACATTCTCTCTCGGTGATTTCTAAGTTCCAAAGAAACTCCCATGGCTACCTCAACTACTCTCTCAACCCTCATAATAAAGCCCTTCTCTTTCAACAACCACCTTTCCATCAGAGAGCATCTTCTTTATCTCTTCCTCCAGTACTACTTCTCATCAGCTGCATCCTTTTAGTTATCATCATCAGAGCCGTCCACCAAACCCACCTTAAAACCTTTTCACATCCTCCGCGGCCGCGCTCCTGAAAAGCCCCACATCAACGGCCCCAGCGACCATGTGATATCCACGTCTCTTCAGATCATCAGGCCCATCAAACGGCTGCGAGATCCCTGACAAGAAGGCCACACCAGATTTGGGCCCAACACCACCCCAGCACCGCCTTCTCTGCCATGTTCATCATCCCTCTCACCTTCTTGTTCACCAGATTTTAAAGTTTGAAGAGATTTTAATCCAGCGTATGCCGAGATTAAGATTTTGATGAATATCAAGCGGAATCACTTTCGTGCATCTCCCTGTCCAATATGGATCAATCTTATGATGAATATGAAGCGGAGCAAGATTATGATCAATGTAAAGCTTATATGAGCCCACAAGATTATGAGGAGTATCAAGCTTCTATGAACCGGCAAAATGAGCGCAACCTGAGCCTGTGGATGCTACGGAGCAACCATCGCTTAGAGCAGTTTCAGCACTACCAGCGTCTGATGGACCTGAGCGCGCAGCAAAATCAGCATGTCATGTGCATGTGGAAGCTTCACAACGACAGTCGCTGGGACCTGCTTCAGTGCTACCAGTGCCTGCAGCAGCGTCAATGTCAACAGGTTTATCAGGGCAGCCAAGACGATGTTAACAAGATTTTTTCCGAAAACATAGATCATCTTGTGGAGAAAATGACACAGTACGATGGAAGTCGCTTTGTACAGTGGCTGCTTAATCTTTGTGATGAAAATCACCGTCAACAAATAATTGACAGAATCACAAGCGAACCTGTTGAACTTGTTTGGATTTCGTACCATCCGTATGGGTTGGCTTCTCTCTCCCTCTCTCTATCTCTAACAGTTTTGTTATTGTACAATTAGTAACTATTGTTTTGCTGATTTTGTTATTGTGCAATTAGTAATTTATTATTGTTGGCTGGCTGATTTTGACTCTGTTTGTTTGTTGCTGATGCTTTGTAGCTGCTAGATTATTATTGATACAAGGCTTTAGTTGGCCTTTAGGTGGGGTTGTTTTGCTGGTTTTTGTGTCTTTTCTGCAGGTTTATCGGCTGCAGAATAGGTCTTTTGGATGTTTTTATTTGGATGTATTAAGCTCCTTCTTGTCTCTGTTTTGGAACATTCCTTAGTTGTTATTGGAAGGCTATATTTTAGGCCTTGGGTTTGTAATGCTGAGGGTTCAGTGGTTTTCTGCAGTATTTTGTGTTGCATTGTTTCTGCAGTGTATTTATGCTGCATTTTGTGTGTAGGTTTGGTTGATAGCCGTAGTTTTGTTATTGTGCAATTAGTAATTATTGTTTTGCTGATTTTGTTATTGTTATTGTTATTGTGCAATTAGTAATTTGTTATTGTTGGCTAGTTGATTTTGGTTCTATTTGTTTGTTGCTGATGCTTTGTAGCTGCTAGATCATTATTGATGTAAGGTTTAGTTGGCCTTTGGGTGGGGTTGTTTTGCTGGTTTTTATGTCTTTTCTGCAGGTTTATCTACTGCAGAATAGGTCTTTTGGAAGTTTTTATTTGGATGTATTGAGCTCCTTCTTGTCTCTGTTTTGGAACATTCTTTATTTGTTATTGGAAGGCTATATTTTAGGCCTTGGGTGGGGTTTGTAACGGTGAGGGTTTAGTGGTTTTCTGCAGTGTTTTGTGCTGCATTGTTTCTACAGTGTGTTTATGCTGCAGTTTGTGTGTAGGTTTGATTGATAGCTGTAGTTTTGTTATTGTGCAATTAGTATTTATTGTTTTGCTGATTTTGTTATTGTGCAATTAGTAATTTGTTATTGTTGGCTGGCTGATTTTGGCTCTGTTTGTTTGTTGCTGATGCTTTGTAGCTGCTATATCATTATTGATGCAAGACTTTAGTTGGCCTTTGGGTGGGGTTGTTTTGCTGGTTTTTGTGTCTTTTCTGCAAGTTTATTTGCTGCAAAATAGGTCATTAGGGTGCTTTTATTTAGATGTATTGAGCTTCTTCTTGTCTCTGTTTTGGAACATTCTTTAGTTGTTATTGGAAGGCTATATTTTAGGCCTTGGGTGGGGTTTGTAATGCTAAGGGTTTAGTGATTTTCTGTAGTATTTTGTGCTGCATTGTTTTTACAGTGTGTTTATGCTGCAGTTTGTGTGTAGGTTTGGTTGATAGTCGTAGTTTTGTTCTTGTGCAATTAGTAATTATTGTTTTGCTGATTTTGTTATTGTGCAATTAGTAATTTGTTATTGTTGGCTGGCTGATTTTGGCTCTGTTTGTTTGTTGCTGATGCTTTGTAGCTACTACATCATTATTGATGCAAGACTTTAGTTGGCCTTTGGGTGGGGTTGTTTTGCTGGTTTTTGTGTCTTTTCTGCAGGTTTATCTGCTGCAGAATAGGTCTTCAAGGTGCTTTTATTTGGATGTATTGAGCTCCTTCTTGTCTCTGTTTTGTAACATTCTTTAGTTGTTATTGGAAGGCTATATTTTAAGCCTTTGGTGGGGTTTGTAATGCTGAGGGTTTAGTGGTTTTCTGCAGTATTTTGTGCTGCATTGTTTTTGCAGTGTGTTTATGCTGCAGTTTGTGTGTGGGTTCGGTTGATAGCCGTAATTTTGTTATTGTGCAATTAGTAATTATTGTTTTGCTGATTTTGTTATTGTTATCGTTATTATGCAATTAATAATTTGTTATTGTTGGCTGGCTAATTCTGGTTCTATTTGTTTGTTGTTGATACTTTGTAGCTACTAGATCATTATTGATGTAATGTTTAGTTGGCCTTTAGGTGGGGTTGTTTTGCTGGTTTTTATGTCTTTTCTGCAGGTTTATTTGCTGCAAAATAGGTCTTTTGGGTATTTTTATTTGGATGTATTGAGCTCCTTCTTGTCTCTGTTTTGGAACATTCTTTAGTTGTTATTGGAATGCTATAGTTTAGGCCTTGGGTGGGGTTTGTAATGTTGAGTGATTAGTGGTTTTCTGTAGTGTTTTGTGCTGTATTGTTTCTGTAGAGTGTTTATGCTGCAGTTTGTGTGTAGGTTTGGTTGATAGACGTAGTTTTGTTATTGTGTAGCTAGAAATTATTGTTTTGCTGATTTTGTTATTGTTATTGTGCATTTAGTAATTTGTTATTGTTGGCTGGCTGATTTTGGTTCTATTTGTTTGTTGCTGATGCTTTGTAACGGCTAGATCATTATTGATGTAAGGTTTAGTTGGCCTTTGGGTGGGGTTGTTTTGCTGATTTTTTTATCTTTTCTGCAGGTTTATCTGCTGCAGAATAGGTCTTTTGGGTGTTTTTATTTAGATGTATTGAGCTCCTTCTTGTCTTTGTTTTGGAACATTCTTTAGTTGTTATTGAAAGGCTATATTTTATGCCTTGGGTGGGGTTTGTAATGCTGAGGGTTTAGTGGTTTTCTGCAGTATTTTGTGCTGCATTGTATCTACAATGTATTTATGCTGCAGTTTGTGTGTAGGTTTGGTTGATAGCCGTAGTTTGGTTATTGTGCAATTAGTAATTATTATTTTGCTGATTTTGTTATTGTGCAATTAGTAATTTGTTACTGTTGGCTGGCTGATTTTGGCTCTGTTTGTTTGTTGCTGATGGTTTGTAGCTGCTAGATCACTATTGATGCAAGGCTTTAGTTGGCCTTTGGGTGGGGTTGTTTTGCTGATTTTTGTGTCTTTTCGGTAAGTTTATCTGCTGCAGAATAGGTCTTTTGGGTGTTTTTGTTTGGATGTATTGAGCTCCATCTTGTCTTTGTTTTGGAACATTCTTTAATTGTTATTGGAAGGCTACATTTTATGCCATGGGTGGGGTTTGTAATGCTGAGGGTTTAGTGGTTTTCTGCAGTGTTTTGGGCTGCACTGTTTCTGTAGTGTGTTTATGCTGCAATTGTTGGGTAGGTTTGGTTGATAGCCGTAGTTTTGTTATTGTACAATTAGTAATTATTGTTTTGCTGATTTTGTTATTGTTATTGTTATTGTGCAATTAGTAATTTGTTATTGTTGGCTGGCTGATTTTGGTTCTATTTGTTTGTTGATGATGCTTTGTAGCTGTTTGATCATTATTGATGTAAGGTTTAGTTGGCCTTTGGATGGAGTTGTTTTGCTGATTTTTGTGTCTTTTCTGCAGGTTTATCTGCTGCAGAATATGTCTTTTTGGTGTTTTTATTTAGATATATTGAGCTCCTTCTTGTCTCTGTTTTGGAACATTCTTTATTTGTTATTGGAAGGCTATATTTTAGGCCTTGGGTGGGGTTTGTAATGCTGATGGTTTAGTGGTTTTCTGCAGTGTTTTGTGCTGTATTGTTTCTGCAATGTGTTTATGCTGCAGTTTGTGTGTAGGTTTGGTTGATAGCCGTAGTTTTGTTATTGTGCAATTAGTAATTATTGTTTTGCTGATTTTGTTATTGTGCAATTAGTAATTTGTTATTGTTGGCTGGCTGATTTTGGTTCTATTTTTTTGTTGCTGATGCTTTGTTGCTGCTAAATCATTATTGATGCAAGGTTTAGTTGGCCTTTTGGTGGGGTTGTTTTGCTGGTTTTTGTGTCTTTTCTGCAGGTTTATCTGCTGTAGAATAAGTATTTTAGGTGTTTTTATTTAGATGTACTGAGCTCCTTCTTGTCTCTGTTTTGCAACATTCTTTAGTTGTTAATAGAAGGCTATATTTTAGGCATTGGGTGGAGTTTGTAATGCTGAGGGTTTAGTAATTTTTTGCAGTGTTTTGTGCTACATTGTTTCTACAGTGCGTTTATGCTGTAGTTTGTGTGTAGGTTTGGTTGATAGCCGTAATATTGTTATTGTGCAATTAGTAATTATTGTTTTGCTGATTTTGTCATTGTGCAATTAGTAATTTGTTATTGTTGGCTGGCTGATTTTGGCTCTATTTGTTTGTTGCTGATGCTTTGTAGCTGCTAGATCATTACTGATACAAGGCTTTAGTTGACCTTTTGGTAGGGTTATTTTGCTGGTTTTTGTGTCTTTTCTGTAGGTTTATCCGCTGCAGAGTAGGTCTTTTGGGTGTTTTTATTTGGATGTATTGAGCACCTTCTTGTCTCTGTTTTGGAACATTCTTTAGTTGTTATTGGAATACTATATTTTATGCATTGGGTAGGGTTTGTAATGCTGAAGGTTTAGTGGTTTTCTGCAGTGTTTTGTGTGTTTTGTGCTGTATTGTTTCTACAGTGTGTTTATGCTGCAGTTTGTGTGTAGGTTTGGTTGATAGCCATAGTTTTATTATTGTGCAATTAGTAATTATTGTTTTGCTGATTTTGTTATTGTGCAATTAGTAATTTGTTATTGTTGGCTGGCTGATTTTGGCTCTGTTTGTTTGTTGCTGATGCTTTGTAGCTGCTAAATCATTATTGATGCAAGGCTTTAGTTGGCCTTTGGGTGGGGTTGTTTTGTTGGTTTTTGTGGCTTTTCTGCAGGTTTATCTGCTGCAGAATAGGTCTTTTTGGTGTTTTTATTTGGATGTATTGAGCTCCTTCTTGTCTCTGTTTTGGAACATTCTTTAGTTGTTATTGAAAGGCTATATTTTTATGCCTTGGGTGGGGTTTGTTATGCTGAGGGTTTAGTGATTTTCTGCAGTGTTTTGTACTGCATTGTTTCTGCAATGTGTTGTATGCTGCAGTTTGTGTGTAGGTTTGGCTGATAGCCGTAGTTTTGTTATTGTGCAATTAGTAATTATTGTTTTGCTGATTTTGTTATTGTGCAATTAGTAATTTGTTATTGTTGGCTGACTGATTTTGGCTCTGTTTGTTTGTTGCTGATGCTTTGTAGCTGCTAAATTATTATTGATGCAAGGCTTTAGTTGGCCTTTGGGTGGGGTTGTTTTGTTGGTTTTTGTGGCTTTTCTGCAGGTTTATCTGCTGCAGAATAGGTCTTTTTGGTGTTTTTATTTGGATGTATTGAGCTCCTTCTTGTCTCTGTTTTGGAACATTCTTTAGTTGTTATTGAAAGGCTATATTTTTATGCCTTGGGTGGGGTTTGTTATGCTGAGGGTTTAGTGATTTTCTGCAGTGTTTTGTACTGCATTGTTTCTGCAATGTGTTGTATGCTGCAGTTTGTGTGTAGGTTTGGCTGATAGCCGTAGTTTTGTTATTGTGCAATTAGTAATTATTGTTTTGCTGATTTTGTTATTGTTATTGTTATTCTGCAATTAGTAATTTGTTATTGTTGGCTGGCTAATTTTGGTTCTATTTGTTTGTTGCTGATGCTTTGTAGCTGCTAGATCATTATTGATGTAAAGTTTAGTTGGCCTTTGGATGGGGTTGTTTTGCTGGTTTTTGTGTCTTTTCTACAGGTTTATCTGCTGCAGAATAGGTCTTTTGGGTGTTTTTATTTGGATGTATTGAGCTTATTTTTGTCTTTTTTTTGGAACATTCTCTAGTTGTTATTGGAAGGTTATATTTTAGGTCTTGGGTGGGGTTTGTAATGCTGAGGGTTTAATGGTTTTCTGCAGTGTTTTGTGCTGTATTGTTTCTGCAGTGTTTTTATGCTGCAGTTTGTGTGTAGGTTTGGTTGATAGCCGTAGTTTTGTTATTGTGCAATTAGTAATTATTGTTTTGCTGATTTTGTTATTGTTATTGTGCAATTTGTAATTTGTTGTTGTTGGCTGGCTGATTTTGGTTCTATTTGTTTGTTGCTGATGCTTTCTAGCTGCTAGACCATTATTGATGTGAGGTTTAGTTGGCCTTTGGATGTGGTTGTTTTGCTGGTTTTTGTGTCTTTTCTGCAGGTTTATCTGCTGCAGAATAGGTCTTTTGAGTGTTTTTATTTATATGTATTAAGCTCCTTCTTGGCTCTGTTTTGGAACATTCTTTAGTTGTTATTAGAAGGCTATATTTTAGGCCTTGGGTGGGGTTTGTAATGCTGAGGGTTTAGTGGTTTTCTGCAGTATTTTGTGCTGCATTGTTTCTACAGTGTGTTTATGCTGCAGTTTTTGTGTAGGTTTAGTTGATAGCCGTAGTTTGTTATTGTGCAATTAGTAATTATTGTTTTGCTGATTTTGTTATTGTTATTAGTAATTTGTTATTGTTGGCTAGCTGATTTTGGTTCTATTTGTTTGTTGCTGATGCATTGTAGCTGCTAGATCGTTATTGATGTAAGGTTTAGTTGGCCTTTGGGTGGGGTTGTTTTGCTGGTTTTTGTGTCCTTTCTGCTGGTTTATCTGCTGCAGAATAGGTCTTTTGGGTGTTTTTATTTAGATGCGTTAAGCTCCTTGTCTCTTTTTTGGAACATTCTTTAGTTGTTGTTGGAAGGCTATATTTTAGGCCTTGGGTGGGGTTTGTAGTGCTGAGGGTTTAGTGGTTTTCTGCAGTGTTTTGTGCTGCATTGTTAAACATGTTGCTGTTTGTGTGTAGGTTTGGTTGATAGCCGTTTTAGGCTGTTTGAGCTTTAATGAAATTACTTTTTCATCCAAAAAAAAAATTATTGTTTTGCTGAATTTTTCTTCCCAACCACAAGAATTTTGTTGTTCAAAATGTCATTAGAACCATTCAGACTGGATCACAGATCTCCATGATCTCTTCTGCATTGAAGCCTGGTGTTCTAACCCTTATATTGAACATCCATGGCTGCCACGTTGCAAGGTGTTGCCTAGACTGTCTGTTGCCCGAATACAACCAGGTAAAAGGACTATGTCCCTTGTCCACAGTTTTGGTGAGTAGTGCTGTATATGCAACCATTGTTAAGTTTTGTTAAGCGTTGCATTGTATATGCAGTTTCTAATTGAAGCCGTTACGGCTGATTTTGTTGAAGTGGCAAAGGACCCCCATGGAAGCTTTGTGCTTCAAAAATGCCTCATCCATTGTGATGTGGAGCTCATTTGTAAAGCTGTAATTGCTCATTGGGTTGAGGTTGCCAATGACAAATATGGCAGCTACGTGCTTGGAGATTGGCTTAGCCTTTGTGATGGCCAGCAAATGAACCATTTTCTTGACAGATTGGATGGTGGATACGCAGATTTGTCCATGCATGAATTTGGCAGTCATTTGGTTGAAAAATGTCTCGAGTGCGCAAGTGATGAACAACTCACTCGTCTTATCAAAATAGAGCTTATTGGTAATCCTCGGCTGGATCAAATTATGCAAGACCATTATGGAAATTATGTCATTCAAGCCGCATTAAAACAGTCATAGGTATTATCTTCTGTTTTAAGAACTCCAATATTGTGGAAAGTTCGTGCAAGAGCTGTTGGGAAAGGAAAATTTCCTAAGATTAGGGAAAATTTGTGATGCTCTGTTCCTTATGGAACTTGCCCCTTACTTTGTTGATGTAAGCTGCTAAAGGTCCTTGTACTTTTGGACCTGGTCTGCAGTTTTTTTGTTGCTGGTCTTGCTGTTTTGCTTTTGTTTTTCTGAGGTTTCTGTTTAGGCCTCTGTTAGGGCCTGGTTTTAGGCTGTTTCTGGGTTGCTGCTGGGATTTATGCAGTATTTGTTTTTGTTTAGTTGTTTTGGTTTGCTTTTGGCCTCTTTGTAGGCTTGTTTCAGGAGTTGATGTGTAGTTGGGTTTTGTTTGTTCAATGAAGATGCTTATTCAAAAAAAAAAAAAAAAAAAAAAACTCCAATATTAATGTTAAGAACTCCAAACAGTCACAGGTTTGCCATGATATGACTAAATTGTTTTTTTTTTTTTTGGCTGAAGGGTAAGAGAACGCAACATTTGACATTGCTTCGGAATAGCCCATTTGGGAAGAGAGTTCTCGAGACGTCTGAGCATTTCGAGTCGAAGTTGGAAAGAATGCAAGGTACTTTGAGCTAGGCTTTATGGTTGGCCCGTTTTGCTTGGATATTTTGCTGCTGGCTGGAGGGTTGGTTGCTGGAAGTTCTGTTGTTAGCTAGAATTGCTGATTATCAAATTTGCAGGTTTTCGTTCAAGAGCCGGTAACTGAGAGTGGCAGCCTGTAAGAAAGACTATCGTGCTGCTTGGGGAAGCTCTTTCACTTCTAGAAGCCTATAAAGATGGATCGGCGCCTTTATGCCAGCGGGACAGATCTTGATGTATATGGTACTATGTGAGGAAAAGTATGTGAACCTTGTTACCATACCAATCAATAGTCGCAATAGAAAGTCTTAAAACATTTGTTAAAGTGGTGGTTTTAGTTTTTGAGGATGAGCATTGAAGTCACTAAATAACAATGACATTGCTAGATTGGCCAAAATTCTGGATTTTCAGGAATGTTTTGGAACATTGATTGCGTGCACTATAAATGGAAGAATTGTCAAACTGTATGGAAATGTGTGTTTTCAAGTCATATCCATGAATCTATTGCTTTGGAAGAAGTGACATCTATAATCTTTGAATATGGCATACATTTTTTTGGTTAATTGAGTCTAATAATGACACAAATATTGTTGAACTTGTCAAATTAGTTGGATGGAAAAGGAAAAAGTTTGAAGATGACCCTCTTAAATTTCCTTGGATGACTTCTAGGCAGCAAACAACACTGAGCAATACTCAAAATAATTTTCAACACAAAGCACAAATTAGTTTAGTCATGAAGCTAAGAACTTGATAACTGAAGCCAAATTAACCCTCGCCAAGAATTGACTACATGGGAAATGATCTGCAAATGATCTGCACAAGTATCCAATATTTCCAAGTTCTATTTCTCGGAGTTATATGCAAATATAGTTTCTCTAAAGTGCAAAGGCCTTCCATACACTCTGCATGTACTCTTCCAAGTTTTTACAAAGCTATGAACTGCACCCAACCAAAACAGTCACCCCTGCATTCTGATCAACAAAATTAATAGAAAAAATGAAGATGGTATTTAGATGGAAGGTGGTCATACTTTTAATGCAAAGCATGCTATTAGTATTGGCTGGCTTCTATATATTCATTTCTAAAATTAATAGGAACGATGCTTGTGTCTGCTTCTTTGAGCACCCTTTGGAATTCATTTGCCTCCTCTGTTTTTAGTCCTGCCTCCACTCCAACAATTCGGTAATGCTCTTCCCCATCTCCCTCCCCTGTTTCTGTATATATATAAGCAAAATGGAGTAGTCAAAGTTGTAAGCTACAAACAAGCTGCAGGAGATGTGATGGGAGGTGGTCCTTAATTTGTTGTTTTATTTTAGGATTAAATGCTTTTTTAGTAACTGATTTTAAAATTAATTAATTATTATTATTATTATTTGAAATGAATGGTGAAACCATTTTAAATTTTCTGTCAACATTATTTGAATCATCAATGTCCAAAGATGACATTTAAACTTAAAGTATGAATTTAACCTAGCTCAAATAATGATCAGGTGACAGTAACATTAAGTGTAAGGGTAAGGAAAAGATAGCATAAATGTCAAACCTTAAACAAAGGGTTGAGGTTTCTTTGAATGGCTCTTGAGAATATACTTTTCAACTCGTCTGCTTTAGCTTTAAACCCCTGCTTTAATACTACAAATATGACCAACTATTCTAGACCTCCATATACCAGTGCAACACTGACTGCAGCAGTCTCCAAGATGCTTTCATCAGCACGGTCACACACATGCTCAATTTCAATGGAACTTACCTGCAAATCAAGAAATATTCAAAGTTTCTCAATATTTCAAAAGTAAGTCCAAAAACATACCAATTTATAAAAATAAAAAAAATAAAAAAAGAAGAAGAAGAAAAAAAGTGATGATTCAGTTAGTTGAAGCTAATTCAAGTATGATTGTGTACTACATATCAAGAACTTATTTGGCAAGATTCAAATGACAAGGCTTCCTTTCCCGTTGACTTAATAGTGTTTGATAAAACTTTTAGTCCTTCTGTCTTCCACCAATTAGTCCCAGGGTCATTGTCGAAAGATCAAATAAAAAATGAGAGGATTAGTGAACATGGTACCTTAATGCCTCCAAGGTTCATGGTGTCGTTAGTCCTGCCCAGTACAACCAAATAGCCTCCAATAGTTCTCTTAATGATATCCCCATGTCTCCTGAGATGCTGTCAATGCATGTATCAAGTTATAATAGGATGCAAGGCCACCTTCAATCACATAACTCACCAAGCAGAATATATTATGCTTCTACATATGCTATCTAGAGAATGGGAGACGATTAATTTCGAGTCTCTTAGAACCAAAAAACATGCACCCTATCTCGAGATACTTATAACCCAGACCAAGGTATCCATATAAAAGGGAACCGTATCTTATAGTCTGGGTGATTAGTCCCCAATAGGGTAATGGCACTAATGGTGCTGCCTTTTGGGGAAGAAACAACTGATATTATTATCTTATATATCTTATATGATATTACAGTTAGGCATACAAAGAAGTATGCAAGTATTCTAAAATATGCAGGTTAAGCATACCATTCCTTTGTACATTGGCATTCCATTTAAGTAAACTTTCTCATGATCAGCATTAAGCAATTCATCAGTTGCACCCATGTATATAGGGAAGAGGCCCACTTCGCCAACACAAGCTTGATCATCGGGCTGTCATACAAGTCAAAAAGGGTGATATGATCTAGTGACTGACTGGTGATTGTAACGCTATCAAAAGAAAATGAATCACAAAGTCAACCCATCCAGAAAATGTTCTTACATATGGTATTCCATGTTCATCTACGATGACAAAGCCTGTTGTCAGCGATGCTGTGCTATGGCTCCAAATACTTGCGGCTGCAGTGGACTTGTAACACCCCAATCCCATATTAGGAAGATGAGAAAAAGCCCACATAGAGTGGGTGGTTTATAAAGATGGTCATGAGTGCTAAGTCCCACATTACCTAGTTACTAGGTGAAACTGGGCTTTATAATAAATTCTAGGGAAGCTTCAAATTGACTAGTCATTTTGGGGTGATAGCGCAGATGTGGCTAGCGCTTTTCCCTGGGTTGTTACAAATGGTATCAGAGCCACCTAATAACGCCAGGTCATGTGGTATTAGAGCACTGCATGACACTGCATGACGTAGTCCTGACGAGGACGTCAGGAATTTAAGATGGAGAGTTTGTAACACCCCGATCCCATATTAGGAAGATGAGAAAAAGCCCACATAGAGTGGGTGGTTTATAAAGATGGTCATGAGTGCTAAGTCCCACATTGCCTAGTTACTAGGTGAAACTGGACTTTATAATAAATTCTAGGGAAGCTTCAAATTGACTAGTCCTTTTGGGGTGATAGCGCAGATGTGGCTAGCGCTTTTCCCTGGGTTGTTACAGGACTTCCTTGAATATAACATGATGCAAGTTCTGTACTGCCACAGCATTCGATAATAGGTTTGTAGTAAGATCTTGAAGAAAGCCAAAGGTCATCGTCAATGTTAGACACTTCCCCAATGGATGCAAATGATCTACACATATCAATTTCTAAGTTCTTTTTCTCGTAGTAATATGCAAATGAAAAACTCTTAACAGATAAATATCACAGTTTATGCGGAATTAATGAATATTTAAATCTAGGCACGCAATCACCAAAATATGAATAATCAAACACAAAGGATTTTGGTGACGAAGAGGAAACCTTTTAGAAACAGATCTAAAAGTAAAACCTCTTCGGGGCAACCAAACCCAGGAAATCACTATGAAAAGATTATCCAGAGATTACAGACACTAGGAACACTTACAACCCTTTGCAAGACCTTGGCTCTGTAAGATCGACAAGCCTTCAACTTGTCTCCTTACTCACAATCTTCTTCAACGTGATTCTCCTTTACCGGACCCTTCCGATAGACTTCTCAATAACGCTCACAAACAAACTAACAAAGATCCTCTAAGAGGAACAACAAGGCTCACAATAATTTTTTCTTTAAGCACAGCCTCTCACGAACTCTCTGAGGTGAAAATCCGTACATCTAACATTCTATAGAGGTGTATTTATAATAGCCCCACAAAACCTAGACTTAGGAAACAGTTACAATCCAAATAAAACTGTTACAGGTAGGTGGCGTCCGGACGGGAACTTGGGCCGTCCGGACGGGCTCTTAATAACACGTGGAAATGGCCTTTATTAAGGCAGGCCGTCCGGACGGTCATGATGGGCGTCCGGACGGTTCTAGGGTTTCATCGCATTCTCCAATCTTGGCGCGGCGCGTTCGAAGGCGTCCGGACGGGATGCGAACGGGACTGCGAACGGAGCTCTCGGGTTTTAGTACTGGAGTCCTTGACTGCATCACGTCCGGACGGCTATGAATCTCGTCCGAACGCTTGTACTAGCTTGGCTCTTTTCTTTCCATTTTACTCACGAACATTAGCCAATACTTCAAACTAACAGCAAAGATAATTTCTTGAAAGTGCAAAGAAATTTTACTTTATCCTCGTCCAATCTAGGCCTTTCAAGCACTGTGTACTCCTCCAAGATTTTACTAAGCTCGGAACTGTACCCAAAATAGTCACTCCTGCATCCTGAACAAAAGTAATATAAGTATTAAGGTGGTATTTGGACAGAGGGTGCTAATTGCAAATCATATTACTACTACCGTCTGATTTTTATAGACTTGTACGCAGAAGCTAGTTATTCCAGGAGGGTCAAATAAATGTCCCTTTTTCTGTCCTTATTTTTCAAAATACCACTTGCCTACCTAATGTTTTTTTTCTTCAAGAAAGCCTGGAGAAATGTTACCAAAAGCCCATTCCCCTTGGTTTCATTCTCATGCACTTGCTGGCTTCCATGGTTTGACACATAATTATTCTTTTCAAGTTATTTAAGTAAACTAAAAGACCCTGAAAGTATATCAATGTATAAGCCTATCACCTGAACAAATTTTCCCGAGAGGTGATCCATGATAGAGTGCAAGAGTTGCACCAGATAGAAAGCATGAGTAAATTGAAACTGGTCCCATCACTCATCCCAAATTTGTGGGCCAGCAGAAAACATCTCCAGCTTGAACATCAATGTGAGCCCACGAATCAGCAGCACCTCGAATTGGTGAAAGTTGTGTCCATGGAATAGCTTTTGGTTCTCCTGATGAAATCCAACAAATAAAGTGGATGATTATGATATAAGGAATCTTACAGTCTAGCTAAGAAATAGACATATGCCTGAGAAAGTTTTCTACCCGTGGTTCCAGATGAAAGGAGAATATCAGTCACAGCTTCTACTGGTTGATAGATTGGAGTATAATTATTTGATCTGCCAAGAAGAGAATTCCATTACTGTAATTAATTCGATGGACATGCTTTACATAATGATACAAAGATGGAAAATTATTTTCATTAGCAATTTTTTTTTGGGCCAATTTCACACCAATGTTATACACCATGGATGGCGACTGGCGCTAGAAAGAAAAACTTTCCATGATAAATCTTGTTCTCTTAACTGAATGCCTACTTCATTCCCAATCACGGGAGAACCATAGCTTTTAATGGAGCAGCTTCTACAACTCGACTGCTAGGAGAAAGGAGAATAGCCATGATGATGTCAAAAGGTGTACTATAAGCATATCTAGACTCCAATGGACATGGTAGTAATATTCAGAAAAGAAAAAGTAATTAAATGCTAAGGAATAGTTCTCATCCTGGTACGTGCTTTGTGGCACAGAATTTTTTTTAAGGAATTTGGCGTTTGGCATATGTTTTTTGCCCCAAAAAGTAGCATTTTTTAATGCCTAGGGTGAGTTCAGTATTCACAAGCATGGTTTGACACTTCAATTCTATCATTACTGGGGAATGGCAGCCTTTACCTGTACAAAGGAAACTTTCTTCCTCCTCTTAATATGAAATACTGAATTCAAATAGAAGACAAAATAATTTTCAACACAAAGCACAATAAACATTAAAGATGTAAACTGAAACATATCAAAATTAGATCGAAATTGAAAATATTACTTTAGTCATGAAGCTAAGCACTTGATAACTGAAGCCAAATTGTCTTAACTTCATTTGTGGGTTTGTACAAGCCCAAATCCACCAAAAAGAGAACTCAAAGTAGAGGGAAGTTCCATGACTACCATTACATAGCTTTCTTTCACCCTTTGTCCAGGCATTGTCCAATATATTATAAATAGTAGTAACTTAATATAAGCCTCTCCAAGAATTAACTACACATCAAGGATAAATACTTGTAACCTAATTAAACACAGTATGAGATTTTCTACCATAAATATTGCACCTTTGGGCTTTGAGCATCTTATTCGTTTATGGGGTTCACTAAACAGAGAACAGAGTTTAACACACAAAAATATTCATGCCAATTGGTGATTTTAGTACCCTTATTATCACTTTGCATATCCTCAGTAGTCAGCATAAAAGAATCACCTTCTTTTAGTTCTTTTGGTTGGGGGGAAGAGGGGAGCAAACACACATTTTTAATGTAACTGGTGATTCATGGAAGTGAATGATCACCTGAGTGAAGATGCCCTTTGCTTTTGACACACGCCAACGAGTTGCAATTTCCTTCACTGCAAAGCTGTCAGCCACTGATACAACAACACACCCTGCTAGGATAATTGCCAAATATATGATAACTGCATTGACTGTCATTGGCATGTCAATTGCAATTGCATCACCCTTTGAAAATATTGCATCCAGTGCATTCGCCACCAATCTGTGAATCATATTGTAAACATATTAACAAAGCCAAAAATAAAGGCGATAAAGGAGCAGGTGGGGGACCTTAAGATATGACCTAGCAAAGGTGACAAGAGGAATGAAGAACATTCTATACATTAGGAGAACAGAAACTCATAGGAATGATGCTTGTGCTTGCCAGAATGAGAATAAATCAAAGCATGCTCCTAAGTACAACCCGACTCCTTCCTTGTCTCACATTACCATCTGGTTAGGTTCAAGTAAAACTATGAAGAGAGCCACCACTTACAAGATTGCCAATCAATACTTACAAAACAAAGAGAACAACTAATTATACAGTAGGTACAGCCGTACAGGTCCAAAGTTTAGAACTTTTCATATTACAACTTATCTAAATAATGTTTCTCTCTTCAAGAAAAAGCAGTGGGAAATATATCTCATCTCCACCACTAACCAACAATTCATAAAAATTCTCTGCATTCACTACTACGATAGTATTATCATTGGTGCACCAGCTGGCTCCCATGGTTTGCCTAGTAATTTTTTTTTCCAAGAATTGACTACATGGGAAATGATCTGCAAATGATCTGCACAAGTATCCAATATTTCCAAGTTATATTTCTCGGAGTTATATGCAAATATAGTTTCTCTAAAGTGCAAAGGCCTTCCATAGACACTGCATGGCATGTCCTCTTCCAAGTTTTTACAAAGCTATGAACTGTACCCAACCAAAACAGTCACCCCTGCATCCTGATCAACAAAATTAATAGAAAAATTAAGATGGTATTTGGATGGAAGGTGGTCATACTTTTAATGCAAAACATGCTATTAGTATTGGCTGGCTTCTATATATTAATTTCTAAAATTAATAGGAACGATGCTTGTGTCTGCTTCTTTGAGCACCCTTTGGAATTCATGTGCCTCCTCTGTTTTTAGTCCTGCCTCCACTCCAACAATTCGGTAATGCTCTTCCCCATCTCCCTCCCCTGTGTGTAGCATTACTCTCTCTCTCTCTGTGTATATATAAGCAAAATGGAGTAGTCAAAGTTGTAGGCTACAAACAAGCTGCAGGAGGTGTGATGGGAGGTGGTCCTTAATTTGTTGTTTTATTTTAGGATTAAATGTTTTTTCAGTAACTGATTTTAAAATTAATTAATTAATTTTTTTTTTTTTTCATCTAGAATATGTTTTGTATATTTAAAAACCATTGTCGTTAAAATTTAACGGGACCCTATTTTGCATGATCTGGCACAGACTTTTAAAAATTAGAAAATAATTTTTATTCTAAAGAGTAACCAAACCACCCGCTCACCATAATCAATTTTTATTTCTCAAATAAAGTATGTTAATTAGCAGATTATAAATTCTAAAAACTGCACCACCGTACCAAGCAACGACCTCCGGCGGAAATGCAGCCGATACTTCTCACTCTTCGCAAGCCCTATCCAACGCAGGAGGTGTGCGCCTGACTGCATTTTCACCGATTACTTTCCTCCTAGCAGTAGCAGGGACTCAATGGATTTCGAGAACCGTGCATAAAGCGTTCGGATGATCGGCGAAGTGGAGAAAGTGGACAGGGACAAAACCATGGAATGCATCATTTACGATTACGAAGCAAACGTGCGTTGCGCTTACCCCGTTGAAGGCTGTTGCGGCATTCTACGCATGCTCCACCGTTCCATCCATGCAATTAGCAGATCGATCAGTGAGGCGGAGCTTATTATCACTCGACACCAGATCGCCATTCTTCGAGCTCACCAAATGCCAGCAGTGAATCAATAAGTAGAAGACCCGCAATTCTATGACTTTTTGCGACAAGATGCGCGTAATCATGAATATTATAATTATTTGCAATTGCACCATGAACAGCATCAAGAGCAACCGTCGGCTGACATTATTATATAATCATCAAGAGCAACCGTCGGCTGACATTATTATATAATGCTCTGTTGCAAGAACAAATGCTAAATCCATCTTCACACGTCAACCATATTCATGGAGCAGAAAGAGTCGACATAATAAGGTTTGTTTCTTTTTGTACCATCTATCAACGCATGCATGCAAGATTCTAGTGATGATCAAACTCAAACTATCAAAGTCAAATTATATTCAATCTTATAAGCGTTAATTAATTAATTGTAACAAAAGTTTCAATATGTTTCCTTAATTTGCATGTTCAATTTGGTTCTTATCAATTCCACTATAAAAATTTGCGGGGATAATGAAGGTTCCATCCAAGAATTAGCGCAGGAGCATGATCCGTAGCCTAGCTCCCATGCAAGTCGTAGCAGTTGAAAGTGTACGTAGGCAGGACAGCGAATAGCAAATTGCTCTTCATATCATCATTTTGCTGTAACTAGTAGAATGAAGAATGGTAGTAATGGTTTTTTTTTTTTTTTGGAGTTTTAGTCTGAGAAGAATTCTCTTGAAAATTCGCTGTCCAGAGAAAAAACTTGATAAAAATTCGCTGTCCGATTTCCTCATTTTGGCGTCGTGTGTCTTCCTTTTATAAGGAAAACAGCTTTTTGTTCTTTTGGGTTCTACATTCTACACTCCCTCTCTCTCTCTCTCTCTCTCTCTAAGAATGTCTCTTCCTGTGGCTGTGGCCTGCAAGAAGAGGAAGCGGAGGACGTCCGGTGCACTTAGCGCCCCCATTGTCGACGCGCCGTTAAGCATCTCCTTTTCATTGTTTATGTCGTTTTCATATGGGTTTAGAGTATTGGGTGTCATTTTGAATTATGATTGTCAGTGGTATCTAAAACATTCAACAACATTCAAAACTGAACCAGGAAGCCATGTTCCTCCATGTTTCGATTTGTCGGAATTATGAAACTGCAAGCTCTTTTAGAACAATTGACCAGTAGGCCTGAAAATCATTGACATATACATAATTGGAATCAAACCTCAATTTATTCCTCTAGCATGAAGTATGAAAAACTATTTTGCATCGAACTTATTTGGCATGTACCTAGTAGTATAGGGCCAAAAGGCATATTTTACCTCAGGATGCTGAACAGAGAAATTCTGAAAGAGGCTAAAACTAGTAATAGGATCCTGGTATGATGTCAGCCAGTAGTTTTGAACCATACTTTTCCATCAAAAGACCCCCGTTTGTCTGTTTAGAGTGATATCTGAAAAACAGAGAGAACAAGAATCAGTTAGAGGAAGAAATCAGACTCTTTTGAAGACATTAAAAACCTGAAACCTCAGAGTCATTACAACACACAATCAAACTGACCTTTCATTAATGGAATCAACTGACACGGGTGGTAATGAAAGGCAATTAAGTTTTGAGGATTATATTTGGAGTACAATATATCTCTGTTGTTGCTTTCTCTCCAAGCATTTTGTTAGGAGAGCAATAGAAACTTAGCCTATATAAAGGCATAGTCAGTGTTATTTTTTTTGGAGAAGAGTGAACTTTTTGTAAGCGTTCTGTATTTCTAGGCTATTTTTCTATTGAATGGTGCAAAATTTTCCTTGAGTGGTGATCACTACAACTATGTAATCCCTAAGGCAGATATCCTTTGTGTGGTGAGTACGTTTTAACTATTATCCTTTGGTTCTTCTTGGTAGTTGTGAAATTTTGATCTTAGAGTTATAATCTTTGTATCCCAACAATTCTACATTTCTTTACGTTGTTTACAATACAAATGGTTCCTATTTATAGAAAAAAAAAAATGTGGTTGGTAGAGAGGATACAAATAAAATAGTCAAATCACTAGCATTCAATTACAATCCCACATAAATTAAAAATAATAATAATAATAATAATAAGACAAATATAAACCCTAAATATAAAAAGCCTATATTCTAACATATAGAACTAAGAATCCAAAGGACATGGAAAGAAACACCAGCAAAAGAAGCTCAATTTTTAACTGTATCATTGAAATTAAGGAGATCTGATTAGTTAAGTTGATTGACTTATATTTGGACCCCCACAGTTAAATAGGAAATGTTACTCCCGATCTATCCATGATTCCATTAATCTCAAAACCTGAAGCTATTACCATCTTAATTAATTAAGGAATTGATCAAGAATGTTTCATGCACTCTTCATAGCTGCCTTGACTCTAAAGCGAACCATAACCATTAGATGTAATGGAATTCATGTGGATGAAATGGCTGATAATAAATGATGGGCCTCAATTCTGACGTGGCATAAGGTATCCTATGCTCATCAAGGATGACAAGGCCAGTTGTCATCATGGCAGTGCTAAATGTTCCCAGTGGATAGATGCTATTATGGTCACATCAAAATAAAATTGCTATAGTTGGTCACCCCTCGTGCTCTTTTCTATTAGAAAAAATTAAAAGAAATGGAAAAATTGGATCAATAACTTCTAAGCCAATTTGTGGAAACCACCATCATAGAACTGAAACCAGTTCCATCTCTTCTACATATAATTTGAAATGGGCTGATTAAAGTTTTCACAACATATGTATGAGTCTATAATTGCATTCATAGTTTCATTGGAGTCTGAAAGATTACACCATTTTGATTTTCGGTCAAATTAGTTGGATGGAAAAAATTTGAAGATGACCCTCTTAAATTTGAAGTATGAAGTTGACTCAAAGAATGATAATGTGATGGTAGCATTAACATTAAAGGGAAAGGAGGAGAATAGCCTGAGGGTCAAACATTAAACAAAGGGTTGAGATTGCTTTGAACCCCCAATGAGTGATTTGATAAAAGCTCAAACCTCACGGACTGAGACAGTATTTTTCCCTACTAAGAATCACCAACCAACCACTGTATTATGACATATATATTCTTAAAAAGGTTTTTTCACAGTTCATGTTGCATGCCATTCAATATGCCTCTTTCAGTCATTTTCAAACATTCGGGGACTTCAGAAGCTTAGAATAATATGTTTAACAGGTTGCCATGTGAAGTTTGCAAACATTTTTTCCTCCTTCAGCCATAACTTTTGACCTATCCATGAATTAAGGTGTTAGAAATATATCTGCCATTCGAAGGGCACTTTATCAGCTTCAGCAGAGTCACTTGGCAAAGCGCCTTGTCCACCCTGCAGCAAGTTCATCATGGTTAGCTCTATCTGCCAAGTACAATCGAGCAATGCCAGGGATCAGCGGATTATCTGCTGCAACAAGAAAATTCATACATTCAGTACAATAAATACACATCTACTTCCCAAGTGTTATTTGGTGACATCTATGTTCTTAGTCAGGCTATGAAGGTGTCAGCATCGCTACAATTTGAGAAGTGAAAAGGCCAACTTTAATGTGTTTTATGTTGTAAGGAAGATTTGATATTGGCTAGTGTCGTTTGGTGAGGTGCAAGGGTTGTGCATCACAGATCCAAAACCCTCAACCACCTTTTCCCAACATACAAATATAGATTAAGAAATTTAAGTATCTTTAGAATATTCATTGAAAATATGAGTGCCTAGTAGAAATCCTAAGAACTTACAGGGGTCTGGATTTGTGAAAAATGATCTGATTGCAAGTAGCACCTTAGTGACTGTAAGAGCTAGACTCCAACTATCCTTTAAGATGTCTAAACTCAAATTACCAGCAGTATCAACATTGCAGTGGTACGTTCGAATTTTGAACACCACCTGCAAACACAACGTTATAATGAAAGGTGTATAGGAGTAAACAATGGACTTTTCTTTCTCTTTTTTTCCTTTTTGCAAGCTAAAAAACAACGGACATCAAAGCATAACAAGGAGTTGATGATTCCCACAAGCAGTAATACAACACATCTGCATTTATTTTGCTTAATATTTTTTTTTTTTTTTTTTCAGAAATTCAATATTCATTTGTTATCAATCTATGGATTTTTGGACTAAACCTTAGATATCTCTGAATCATAAGACTGGCTTCTAACATTAACTAAGATGCTTAGTTGTAAGTTATCATGGTATAATATACTAGAACTCAAATAGTGAATATTTGATTATGCGTTTTGGATGATCCGTGTATGTTCACACGTGCAAACATAATAACGCAGAGCACCCACCTTATGCAACAACAGTATGTGCTATCATTTTACACCTGTAAAGTATCTATAAAGCTTCATTTAAAAAAAAAAAAAAAATTGTTCTTCTAATTCAATGAGCTTCAGCTAAAAAGAGATCTCATCTCCTTATAAGAACAAGGGGGATGACAATGTACACAGAGGTGTGTACATTGAAAAACATTCGAAAAGAAGCCTGAGATAGAACTAGAGCTAGCCGCATAGATAAAATTCCAATTGAGCATGCTATATAATTTGAACTTGTTCCATTAGTTCTGCTGCTGATATAGTTTAAACCAGTATCAGAAAAACAGAGAGAGCAAGGATCAGTTGAGAGGTAGAAATAAGAACATTTACTCTTTGAATAGATTAAAAACTGCAACCTCAGAGTCACTACAAGACACAATCAATTGGTAATTTTCTGCAACAAAAATTCATAAGAGTAGCACGAGTTAATGCCACTAACATTTATCACCAATTGCAGCTAATGGTAGTGATGCAGAGGACATGATGGAAAGAAACACCAGCTTAGTCAATTAAGCACATTATCATTTATCTCAAATCTCCATAATTCCACTAGTATAAAAATATGAAGTTATGACATATTAAAGAATTGGTCCATACAAAATGTTTCATTGCTTGAATATATAAGCCTTTATTAATTCAAGCAATTTCAGATAAGGATGGATAACAACATTAATTGATAATTGATAATATAGCTAGATAGGCTTGATATATAATCCTCGCTTCCTAGCTTAATCTAGCTTGTAAAGAATGTTCCAATTGGATCAACAGCTTCTGTTTCCCAAGTGGCAACACCCCTAGCAAGGACTTCTTTAGGTTTTATGTTGTACTCGAGTGAGTCAGGTGTCATTTCATCAACACAGAGATGTTGAACACCTTATGGATAGGGGCAGTGTCAAGGCAATAAGCCACCGGGCTAATCTTTGCAACAACTTTGAAGGGTCCATAATTTTTGGAGCCGCCGCAAACATAGGCCCAATCGCGGCCGGCTTGAAAATTTTTGTCATCTTTCAACAAATATGCTTTGTTATTTGTTATGGTTAAGCCGTGAATAACACACTTGAAATCGTCTAGCGAACGTCCATTGAAGTACACTTGCATGAGTTTCATGAAGGTCTGCAACGTGAGCAAACTATTAGAACCAGCCTGGTGACTCTTTCCAATAACACGATACACTCCCAAAGTCTTGGCTACCCTCTCCAAGCCCCCATAGAGTCCATCACAGTACTTGATCATGTGTTTCACGTCAAACACCAAGTCCCCAAAAAAGTCCTTTACCAGATCCATAAAATCACTGAGATGGTGAGGCAGTGTTTCCTCGTAACCTAATTTCGTGACACCTAATAACATCTTGAACAAGTATCCAAAATCGTAAGCACCATCGAACGTAACCCAGTTGATACGGGAGTTGATCAACACCTTCCGAAAGATCAGTAACTCAATGGACTTTGTATGTGAACATCTCAAAGGACATTAGAGATGTAAACATCGTGGGACTGATACACATATTTCAGTTCTTGTTGAAATGATCAATTCCCTGACGTTTCAGTAACTCAATGGACTTTGTATTGTAAAGATGAACACCTTGGAAGAAACCCCAAAAGTTGAACTCCCAACAGCAGCAAGATTCCACGCCGTTGTCAGCACAGAGAGCGAGATTGCCGTTGGCATCACAGCGAGCGAGACCCACTTGAATGATTTTGGTAGAATCGTCATTAAGCTTCATTAGCTGGTATGGAGAAAGTATTTGAGAAGCAAAGACACGGCCAAGGAAGTTCGTGTCCATGGCGACGAAAGGGTAGTAGGGGAGAGCATGCGCGATTGCAGAGAGCTTCTCATCCAGATTACGCTCCCAAACTTGTCAAACAATCACCGTCAGAGCCATTGGGTTTTTAGCTAGCTATCGTGTTGCATGTGGTTTTATAATTAGGGCTTTCTTTTTCTTTTTTTAATGTGAGTTTTGAAAACATTAGAAATAATATGGGCGTACTTTCTCTCTCACACACACAACATATCACGCATGCATACATATGTAATGGTGGTCGAGTATTTCAATGCTTACTAAAAAGGAAAATAGATTGCATTCTCAAATGTTAGTGAGATGCACCGATTGTGTTGTACTTAGAAGATCTTATTGTGTTGTTCATTATCAATTTTATGCACCATAACTTAAATTGGGCTTTGGTCGTACGTAGTAATAGATAAAATTCCTTGAGCATGCTACATATATAATTTGAACTTGTTCCATTAGTTGTGCTGCTTATATAATTTAAACCAGTATCAAGAAAACATAGAGAGCTAGGATCAGTTGAGAGGTAGAAATAAGAACATTTACTCTTTAAATAGATTAAAAACTGCAACCTCAGAGTCACTACAAGACACAATCAATTGGTAATTTTCTGGAACAAAAATTCATATATATAGCAGAAGCACGAGTTAGTGCAATTAATATTTATCACCAATTGCAGCTTATAATGGTAGTGATTGATGCAAAGGACATGGAAAGAAACACTAGCTTAGTCAATTAAGCACATTATCATTTATCTCAAATCTCCATAATTTCACAAAGTTATGACATATTAAAGAATTGGTCAATATTTTTGGGGTTACACCCTTGGGTTCTTTCTCAATATTGGAATTAGAAGGCTAGGTTGTTTACTGAGTGATCTATGTTCTAAGCAACCCAAAGAAAATGTATCTTGTATGGTATGTAAGATCAACTTCAGAGGCCACACTAATAACATTATAGCAAACTTTGTACTCACACACTTGCCAATTACTCCCTTCTTTGGCATGGTTCTATTCTTCAAATGATATGAAATTACAAAAGAAGTAAAACATTCTCAACAATCTTCAAATGATACAAACTAATTAAGGGGAAATACTTCAAACAGCTAGGCAGCAAACAATTATATTTTTTCCCTCAGTTTCATCAGCAATCAAACGGACCTTTATCCCACCACCTCAAAGCTAATAGTAACATCTAAAAGATAATCAAATGACAAAGAATTGAGCAAGACCATTAATTGTTTTTCTACAAGCACAAGATCACTTTCGTAATTAGAGGGGGGAAGAGGGCTAGCAAAAGATTGAGAGACTATTAATTATTGAATGAAACAGATTCAACCAAAAACTAAGATAATGAGATCCATATTCCTGAAGTTTCTCACATCATCTATATAATATAGCAAAACAAATATGACTATTATATATATATATTTCACGAGGGAAAATATCATATTCTTCTACAAGAGATCTAGAAATATTCATTTTGTGTGTGTGTATATATATATATATATATCACATGTTAAATGCCTATCCTAGTTAAAACTTGGAGAAAATACATGGCCTCCAAACAAACATCACTTTTGTATTTATACCACCAAACTTTAAAAAGTAACACATGACTTCCTCTAATTACAACAATGTTTACAAATAAGCCACTTTGATAGCAATTGGTGTCAAAATGGATTGAAATATTCACAGCTGTAAATGCTCATTCTATGGTTGAGGTAGAAATGAGAAACATAAGCACAAGTACAAAAAAATGATAAAAAACCTACTAGACGGTTGATCTTCTAGTGCTTACCAACTATTGGCACAATTCAAGAATACTTGATAATCCCTGAAAACTTGAATGTTGAACTACATTATGCTTATAATAACCTAAGAATAAACATTTTATCACCTATTGCAGCTAACTTAAGAATAAACATTACTTGGTTCCTTTGGTAGTGATCCAGAGGACATGGAAAGAAACACTATTTGAGTCAAGTTCATTGACTTCTATTCAGAACCCATAATTTCCCCCATAATTTCCTTTGAACTCCCAGTTTAACCAATATCATTTATCTCAAATTTCATAATTCCACTAGTCTAAAAACATGAAGTTATGACATATTAAAGAATTAGTCCAGAATATGTTTCATTGCTTGAAAAGAACCTGCCTTTTAAATTTAAAGCAAATAAAAGCAATTCCAGATAATGATGGATAACAACACTATTTGATAATATAGATAGACTTGATAATTAATAATGAGAATCCTCTTATTAATTAGAGCTCCCCTCTTTTTCTCTATTCCTACTCAATTTATTATTCTACTTGTCTTTCCTGAATGATAAGGAGAGAAAAAAAATTGGATACATTTCCATATCGCTCATAATATATATAATAGCTAGAGCACCTATTTCTAATGCATATCCCATTTTTGCACAGCTGGGTTATGAAAATTCACACTATTTGATAATATAGATAGACTTGATAATTAATAATGAGAATCCTCTTAATAATTAGAGCTCACTTCCTTCTTGTTGCCTTTGCTTGTGTCACTGATACTTAAAACTCTAAGTGGATCAACAGGTGGTACTCCAGTGAATAAGGTGGGCGCGCGAGCGCCAAGCCATTTGCTCAATACAGAGACGTGGAACACCTTATGGATAGGGGCAGTGTCAAGGCAATAAGCCTCCGAGCTAATCTGTGCAACAACTTTCCAGGATCCATAACTTTTGGAGCGGCGGTAAACATAAGCCCAATCGCGGCCGGGTCGAAAATTTTTGTCATCTTTCAAAAAACATGAGTTGGTGCTTTCTATTAGGGGTAAGCCGTGAATAACACACTTGAAATCGTCCAGCGAACATCGCAATACTTGATCATGTGCTTCACGTCAAATACCGCGCCCCCAAAGTAATCCTTTACCAGTAACAAAAAATCACTGACATAGTGAGGCAGATTTTGCTGATAACGTAATAACCTGATGAAGTATCCAAAGTCGTAAGCAGTATCGAACGTAAACCAGCTGATCCGGGAGTTGTACAACAGGTCACAGTTCAACATTAACTCTTGGAAGACAAAGGGATCGATACCCATATCTCGGTTCTTGTGGAAATCAATTCCCTGACGATTCAGTAACGCAATCGACTCTTTATTGTAAAATTCAATATGTTGGTCAAAACCCTTAAAATTGAACTCCCAACAGCAGCAAGATTTCTCACCACTGGCATCGCAGATAGTGAGATTGCTGTTGACATCACGGAGAGCGAGTTTGGTAGACTCGACATTAAGTTTCATTAACTAGTATGGAGTAAGTATTTGAGAAGCACAGATACGGCCAGGGAAGCTCGTGTCCATTGCAACGAAAGGGTGGGAGGGGAGAGCACGCAGGATTGCAGAGACCTCTTCATCAAGATTGTGCTGCCAAACTTTCCGAACAATCACCGGCGGAGTCATTGGGTTTCTAGATTATTTTTTTGCAAGTATATATATATAAATATATAGGGTTTCTAGCTATTGGCCGCCGGGTGATGTGTCACTTAAAAAAATATATATATATTATAATTGCTACTGGGCACGTGTCATAAAAACCCTAGACGCTATATAAAAAGCGCACGCACGAGGCATATAAGGTGACACGCAGGCAATTGAGCACCGTCGTCCTAGTCTAAAGCGTTTCCAAGCCAAACGAAACGTCTCGCTCTCGATTTTGCCCAAAACCTCGCCCGCCGCACCCAACCCTAGCCGATTTGCACCCTTCAGGTCTCTCTCTCTCTCTCTCTCGCTCTCTCGCTCTCTCGCTCTCTATGTATGTATATATGCGCGAGCGCAATAGTTAGGGTTTAGGGATTTATGGTGTGCCCTAATTTCTTTTCTTTTCTTTTTGTTTCTAATGCTCAAATTACATTAACGTTCACGGTTCTCTTAATTATTACTTCGACCAGTGTAGGATTTAGTATAGTTGTTTTGATTTGGGGGATAAATGGTTTCACTATTATTGGGGATTGTTGCATTGTTTCTAGGGTTTTTACTGTGGTGGTTTGAGTAATTGGAATTTCGTTATATTTGAAACGCGTGCATGTAATATGTGTTGAAGTGAGTAATGAGTAGAGAAGACAGGAAGATTTTTTTTTTTTTTGTATGGAAATTCGATTGCGTGTTTGAATCATTCTGTTCTGTAGCATAATGTGGGAACATGAACCATTACCTTCATATACATATGCTTTTAATATGTATACGTAGCAGAAGCAATTAACTTGCCTGCCTTGTAATTGGTTGGGTTGAACAATGCGACCTACCAGAAGCAATCTTTTTGAATAAGTAGCCATTTGAGCTTATGGCTTAAGTTTGCCACATGTGCTTTGTATTAAATATGTGATCTTGGTTACTTTACTGTTTTACCTTTTATTTTTTAGTTTCATATTTTAATGGATCTCGTGAAATTGGTTAATAGGGCAGACTATTATCTATAAATGAGGGGGAGAAGTTATACTCCATCACCGCCAAGGGGCTATGGCAGGAGAGGACGGAGCCCTAGCCCTAGGGGTCGCCATGGTGGTCGTAGTAGGGATGCTCCTACTAGCCTTCTTGTTCGTAACCTTCGCCACGACTGTAGGTTTGTTCCTATACACTATTATTCCTACTTTATTAACTTCTTATCCCCAAAAAAAAAAAAAAAAAAAATCCTATTTTATTAACTATGTTTCTTTGGTAGAATGCAAGAATTCCATTGTTATCCATTTAAAAGTTCAAGCCAAGCATATTGGATTGTTTCTTTACTGTTGATGTTTCTATGGAATTTTAATGGCTTTGTACTTTTTCATTTGGCATTTGAATGTAGAGTGGTACTACGCCAGTATGGAAATGAGGATATTTTCCCATTCATATGCCATTGAACGGTTATAGACTTGCTTTAAATGTTAGTATCTATTTGTTTTTTCTTCACAATTTGTGATATGAATGCAAGTTTCAAGTTTTTTTGTGTGCTTAATTTGTGTAATATGTATATGTGATGTTTTTATTTGGTAGTTTGAGTTGAGCAATGGTGGGGTGAGCTGTGATACGAATCTCATTGCATGCCTTATCATTTATAGATCATATGCTTGCGTTATTTATTTGCATATTATCCATATGCTTGCATTTGCATGCTGCTTGATTGTCATGTAGTAAGGTGTTGATTAATATGGTTTGATCTGTTCAGGTCCTATTCCTTGGTGATTAGATAAACATATTCTTTTTAGAGTTCAGAATTGCTAAGTCTTATTGAGACACTTTTTAGAATGATCAAGGTTACAAGTTAGATAGTCTCTTGATGAAATGGGATGGTTGGTGCTTTGTCTTTGTTTGTTATCACAGGATCAAATGTGGTTGTGATGTTGTGACTGCTTTTCGTTTTTGCAAGTGTTTATTGTCGAAAAGAATTTTGTGTCGGTTTTATCCATTAAATTTTTTATATTCTGGCATTTCAGTTCTAGATATTTTGGCATTATGCTTCTCTGTTCTGACATATCATTTACTTTAACCTCTGCTTTTATGCAGGCCCGAGGACCTTCGTAGACCATTTGGGCAGTTTGGTAATCTCAAAGATATTTACTTGCCAAAGGATTACTATACTGGGTGAGCGTTAGAGCATATGTAAACTAACTACAAGAGTTGAATTTGCTTGGCTGATGAGAATCTCTTTGTAAATTATAAATTCTCTAAGCTAAAATGGGGTTTTACAGTTAGTTTTTTCCTTGTTTCTTGAAAGCCAATCTCACGTTTAGTAATAATTTGAATGACCATCTTAATTTTTGAAAAGAAAAAAAATAGAAACATTAAACTTCTTTTCCGATATCTGTTTCAGGAACTTTTTATGGAAAATCTTTCTCTCTCTCTCTCTCTCCCTCTCTCTCTCTCTCATTTTCATAACATTTTTTTGTGTGATTTGTTCAGCCAAATTTCTTAAAATTTTAATCGTCATCTTTTGTTAAATATTTACAATATTCTAACATGATTTGGAACTTTGTTTTTTGAAATGCGGCCTGCTCTGCTAAGTTCCTTCCTTTAAACTGTTTTGTTTTGGGGTCTTCTCTTCATTTGCTCCTGTTGGGTGTCTTTATTGAAGTTCTTGAGATTTAACAGTGAAACTAAAGTTTTGAAGACAACAATCAAGTAGTTAAGAGTTCTTTTGAAGATGATGTTAATGGTAGTGAAGATTGGAAGGAAGTTGGGTTTGAATACATTGTGAAGATGTTGCAAGTCTTGAAGAATTTCAAGTCATCTTAAAACTGACACTTACAAGGTCAGCAGCCAAGTGCTTGCATTTTTATCATGACCTTCCATATTACTGGGGTTTATTTTGGACAATTTCATCAGTAAGGTTTATGGTGTGCAAAGTACCTCGCTCAGTTATGCCTTTCAACACAGCCCATGTTTTGACACTGTTTTCTTTCCCTTTTGTTAAACCTATTCATTTTTTGCAGAGAACCTCGTGGTTTTGGCTTTGTGCAATTTGTTGACCCAGCTGATGCTGCAGAGGCTAAATATCATATGGATGGTCAGATCCTTCTTGGCCGTGAGTTGACTGTTGTCTTTGCAGAGGAGAACAGGAAGAAGCCAGTTGATATGAGGCATAGGGAGCGAGGAAGGTAAATTTCCCTTTTTCATTGGAATTGGTTCTCTTGTTAAACAATTGTGTAATTAATTATTTATTACAGATTTGGGATTACAAGTTCGTATCTCTTATCGTATTTATTTATGTATTGAATTTTATAGTAATTTCAATTTTCCTTTTTAAATTGATGAATTTATAAGTTAAGTTTTATTATTAATAACTTATGGACTTTAGCAAGATTGGTTTATTACTTATAAAAAAAATTTATATACTTATATTTTGATATGTTATAAATTTGATTTGAAAAGAACAGTAACGAGAGGGTTTTCAATCCAGAAAATCTATTTATTCTTTTTATCTTCAAATATTTCAAACTTTTAATTTTCTTGATTCTTTTTTGGCGGTACATGACCATTTTAATTGTATTCTAATATTTATTTAAATGCATTTAATGTACATGTTTATGTAGTATATTGTATTTATGTGCGTTTACAGTGTATCTGCTGCTGTCAGATTTTGAAGCCTGTGTGAAGCTTATTAGCAAAACATGAAGGATGATGAGTGATGTAGATGTTAGATAATTTGTTGAAAAGTTGAAAGAATTGTAGCTTAGTTTTATCCCTAAGGGGTTGCGTCAAGTGGTAAGAGCCTTGGTCTTTGTGGTAGTCCCATGAGGTCCAAGATTCGAATCTCCTTGGGTGCAAACAATTTTTTGGGGCAAGCCCCCCAGAAAGCCAGAGTTTTACCTGATCCATGTGGAGTTGGCACTTTTCACGGGTCTTGATAGGGATGGGTACACGATGTGGCCTAGTCTTAGAGGGGTTCCCTGTCATTAAAAAAAAAAAAAAAATTGTAGTTTAGTTTCTTTAAGATACGTATTATCTATAATACTAGGAAGGGGATTCCTCTGATTCTGTGTCTTTCACAAATCATAGAATATCTTCATTCTCGTCTTTTTATCTACCATTCATTATAGGATAATGCCATACAGCTGCATTATCTTAATTCTTTTCACCTACATGATCCTTAAAAATTAATCCATTTTAGGTGGCAGTCACACTTGGCGCCATCTCCAATGATCACATCACTATGGCATTGAATTATTGGAAAAACTTTTCCTAAGAATAATCTTATTCCTCCCCCCCCCAACGAACCACATAAGCACACCACACACAGTCCACCCCTCAGTTTCATCATGAGTTTTGATTTGACGTTTTAAATTGTAGGGGTCGATATAATGATCGAAGACGGTCACCCCCACGGTATTCTCGCTCGCCTAGGTACTCTCGTTCTCCACCCCCACGCCGTGCAAGATCTCGGTCCCGAAGCCGTGATTATTCCCCACCCCCAAAACAGAGGCATGACTCAAGGTATGAAATGAAGCCAATTGCTGTTGATTTTCTTTTCTCTAATAGTGGCATTCAATGTTTCAAAGTTTTATTTTTACTTGAATTGCTTTGGAAGACGATTTTATATTTGATCTTAAAATCAGGGAAAAGTATCTATGTAGTGGTAGCCAAACGTTGCTTGCTTAGGAAAGATAATTTCATGTTAAAATCCTTATTTAAACAAGTGAGATCTTTATGTTGTTTTTCTCTTTCTATTATTTGTTTGCTTATTATCACACTGAAAAGTTGCTGTTCTTTCCTTCCATAATTTGTTTACCTTGGCTGTTTGCTGAGACAGATCTGTTTCACCACAAGAGAGAAAGTACAGTCGAGAAAGGTCGTACCCTCGGCACAGTCGAGAGAGGTCATATTTGCGATCTCCACCCTATAATGGCTCAAGGAGCAGGAGTCAAACTCCAGCTAGGGGGCCGAGCAGAAGCCGAAGTCCTAATCTTGAAGAGTACTCTAGGCAACCAAATGGAGACAGGTCTCCTAGTCAGTGATCAACTTGAAGTCTTGAAACAGTCCACTCTTATGCTAGCTTGTTATTGGATTTGTTTTGCACTTTCTGTCAAAGTTTAAGCTAGTTTCTGTTGTGCTCAACGAATTTGATCTAGATTCTTGTTCTGTCCTGATATTTTAGAGTATGTTTGTTGATTGCACATGGTTTTGGAAGATCTTGAATCTATGAATTCTTTTGGAAGGGGGGGGGGGGGGGGGGGGNGGGGGGGTGTATTGTTGGAAAATATGGTTGATACGAATAGACTGGAGTTGCTAATATATGTTGTGCCCTGTCAATCTAAAAATTACAAAAGAATAGAGCGTGTGCATTAAGAGAACTAGACTGGGGGCCATGGCAAGGCAATAATTAACCGAGGAGATATTAATCTTGCAATGATAATTTTTGAAGCCGTTGTGTTTTGTCATAATTAAGGTTGACATTGAAGATCAACAAATAAGCCTCCTCCCTTTTTTTTTTTTTTTTTGACATGTCTGCATAAAGGAAAAGGAAAAGGGAGAAGAGATTTGAACTAGTGATTTTTACTTTGTTAAGCGTGATTCACGATTGAGTTATCTGTTGAGGATGTTTCTTGTCGGCGTCATTTGATAAGAAAGTATTTTATAGTTTTGCTAGTTAGTACTCATGAGAGTTACCAAACAAGCGTTTTGTGTGCCTAATAGGACGCTCGAAAGTTGATTCTCTTTTTTTCTTTTATTTTTGACATGTCTATATAAGAGATGGTAAAATGATTCAAACTAATGACCTTTGTTTTATTAGATGTAATTTTAGTCGATTGAGTTATTTCTTGAAGACCGTTGAATAGTTGACATATATATATATTTTTTTTGAAATAGCTCAATAGTCGATATTATTGTTGCTTGATAGTCGATATTACTGTTTCTTTTGACTGTTTCGTATTTATGAAGGGGGCGAATAGGGGGGATCTTTGTTGCCCGAGTAAAAGGTGTTGCATAAAGAGGAAATAACTTTTGACGTTTTGTATCCACAAAATACCACTTTACAACTAAGCAGCATCTATGCTTATTGTGTGTTCTCTGTTCAATTTGATTCTCTCCTCGGTATTTCATTTGGGACCCATATGTGTTAAATTGAGATGATTTAGTGTGAAATATGTTTTTCTTTTGGCAGCCAAAAGAAAAAGGCTTTCTTTTTTGACCCACCTTCTTCCGGCCTCCAACCAAGCCACCGTCTTTGAAATAGTTTTTCTTTCATTTTTTTTTTTTTTTAATATTTCCGTACAAGAAAGGGATAGAGATTCGAATTATTAGGCGTGGTCTCAACTAATTAAATTACCTCTTGAGGACGAAATAAAATATTCTCAATTTCGACTGAAGTTGAGAGGAACAATTTTATAATTCATATTAGATTTTATAACATCTAATTGTATACATACATATTGCCACATCATTTGAAAATTTTAAATAACATGTCAACGTATCAAGTCTTGCGAAGAAGCTTAATAGCAAAAAATTACATCATGAAATCTCAATAGTGAAAGAAAAAAAAAATTATTATTATACTAATGTTACGCATTAATAAAAAAAAGTATGATACAATCATAACTTAAACTCAATAAATACCCAACTTTTATACTCAATTTCCCTCTCACTTCTAGTTTAAGCTCTCTTTTTGCTCTAAAGATAGTTTTTTTCTTTTCTTTTTTTTTAAAGAAAAAAAAAACTACCACGAGTCTTAATTGAATTTAAGTTACGATTTTATCATTTTTCTTAATAAAATCATACTTATAATTCATATAAACAACATAATGGCACACTCCATCTCCATGTGTCAAATACACAAAAGATGAAACCATAGAAAGAGTTAAATTGCACTCCAAATTGGTAACCATTTTTTTCAAGAGCCAACTACATTACTATCTATGAAGTATGAACAACCAATAGAAGATCAACTTCCTCCCAATGTTTGATTCTATGTATTGCACCTCTAATAGTTTGTACTGGGCTAGAAAACCCAGTAAGAAAAGCCCACCACAACTTAGAGGGAAGAGTTATAGCTGTTTTAAGTTAAAAATCCCAAATAATTATTGAACTAATTATGAAGCGTGACCTTTTCGGTATCTTTCATCTCAAACCTGATTATAACCGTTCTCACGAGGCCATGACTTTTCAACTCCTTCAAGTTCACAAATATGACTTTTGGAGGGAAAATCACCAAAAGGATCTCTTCCATGTTAACTATATAATAATAATATTATGTTAATAAATATTAATATATATATAATAAGTACAAGCGATAATCTCGATGCGTGCCACCAAGATTCAAGCACCCATACTTTTTAAACAAATTTGCAAAAAAAATAAATAAAAAAGAAAAGAAAGAAAACAGTCAACAACAAGAAAATAGGACTGTCTGTATCTGTGTAATCTGTCTGTATACTGTAACACTGAGCTGGTCAGAATAAGAGAGAAGCTGCCATTGGAGGTTTCTTCATCTCTGTCGCCTTCTGTTTATTTTGGGTCTCCTCTGTAACCTTTCATTAGTATTTGTTAAATCTGAGTTATGTTTGTTTAAAATGTAATTGGTAAAGTGGGGCATAGTTTGTACTGTTAGAATTATTATTTTTTTCCCAAAAAGGGTTTGTGTAGCTCTCGAAGTAAGTTTGTTTTTTGCGGTGTTCTGGCTTCCACATTTAAGGAATAGGTCTTTTAACTTGGTGGGGCTTTTGATAATCTTTCTATGTTCTCTTAGATTCCTTGTTCTAGGCACTTAGTTCTGTGTCTCAAGCATTTAACTTTCTTTGTGTTTCTGTGGGGTTTTGTTTTGTTAGTTCTTTGGAAGCGGTACAGAGTAGATAACTCAGTCCCTTCAGCTGGGCAAGTTGGATCAGGTACTCTTTCACTGTTCACTCTTCATTTCTACATCTGGGTTCAGTTTTTCTTCTTCATTTTTTCCTTTGGGTTTCTGGGTTATTTGATAATGGATGGCTTTTGGGTTTTGGCTGGCATATGGGTGCTTTTCAATTTGATTTTTTAGTGGAAGGTGAGGATTGTGCTCTTGGGTTTTCTGAGTTTAGGCGTTTTATTTCTAGTTTTGTACCTTTTGTTTTCCTTGAAGTACTGGATTTTTATTTTTACTTTCTTAAAATATTGGATGGCTGATTTGCATATAAAGACTATATAGTTCAGGCTCAGCTTTGGATGTATAAAACTTGTCTTTTTGTTTCTTACAATTATGAGTAGGAATATCTACTCGAAAGGTTGTACATTCCTGCTTTTATTCCTTGTTATTTGTAGTTTTATTTGCTTGCAATTGAGTTGCGCAATCTGTCCCTTTATTGGCTTATGCAATAGTCGTTTAGTGTTGGGGTTTAGGGTTTGTGAGAATTGAATGTACAGCTTGGGAAGTATTTTCTCAGGTTTGGGCCCAACTGTTAGGTTTTATGCTGGCTAATTCAGCGTCAAAGCTAAGTTGGTTGTAAGTTTAGGTTTAGTTGATTAAGTTGGAACATGATTTGGTGTCTAAAATTGAAGAGCTGAAGCTGCCGTTTGAACTCGATCCTCAAGGAAATTAAGACTTGAGATACGAGAACTTTGGTTGTTGGAAGTTCGAACAGAGGTCTTCATGCTTTATAAATTCAAGTTCCCAAGAAGGTCAATCGCACCAAGTCCAAACGATGAAGAAGTCAGGGTGTTTACAAGTCTACCCGAGAGCCTCGGTTGCAAGACCATTCAAAGTTCATTCTAACGGAGACGTTTCACAAGAGCCGCATAGAAGCTTGGTTGCAAGCTGTTCACAGAAGGTTCAAACAAGATCTTTATTGGGGTAGATCCAAGACGCTTGGTCGTAACTCTGATCATACCATGTTCGAATGTTGCCATTGAGAAAACCTGAAACCCTATCACGCGTTAGAACACTTTACTTACCTGGTTGAGTGTTTTGGCTTTAAACTGAGTTTATTCAGAAACTTACTTGCACCAAAACCTTAATTTTTCCTTGGGTCTATATAGGCGTCCTTATACAGGATTTTCAGATGATCTTTTGGTTGTTATTTTGTGCTCTTGAAGAGAACCTTAGATATATTATGCCTTCATTTTTAAACCTCTCCTAGACTTTGTTTAAACCACACAGACAAAAACAAACAACCTTCAGCCACCAGAGTTTCAGGTTGTAGAGAAAGTTTGATAAAAAAAAGATTTGCTAGAGTTCTGGAGCTACTGCGGTAAGAAACAAATAGGTCGTTTGTTTGGTACAATTCAGGTTTACTACAAAGATTTTGTAAGTATAATTGATTGTAATTTGAAATCTTCTATGGTGGATAAGTTTCTTGGGGTTGATTGCCTCAGGAGTGGTTTTATTTTTTAAGAGTTCTTCAAAAGATTTTCACTTCGTCACCAAATTGATGTATTTGATATTTTTATTGTTTTATTTGATTTTGGTGATTGTGCTTGTAGTTGCAATAATTTTACTAGTTGTGATTGTTGGAAAACACCTATTCACCCCCCCCTTTAGGTGTTATTTGGGGTCATTGGGCAATTCACTAACAATGTTATATCTAATCTCATTGTTGTCACTGCTACTTGTTGTCACTTACACTTGAATATTCTAAGAAATCTCCCCTTTCACATGTGAAAATGAAACTACACGGCTATCCTCCCCCCTCCCCCATTTGTTATCCTTATGTTTGCTTTTTGTTAAGTATGTTGTCTATTAGGGTCTGATTGCATTTGGTATGTGCTTGCTGAATTTGGCAGTTTGCGGTTCCTTAAGAGTGAAAGGCTCAGAAGTGGAGGCTAGATTAACTTTTTCTTGGATCGGATGTTGCTTGAAAAATGTCTTGGAAGTCTGCTTTTGCTCATTGTTGGCATTTTTACCCATGCGTTAGGTAATTTAATACAGTTCTGGTCTCTTTTGCCACAGCTGTTTTCATATTCAAGACACAATGAATTATGTTGAGTAATTATGAGCACAATCTGGATTTAGAATTGGGAGCTTGTCACTTTCTAGTAAGAATTACAGATATCAACAGTAAGGATGACTATCTTAAAGGACTAAACTAATTTATCATTGCCCAGTTCGTGTCTATGTGTTTGCTCTTGATTATGTCCAATGTCATTGTTATGGCCATAGTATATCTCTTTTGTAAGTTCATCGCTTAGGATTGTTACTGATAAATGTACTTATAAAAACAAAAAGGATTGTTACTGATGAATGTAAAAGCAAATTGTGATAATTCAGAATGGAATGGCTAAACCTATGATATGAAATTGTACTTGACTTCTGTTTTAGGTAATGCCTCAGAAGGTTTGGTCTTGGGATGTTATGAGGGCTGGTCATGAAGCATTTTATATCCTTTTGTCTAATTAGGCTGTTGAGAGAAAGGGTTGCTAAAGTAAAGACATCTCATAAAGGTGAACAAAATTTCCAGACGTAAAAACAATATCATATGGTAGTTCTTCATAATAATGGAAAGGTTGGGACAGGTTAGATGCCGAAGCCGTTAGGGCCATTTAAATCTAGGAGATAGTTCAATACAATGTCATATTATTATCTTTCTCATAGATTGTTACAATGTCATATTATTATCTTTCTCATTTGTCTTTTGTCACTGAATCATAGCTGTGAACCTGTAGGTACATTTGTAGGGATAAACATTGGAACCGATGTTTCCAATCTGCCACCAGCTTCAGATATTGTTGCAATTCTCAAAGCCCATCAAATTACTCATGTGCGCCTTTATGATACTGATTCTCACATGCTGAAAGCCCTGTCTAACAGTGGGATTGAGGTAATCGTTGGTGTCACTAATCAGCAAGTGTTAGGGATTGGAGAATCTGCATCAGCAGCAGCAGCTTGGATTAATAAAAATGTTGCAGCTTACTTGCCTTCGACCAATATTACGTCCATTGCAGTTGGCAGTGAGGTTCTTACCTCAATCCCTAATGCTGCCCCGGTTTTAGTTTCCGCTATGAATTACCTTCATAAAGCCCTAGTTGCTGCAAACCTAAATTTTCAGGTCAAAGTTTCAACTCCCCAGTCCATGGACATAATCCCTAGACCTTTCCCTCCTTCCACTGCCACCTTTAATTCGTCATGGAATTCTACTATTTACCAACTCCTTCAGTTTTTGAAAAACACAAACTCGTATTACATGTTAAATGCCTATCCTTATTTTGGATACACTAAAGGGGATGGCATTTTCCCAATTGATTATGCTCTTTTCCGACCGCTTCCCTCAGTCAAGCAGATTGTCGACCCAAACACTCTTTTCCACTATAGCAGCATGTTTGATGCTATGGTGGATGCGGCCTATTATTCTATAGAAGCTTTTAATTTTTCTGGAATCCCTATTGTCGTGACGGAGACTGGCTGGCCATGGTTAGGTGGAGCAGATGAGCCTGATGCAACTGTAGAAAATGCTGAAACCTACATTGATAATCTTATCCAGCGAGTTCTAAATAATTCAGGTCCACCAAGTCAGCCAAGTATTCCTATTAACACTTACATTTATGAATTGTTCAACGAAGATAAGAGGCCTGGGCCAGTGTCAGAAAAAAACTGGGGTGTGTTTTTCGCTAATGAGACGGCTGTTTATCCTTTGAGTTTCA
>CM017324.1:1407653-1575097 GCA_006937295.1 Carpinus fangiana
TCTGATTTTCAAGCTGGTGAAAGACTTCTGGTTTTGAGCTCTCAAATTTAGATTTGGGTTTACTATGTTGTTCTAGTTTTAGCTTAAATTTGCTCACTTACTCAATTTAAGGTTGAATTTCGATAGCAATGAGTATTGGGGTTGGTAAATGGTAATGAAGTTCTCTTCTTCAGCCATAACTTGAGTTTTCATATCGTCTGAATGTTAGCCTAAACTTGCTTTAGCAATATAAGGTTGAATTTGGATGATTTTGTGTGATGTTTCTCGTCTTCAGCCATAACTTGGGTTTCCATATCGTTTGAGTGTTGGCTTAGACTTGCTTTATCAATTTAAGCTTGAATTTTGATGATTTTGAGTAATGGTTCTCATCTTCGGCCATAACTTGGGTTTCCATATCGTTTGAGTGCTGGCTTAAACCTGCTTTATCAATTTAAGCTCGAGTCTTTATGGTTTTGAGTAATGGGACGGGTAGTCAAATTCTGGTATTCAGCTCAATCTTCTGATTTGTGTTTACTTGTTTTGAGAATTAGATTAAAACTACCCACTGCCTTGGTTTAAGCTTCAATTTCATAATTCTGAGAGAGGTATTGGTGATGAAGTGGCTCTCATGCTTGGTTTCTTGAATATGGGTCTCATTCTCTAAGTTTTTGGTTGAATATGTTTCAATCAATAATTAATAGTCTCTCAATCTTTTGCTTGTAGAAAAACAATTCATGGTCTTGCTCATTCTTTGCTATTTGATTATCTTTTAGCTGTTAGTATTAGCTTTGAGGTGGTGGGATAAAGGTCCGTTTGATTGCTGATGAAACTGAGGTAGAAAATATATTTGTTTGCTAGCTGTTTGAATTTTCCCCCCTTAGTTTGTATCATTTGAAGATTGTTGAGAATGTTTTACTTCTTTTGTTATTTCACATCATTTGAAGAATAGAACCATGCCAAAGAAGGGAGTAGTTGGCAAGTGTGTGAGTACACAGTTTGCAATAATTTTATTAGTGTGGCCTCTGAAGTTGATCTTACATACCATACAAGATACACTTTCTTTGGGTTGCTTAGAACAGAGATCACTCAGTAAGCAACCAAGTCTTATAATTTCAATATTGAAAAAGTAGCTCAACGGTGGCGAGATTGTTGTATTCATTTCCTAGCCACACCCCAAATAAATGTATTTGCTTTTGTTTCTCCTAGCTTTGGTTCCTTTTTCTTTGTTCTCTTGCATGTGTTGTCAAGGTCCTGTTTAGGGAAATAGAGAATACTGATAAAAAGGTTTATTAGAGTCAACAAACATGTCAGGGTCAGGCTCCTTGTGGGTTCTTCCTCCCCCACAGCACCCGCGAGCACACACACCAACCCCCCTGTTATTTTGAGTTGGATTCCATTCAGTGCTGGCTTCTTGGTTTATAACTTGAATGAACTGTTCAAATGAATATGATTGGATTTTCCATGTTTCCGAATACCTTGGTTTATGGTTGTAATGCTAGATACAAGCAAAGATGATTGTGAAGAATATACTTTTGTCTTTCACATGACTGACTTGACTATATTGACCAACTTTTTTGTGACCATGTTTTTTTAGGAACACCATATGAAGGTGGTATATATTTCCTAGACATAACATTCCCAAATGATTATCCTTTCAACCCTCCGAAGGTATATTGAATTACATTCACTCTTTGAAAACTCTTAAGTGGATCCGTAATCTCTTGTTTGTTTGATAGGATTGGACAATTTGTAGTATGTCATCTTGAACGTCATAATACATATTTTATAAGAATATCACCGTATATCTTATATCCTCCCCACCCCCATTTGGGTCAGCATGGTTCTTGTGGCAATTTTATCATTTAAAGCTAGTGAACATGAGATAAATTGAAATTCTAAAGCACTGTTTTTTTTTTTTTCTTCCAAATATAATATACATATTTTATGGCCAAAATATGGAAATGGAAGGAGTTATAAAATTTTATAAACATCTTGAGAATGCAATGGGAATGGTGTGTGAATTTAAGAAAAAAAGGACGGGAACTTTTGGAAACATAATGCCCATTGGGTTTTGAACCTACAATGTCATCCTCCTTGTTCTTATAAGGAGAGGAGATCTCTTTTTAGCTGAAGCTCATTGACCTAGAAGAACATTTTTTTGAATGTAATTGAAGCTTTATAGATACTTGACAGGTGTAAAATGATAGCACATACTGTTGTTGCATAAGGTGGATGCTCTGCGTTATTAGGTTTGCATGTGTGAACATACACAGATCATCCAAAACGCATAATCAAATATTAACTATTTGAGTTCTAGTATATTATACCATGATAACTTACAACTAAGCATCTTAGTTAATGTTAGAAGCCAGTCTTATGGTTCAGAGAGATCTAAGGTTTAGACCAAAAATCCATAGATTGATAACAAATGAATATTGAATTTCTGAAGAAAAAAAAAATGCAAAATAAATGCAGCAGTGTTGTATTACTGCTTGTGGGAATCATCAACTCCGTTGTTTATTAGCTTGCAAAAAGGAAAAAGAAAAAGTCCATTGTTTACTCCTATATGCTTTCATTATAACGTTGTGTTTGCAGGTGGTGTTCAAAACTCGAATGTACCACTGCAATGTTGATACTGCTGGTAATTTGAGTTTAGACATCTTAAAGGATAGTTGGAGTCCAGCTCTTACAGTCACTAAGGTGCTACTTGCAATCAGATCATTTTTCACAAATCCAGACCCCTGTAAGTTCTTTGGGCATTCATATTTTCAATGAATATTCTAAATATATTTAAATTTCTTAATCGTATGTTGGGAAAGGGGGGTTGAGAGTTTTGGATCTGTGATGCACAACCCTTGCACCTCACCAAACGACACTAGCCAATAGCCAATCTTCCTTGCAACATAAAACACATTAAAGTTGGCCTTTTCACTTCTCAAATTGTAGTGACGCTGACACCTTCATAGCCTGAGTGAGAACTAAGATGTCACCAAATAACACTTGGGAAGTAGATGTGTGTTTATTGTACTGAATGTATGAATTTTCTTGTTGCAGCAGATAATCCGCTGATCCCTGGCATTGCTCGATTGTACTTGGCGGATAGAGCTAAACATGATGAACTTGCTGCAGAGTGGACAAGGCGCTTTGCCAAGTGACTCTACTGAAGCTGATAAAGTGCCCTTCGAATGGCAGATATATTTCTAACACCTTAATTCATTGATAGGTCAAAAGTTCTGGCTGAAGGAGGAAAAAATGTTTGCAAATTTCACATGGCAACCTGTTAAACATATTATTCTAAGCTTCTGAAGACCCAGAATGTTTGAAAATGGATGAAAGAGGCATACTGAATGGTATGCAACATGAACTGTTAAAAAAAACCATTTTAAGAATATATGTCATAATACAATTGGTTGGTTGGTGATTCTTGGTAGGGAAAAATACTGTCTCAGTCCGTGAGGTTTGAGCTATTATCAAATCACTCCTTGGGGGTTCAAACTTGAAAGCAATCTCAACGCTTTGTTTAATGTTCGACTCTTAGGCTATTCTTCATCTTTCCCTTAATGTTAATGCTACCATCACCTTATCATTCTTTGAGTCAAGTTCATACTTCAAATATAAGAGGGTCATCTTCAAATTTTTTCCATCTAACTAATTTGACCAAAAATCAAAATGGTGTAATCTTACAAACTCCAATGAAACTATGAATGAAATTATAGTCATACATTTGTTGTGAAAACTTTAAACAGTTCATTTCAAATTATATGTAGAAGAGATGGAACTGGTTTCAGTTCTATGATGGTGGTTTCCACAAATTGGCCTCGAAGTTATTGATCCAATTTTTCCAATTCTTTTAATTTTTAATTTATTTCTAATTGAAAAGGGGATAAGGGGACGACCAATTGTAGCCATTCTGCTTTGGCGTGACTATAGTAACATTTGTCTATTGAGAATTGCTCAAGAAAGACGTAGCAGGCAAGAGTTGCAAATGCTCGATCAAGATTGATTGAACCCTAATTTGGCAGGGTCTCATCAAAATATCCGTGAAATCTAAGACGGTTAATACTAATCAAGCTTGCATGAGTAATTCTTCATTGCAAATAGTCGAACTCATGTGAACAATGTTAAGATTGTTACAACATTTCCCTAGACAGCTTCTAAGAAATTGTTGGGAAGGGTTTTGAGGGACCAAATAAAACATAAGATGTAACTTGAGATTAGAATTTAGCGGCACATTGTTGTTGGTATAACAATTTCAATGATCCATCCATGAGAGGTGCATTTTGAGATGCTTGAATTACTAAAGTATCTACGAAAAAAAAAAAAACTGATTTACACCTTGGTAGGGTTGTTGTAACGGACTCACATTCCCAAGCAATAGTTATAGCTCAAACCCAAAAAAGTAGGCCTTTAACTTTAATTACTTTCTTTTACATCCCTTTGCTAGGGTTTCTTCTCCTAGCAGAGAGCGCCGCTCAACCCTCTTCCTCCCTTTTGCAGATTTACACATTTTGTGAACTTTTTGTTAATCTAGCTTTACAACCATTCCTTTGTTATTCTTTGTACATAATCTATCTTTAATTCTTGTTTCAAATATTGTGTAATATCCTTTGTAATACTGTGTGAATATAATGTCTTATGTACCTCACTGGTAATTTATTTATTTAATTTAATTTAATTTTTTTTTTATATAGATACTTGTAATTTATTGAGTAATACAATAAAGATTTACAAGTCTTTTCAGTTTCCGTTGCATTTTTGTTTATTATTAGGAGGTTTGCAAATTGCAATGGTAGTTTTGCCACGTCACGATTGAGACCCATCATTTATTGTCAGCCCTTTCATGCACATGAATTCCGTTACATCTAATAGTTTGCTTTAGAGTCAAAGGCAGCTATGAATAGGAATTGATCATGAAACATTCTTGATCAATTCCTTAATTAAGATGTAATAATAGCTTCAGGTTTTGAGATTAATGGAATTATGGAGATATGAAATATTATTTAGATTGGGGGTAGCAATTCCAATTTAATTGTGGAGTCCAAATATAAGTCAAACCAACTTAACTAATCAGATCTCCACTTTTTTATATTGGGTTTATATTTATCTTATTATATTATTTTCTTATGTTTGTGGGATTGTAATTTTTTTTTTTTTTGAAGTGGGACTTAATCCTTCATTGAAGAAATTCATTCAACAGATACATCATTGTTCAAAGAAAAAGGAAAAGCAACCATCCAGTCTCTGCTCTCTCCCAGCGACAAAGACAAAACACTAGCAAACAGAGCAGTCCTGTGCAACAATATCAAACAAACAAGCAGGAAAATCTTCTCTCCATACTCTAGTGCAAAAAATTTTTTTGTAATTGAATGCTAGTGATTTGACTATTTTATTTGTATCCTCTCTACCAACCACATTTCTTCTATAAATAAGAACTATTTGTATTGTAAACATCATAAAGAAATGTAGCATTTTCGGGATACAAAGATTATAACTTTAAGATCAAAATTTCAAAACTACCAAGAAGAACCAAAGGATAGTTAAAACTCACCACCCAAAGGAAATCTGCCTTAGGGATACATAGTTGTAGTGATCACCACTCAAGGAAAATTTAATTTTGCACTATTCACTAGAAAAATAGCCTAGAAATACAGAATGCTTTACAAAAAGAAAACTCTTTCTTCTTCTTAAAAAAACAGAAAAAAAACTCTTCTTTTGCAGGTGCAGGTTCAGCACTTGCAGAAGCTTTGGGACGACCATTGCCGAGAGTAGCTTTAGCACCCCCAGCGCCTGCAGTAGCTTCAATGTCAGCAGTTCGAAGCTCAGCTCCAGCAACAGCTTCAGTGTGAGTGGTTGGAAGATCAACGCCAGTAGACGCTTTAGTACTACTGGAACCTACAGCTAGATCAGTGTCGGGGTTGGAAGCTCAACATGCTATTCAAGTCATGCACGCAGCACACTCTGCTTTTGAATTAACCAGAAGTGTTTATCGTATTGCTAAAGGTGAGCGTGGTCCCAAATCCTTATGCTTCTTAGAGATGAAACATGTTGGGGGCAGCCAAGAAGATATTGAGAATATTTTTCGCGAAAGCATATATCATATTGTGGAGCTAAAATGACACATTCTACTGGAAATTGCTTCATACATTCTACTGGAAGGATAAGTCATGTTTGAAGCACACGACAGCCATAGTGGTCATTTGTAAGTTCAACCCCATGAGTAGTTGCAGCTTCACTAATAAGCTCGCCATCACAATGGATAAGGATCCTTGAAGCACATATTTGCCATAGGGGTCCTTTGCTAGTTCAACAAAACTAGTCATTGCAGCTTCAATTAGGAATGGCATACAAGACAAGATCACTTAACCATGCTATGGGAAAAAATTTCTTTTCACATAGCATGGTTCAGTGATATAGTCTTGTATGCAGTTCCTAATTGAAGCTGCAATGACTAGTTTTGTTGAACTGGCAAAGAACCCCTATGACAGCTATGTGCTTCAAGATGCCTTACCCATTGTGATGGCGAGCTCATTACTGAAGCTACAACTACTCATGGGGTTGAACTTACAAATGACTACTATCGCTATTGTGTGCTTCAAACATGACTTAGCCTCCCAGTAGAATGTGTCATTTTAGCTCTGCAATATGATATATGCTTCCGCAAAAAATATTCTCAATATCTTCTTGGCCGCCCCCAGCAAGTTTTATCTCTAAGAAGCATAAGGATCCAGGACCACGCTCGCCTTTAGCAATACGATAAACACTTCTAGTTAATTCAGAAGTAGAGTGTGTTGTATGCATGGCTTGAATAGCACGCTGAGCTTTCAACCGCCGACACTGATATGGCTACAGGTGCCGGTAGTACCTAAGCGTCTACTGGCATTGATCTTCCAACCACTCTCACTGAAGTTGCTGCTGGAGCTGAGCTTCGAACTGCTGACACTGAAGCTACTGCAAGCGTTGGTAGTGCTAAAGCTGCTCTCGGTGATGGTCACCCCGAAGCTTCTGCAGGCACAGGTTGTACTGAATTTGCTGCTGCTCGTGCAGGTAGTGCTGAATTTGCTGCGAGTGCAAGTTGTGCTGAATTTGCTGCGAGTGCTGGTCGTAGATCTGAAGCTGCTGCAGGCGTTGAGACTGCTGAATAATCGGGGGCTGGTTTATATATGCTTCATAGTCATTAGAATCCTCCTCCATATTGTGAATCCCAAAAGAGACAAGAATGGAAAGGCAGATGCACAGAAACTTGGGATTCAAATTTGTGTATTCTTTTCTTTTCTTTTATGTTTGTTAATCTGTTAAATCAAGGAGACTTACCAACATAAGCAAAGAAAAGACAATATAGGGCAGCAGTAATAGGTGCTGGGACTAGAGAAGTCTACAATTAGATTTTTCATACTTTAGATGTGATCTTTCGTTGTTTTCCTGTTGATGTAGAATTATTTTGTTCTATACAAAGTAAAGCCCACCATTTTTTCTCATCTTTTCCATTTCTTTTGATGGCTAGAATAACTAAAATTTGACTAGAAACTCAGAATTACGTATCAAGTAGCTTCTGAAACCAAATAAAAGGACGCAACATTAATGCCCAACAGAAATACAGGGGATGGGGATGGGAAGGAGAAACATTAGACATAATCACTTACCTCTAATTCTTGCTTCTGCTGTTCCTCCTTTCTAGATTATGCTCTAGAAATTCTAACTCATCAAAGGCTTTGCAGATATTACCACGCATAGAGCTAATACCGATCCAGCAAATACTGACATGCAAATGACAAGAACAACATCCTGAAAGAGAACAAAATTTAGCTAGAACTGTGAAAGGAAATCAAGATATTATAAAACAAATTCCAGGTGGGAAAGGTACAAAACACTAGACTTCTAAACCACAAGACCGTTCAAAATTAAAAGAATAATATGTGCTTCTTTGGATGGTTACAGCTTCGAGAGATTGATAGCAAAGAAGAGTTACTATGAAGAAAGAAAACCAAAGCAAGGAGATTTCTGAAGCAAGAAAATTCTAAATAAGCAGTAAAGAAAGAAAGTGGAAAAACTTAGAAAAATAATAGCAAAATGGAAAACACAAACAAAACTAAGAGAAGTGGAACATGGGCCTTCAAGTAATAAAGACCTATCACTACCTAGATCATCAGATAATATACTATACGTATCAAGATCAGCGATATGGGGAAAATGTAGCAAGTTAGGAAACAAGAAGAAACTGAGGAGAAGACATGGAAGAAGGAAAAAAGCAAGATACATGGATAGCATACAAGTATGGGTGTAAACGAGCCGAGCTTGGGCGAGCTTGGCTTGTCCGGGCTCGGCTCCTTTACTTTGAGGCCAGGCTTGAGCTCGGCTCGATAGGGTTGGAACCCTGTTCGAGCTCGAGCTCGAGCTCGTCTATTTTGGTCGAGCTCAAGCTCGATTAATTTTGGGATGTATATGTACATGCATGATGCATTTGGCAAAAATGTGTTAGGTATCTCATAGAGGGATGAATTGTAATAAAGGGTTGTTGGTAGTTGAGGCTTGTTGTATAACTGTTAGGCTTATTAGTTGTTCAGTTAAATAAGTAGTTAGGCTGATTGCATACAACTAATAAGCCTAACAGTTATACAACAAGCCTCAACTACCAACAACCCTTTATTACAATTCATCCCTCTATGAGATACCTAACAAAATGATTCAATCCTAGAATTCAATATTATGTGAAAGACCGACACCCATCTGTTTCATAAGACGAAGATACTTTTTCTGCTCTAATTTCATCAAACACAAACCATAATTCAGTAAAAAACAGAAACCCAAATACCTATCTATACAAAAATATTTACACATTTTTCTGGGCAACCAAACAAACACATCAAACCGCCCACCCACCACCCAAGAAGAAACGGAGAAAAAAACCCAAAAAGAAAAGAAAAACCCACAAATCTTATCACCTCCTCCGCCTCCGATCCGCGGCGTACTGAGAGAGCGGAACGACCTCCGAGAGCAGCGTGGACAGAGGGGTCGGTAGCGGCGAGTTCCTGCAAACCGGGCACGAGCCGTTCAGCTTCAGCCAGGCGTCGAGGTGTGTGGTTGCGGCGGTGGTGGTGGTTGCTGTTGGGGTCACTGGGGGAGTGGTGGGAGCGGCAACAGAGATAGGAGGCGAGGAGGATGGTGGAGATTGTGAGGAGAGTCGAGAGAATGGAGAGATCAGAGATGAAAGATTTAGGTTAAATTTGGGTTCTCTAATTTTCAACTGTTGGATTTGAAAAAATAATTAAATTTTAAATATTAACGGTTTTATTCGTTTTACAAAAAGCTTATCCAATGCAGCTGTTTTTACTTAGATCTGGTGTGCTTGTTCAATTTGATCCGTCGGTTATATATATGTTTTCAACATTTAATATTAGATCAAATAATTTTTCGGCCAGCCAATTAAAAATGGACACGTGTCCATATACATAATTAAAAATAAAAAAATAATCTTTTGGCCAGCCTATTAGGCCCGTTGGGAGTGGCATGTTTTTAATTTAAAAAAAATTATTTAGGAGCATGCTTTTAAGTTATTCTCATTCTAGCAAATACAAGCATCGTTCCTATCGGTTTCTGTTCTCCTAATTGCAACTGAAATGGTTATCGGCAAACACCCTCAGAGTCACTCACAAAATTTTCCAGGACAATATTCATGAAATTAAAAAAAATAAAATTGATATAAAAAAATAAAATTAATATTAAAATAAAAAATTTTATTTTGTAATGATTTTTTTATTTGAATAATAAATTATATGATATAAAAAGTGAATGATTTGATTTTTTTTTTTTAAATGAAATAAATAGTGTGATGGAATGTAAGAGAATAAAAGGGAGTTTAACAAACGAGGCCTAAATACAGATATCATATATTTGGAAATTATCCTAGCTGGATGTGTTGTTTTATCAAATAGCTGACAGCTTTGCAGCGAAGAAAATTGCAACTCGTTTGCGTGTGTCAAAAGCAAAGGGCATCTTCACTCAGGTAATCATTCATTTCCATATGTAAATCACCTGTTACATTAAACTGTGTTCTCTGTTTAGTGAACCCATAAATGAATAAGATGCTCAAAGCCCAAAGGTGCAGTATTTATAGTAGAAAATCTCATACTTTGTTTAATTTAGTTACTAGTGTTTATCCTTGATGTGTAGTTAATTCTTGGAGAGGCTTATATTAAGTTACTACTATTTATAATATATTGGACAATGCCAGGACAAAGGGTGAAAGAAAGTAATGTTCATGGAACTTCCCTCTACTTTGAGTTCTCTTTCTTGTGTGTTTGGGCTTGTACAAACCCAAAAATGAAGTTAAGACAATTTGCACTCTATCATGGATCACCTCTAGGCCGTGGCTTTGGAAAATTTGTTCAGGTGATGGGCTTATACAATGATATACTTTCAGGGTGTTTTAGTTTACTTAAATCACTTGAAAAGAAGAATTATGAGACAAACCATGGAAGCCAGCAAGTGCATGAGAATGAAACCAAGGGGAATAGGCCTTTGGGAGGACCACCCCCCTAATTCTTAATCCATCATATCCTTAGAAGAGAAACTCAACTAGCCATCTAAAGACCCTATAAAGTACTATTTTAGTTGTGATTGCTTATATATATTTTTTGAATTATTGGAAATTTGATCAACATTACTCCAGGCTTTCTTGAACAGAAAAAAACATTAGTTAGGCAAGTGGTACTATGAAAAATAAAGACAGAAAAAGGGACATTTACTTGACTCTCCTGGATAAACTACAAGTGTATAAATATCAGACAGCTGTTTACAAATATACAAAACATATTCTAGATGAAAAAGAAAAAAAAAAAAAAAAAGTTTTTAAAATCAGTTACGAAAAAAATTTAATCCTAAAATAAAAAATCGAAGGGCCACCTCCTATTACATCTCCACCAACTCCTGCAGCTTTGTCTGTAGCCTACAACTTTGACTTTATATATAGAGAGAGAGAGAGAGAGTAATGCAACACAGGGGAGGGAAATGGGGAAGAGCATTAGCGAAGTTGGAGTGGAGGAGTTGGTGGAGGCANGCAAGGGGACTGGTGATAAAGTTCTGATTTTCAAGCTGGTGAAAGACTTCTGGTTTTGAGCTCTCAAATTTAGATTTGGGTTTACTATGTTGTTCTAGTTTTAGCTTAAATTTGCTCACTTACTCAATTTAAGGTTGAATTTCGATAGCAATGAGTATTGGGGTTGGTAAATGGTAATGAAGTTCTCTTCTTCAGCCATAACTTGAGTTTTCATATCGTCTGAATGTTAGCCTAAACTTGCTTTAGCAATATAAGGTTGAATTTGGATGATTTTGTGTGATGTTTCTCGTCTTCAGCCATAACTTGGGTTTCCATATCGTTTGAGTGTTGGCTTAGACTTGCTTTATCAATTTAAGCTTGAATTTTGATGATTTTGAGTAATGGTTCTCATCTTCGGCCATAACTTGGGTTTCCATATCGTTTGAGTGCTGGCTTAAACCTGCTTTATCAATTTAAGCTCGAGTCTTTATGGTTTTGAGTAATGGGACGGGTAGTCAAATTCTGGTATTCAGCTCAATCTTCTGATTTGTGTTTACTTGTTTTGAGAATTAGATTAAAACTACCCACTGCCTTGGTTTAAGCTTCAATTTCATAATTCTGAGAGAGGTATTGGTGATGAAGTGGCTCTCATGCTTGGTTTCTTGAATATGGGTCTCATTCTCTAAGTTTTTGGTTGAATATGTTTCGATCAATAATTAATCTCTCAATCTTTTGCTTGTAGAAAAACAATTCATGGTCTTGCTCAATTCTTTGCTATTTGATTATCTTTTAGCTGTTAGTATTAGCTTTGAGGTGGTGGGATAAAGGTCCGTTTGATTGCTGATGAAACTGAGCTAGAAAAATATATTTGTTTGCTAACTGTTTGAATTTTTCCCCCTTAGTTTGTATCATTTGAAGATTGTTGAGAATGTTTTACTTCTTTTGTTATTTCACATCATTTGAAGAATAGAACCATGCCAAAGAAGGGAGTAATTGGCAAGTGTGTGAGTACACGGTTTGCAATGATTTTTATTAGTGTGGCCTCTGAAGTTGATCTTACATACCATACAAGATACACTTTCTTTGGGTTGCTTAGAACAGATCACTCAGTAAGCAACCAAGTCTTATAATTTCAATATTGAAAAAGTAGCTCAGGGGTGGCGAGATTGTTGTATTCATTTCCTAGCCACACCCCAAATAAATGTATTTGTTTTTGTTTCTCCTAGCTTTGGTTCCTTTTTCTTTGTTCTCTTGCATGTGTTGTCAAGTTCCTGTCTAGGGAAATAGAGAATACTGATAAAAAGGTTTATTAGAGTCAACAAACATGTCAGGGCCAGGCTCCTTGTGGGTTCTTCCTCCCCCACAGCACCCACGAGCACACACACCAACCCCCCTGTTATTTTGAGTTGGATTCCGTTCAGTGCTGGCTTCTTGATTTATAACTTGAATGAACTGTTCAAATGAATATGATTGGATTTTCCATGTTTCTGAATACCTTGGTTTATGGTTGTAATGCTAGATACAAGCAAAGATGATTGTGAGGAATATACTTTTGTCATTCACATGACTGACTTGACTATATTGACCAACTTTTTTGTGTCCATTTTTTTTAGGAACACCATACGAAGGTGGTATATATTTCCTAGACATAACATTTCCAAATGATTATCCTTTCAACCCTCCGAAGGTATATTGAATTACATTCACTCTTTGAAAACTCTTAAGTGAATCCGTAATCTCTTGTTTATCTGATAGGATTGGACAATTTGTAGTATGTCATCTTGAACATCAGAATACATATTTTATAAGAATATCACTGTATATCTTATATCCTCCCCACCCCCGTTTGGGCCAGCATGGTTCTTGTGGCAATTTTATCATTTAAAGTTAGTGAACATGAGATAAATTGAAATTCTAAAGCACTGTTTTTTTTTCCCCTTCCAAATATCATATACATATTTTATGGCCAAAATATGGAAATGGAAGGAGTTATAAAATTTTATAAACATCTTGAGAATGCAATGGGAATGGTGTGTGAATTTAAGAAAAAAAGGACGGGAACTTTTGGAAACATAACAAATAGTAATCTTGATGCAACAATAAGCCTAAGGATTAAAACATAGGGGTAGGTAAGTATCTGGAAGAACCTTTTTTTTTTAAAAAAAAAAATGGTTTCCATTTGGTTTGTAAGTTACCCGCATGCCCATTGGGTTTTGAACCTACAATGTCATCCTCCTTGTTCTTATAAGGAGAAGAGATCTCTTTTTAGATGAAGCTCATTGACCTAGAAGAACATTTTTCTGAATGTAATTGAAGCTTTATAGATACTTGACAGGTGTAAAATGATAGACATACTGTTGTTGCATAAGGTGGGTGTTCTGTGTTATTACGTTTGCAATATGTGAACATACACAGATTATCCAAAACGCATAATCAAATATTAACAATTTGAGTTCTAGTATATTATACCATGATAACTTACAACTAAGCATCTTAGTTAATGTTAGAAGCCAGTCTTATGGTTCAGAGAGATCTAAGGTTTAGTCCAAAAATCCATAGATTGATAACAAATGAATATTAAATTTCTGATGAAAAAAAAATTATGCAAAATAAATGCAGATGTGTTGTATTACTGCTTGTGGGAATCATCAACTCTGTTGTTTATTAGCTTGCAAAAAAGAAAAAGAAAAGAAAAGAAAAAGTCCATTGTTTACTCCTATATGCTTTCATTATAACGTTATGTTTGCAGGTGGTGTTCAAAACTCGAATGTACCACTGCAATGTTGATACTGCTGGTAATTTGAGTTTAAACATCTTAAAGGATAGTTGGAGTCCAGCTCTTACAGTCACTAAGGTGCTACTTGCAATCAGATCATTTTTCACAAATCCAGACCCCTGTAAGTTCTTTGGGCATTCATATTTTCAATGAATATTCTAAATATATTTAAATTTCTTAATCTATATTTGTATGTTGGGAAAGTGGGGTTGAGGGTTTTGGATCTGTGATGCACAACCCTTGCACCTCACCAAACGACACTAGCCAAAATCAAATCTTCCTTGCAACATAAAACACATTAAAGTTGGCCTTTTCACTTCTCAAATTGTAGCGATGCTGACACCTTCATAGCCTGAGCGAGAACTAAGATGTCACCAAATAACACTTGGGAAGTAGATGTGTGTTTATTGTACTGAATGTATGAATTTTCTCGTTGCAGCAGATAATCCGGCGATCCCTGGCATTGCTCGATTGTACTTGGCAGATAGAACTAAACATGATGAACTTGCTGCAGAGTGGACAAGGCGCTTTGCCAAGTGACTCTGCTGAAGCTGATAAAGTGCCCTTCGAATGGCAGATATATTTCTAACACCTTAATTCATTGATAGGTCAAAAGTTCTGGCTGAAGGAGGTAAAAATGTTTGCAAATTTCACATGGCAGCCTGTTAAACATATTATTCTAAGCTTCTGAAGCCCAGAATGTTTGAAAATGGATGAAAGAGGCATACTGGCATGCAACATGAACTGTGGAAAAAAACCTTTTGAAGAATATATGTCATAATACAATTGGTTGGTTGGTGATTCTTGGTAGGGAAAAATACTGCCTCAGTCCTTGAGGTTTGAGCTTTTATCAAATCACTTCTTGGGGGTTCAAAGCAATCTCAACCCTTTGTTTAATGTTTGACTCTCAGGCTATACTTCTCCTTTTCCTTAATGTTAATGTTTCCATCACCTTATGATTCGAGTCAAATTCATACTTCAAATATAAGAGGGTCATCTTCAAATTTTTTCCATCCAACTAATTTGACCGAAAATCAAAATGGTGTAATCTTACAAACTCCAATGAAACTATGAATGAAATTATAGACTCATACATATGTTGTGAAAACTTTAAACGGTTCATTTCAAATTATATGTAGAAGAGATAACTGGTTTCAGTTCTATGATGGTGGTTTCCACAAATTGGCCTAGAAGTTATGGATCCAATTTTTCCAATTCTTTTAATTTTTAATTTATTTCTAATTGAAAAGGGCATAAGGGGACGACTAACTGTAACCACTCTGCTTTGGCGTGATTATAGTAACATTTGTCTTTTGAGGACTGTTCAAGAAAGTCGTATAAGGCAAAGATTGATTGAACCCTAATTTGGCTAAGTCTCATCAAAATATCCGTGAAACCCAAGATTGTTAATACTAATCAAGCTTGTATGAGTAATTCTTCATTGCAAATAGTCGAATTCATGCTCTAATACGTGCCCAACCTCTTTGGAGATTTCTTTGAAACTATTGAACCACCTTTTATTGGTGCTCCAATTCTTTAATTGATTAACATATGAACAATGTTAAGATTGTTACAACGTTTCCCTGGACAGCTTCTAACAAGTTGTTGGGAAGGGTTTTGAGGGACCAAATAAAACATAAGGGCTCTGTTTGCGGGGGGAACGGGGTCTGGGAAACGGCACTGTAGCTACAATATTTTTTACTGTAGTTGCAGCTGACTGTCAGGATAATTACTCGTATTTTCAAAAAAAAAAACTGATCTCTCCCTCACCTGCTGCACAAGCTATCCTTAAGGCTTTTTTTCCTACCCCTATCACCTTCACGACAAATTGACAAAACCAGAAAAAAAAAAATAAAAAAATATCAGATTAACAAAAAAAAAAAATAAAGAAGTGCTATGGATAAAGAACAATATTTGAGATTTGAGAGTAAGAGAGGGACAATTGAGGCGAGGCCAATTTTTTTTTTTTTTTTTTTCAAAACCTTTCGCTCACTATAATTTATAATAATTAAATTTTTTCAGAAAAAAATTTATAACAATCAAAGTTTTTTTTAAGCGTTTAAAAATTTACATTCCTTAAACTTTCTTCACAAATTTGACCAGGCAAAAAAATAATAACCTTCAATTTATAAATGTCATAAGTTTTCCTTCTTAAAAATTAAAATAATAAAAGAAAACTTTAATTGTTAAAATGAACAATTCAGTTTCCTTAACACAGTGCATTTTACATATTTAACTAAACGCTAAAATAAACTTTAATTGTTAAAATGGATTTTTTTTTTGAGAAGTTTAAATTGTTATAAGTTTTTTTTTTTTTTTTTTGTGAAAATATTTAATTGTTATATGTTATAATGAGTGAAAGACTTAACAAACTTGAAAAAATAAGAATAAAATAAAGGACAAATCAATTTTCTGAAAACGATAGATNAAACCTTTGTTTTTTTTTTTTTTTTTTTTTTTTTTCTGGTTTTGTCAATTTGTCGTAAAGGTGATGGGGGTAGGAAAAAAAGCCTAAAGGATAGCCTGTGCAACTTGTGCAGCAGGTGAGGGAGAGATCAGTTTTTTTTTGAAATACAAGTAATTATCCTGACAGTCAGCTGTAGCTACAGTGCCGTTCTCCAGACCCCGTTCCCCTCGCAAACAGAGCCAAGAAGATATTGTGAATATTTTTCGCGGAAGCATATATTATATTGCGGAGCTTAAAAGACACATTCTACTAGAAATTGCTTCGTACATTCTATAGCGGTCATTTATAAGTTCAACCCCATGAGTAGTTGCAGCTTCACAAATAAGCTCGCCATCACAGTGGATAAGGCATCCTTAAAGCACATAGTTGCCATAGGGGTCCTTTACCAATTCAACAAAACTAGTTGTTGCAACTTCAATTAGGAACTGCATATAATACTAGATCACTTAACCATGCTATGGGAACAAATTTCTTTTCACATAGCATGATTCAGTGATCTAGTCTTGTATACAGTTCCTAATTGAAGCTATAATGACTAGTTTTGTTGAACTGGCAAAGGACCCCTATGACAACTATGTGCTTCAAGGATGCCTTATCCATTGTGATGGCGAGCTCATTAGTGAAGTTACAACTACCCATGAGGTTAAACTTACAAATGACTGCTATGGTTGTCATGTGCTTCAAACATACTTAGCCTTCCAATAGAATGTACGAAGCAATTTCTAGTAGAATGTGTCTTTTAAGCTCCGCAATATAATATATGCTTCCGCGAAAAATATTCACAATATCTTCTTGGCTGCCCCCAGCAAGTTTCATCTCGAAGAAGCATAAAGATCCAGGACCACGCTCTTGTTTAACAATATGATAAACACTTCTGGTTAATTCAGAAGCAGAGTGTGCTGCGTGCATGGCTTGAATAGCACGCTGAGCTTCCAACCGCCGACACTGATCTGGCTGTAGGTGCCAGTAGTACTGAAGCGTCTACTAGCATTGATCTTCCAACCACTCTCACTAAAGTTGCTGCTAGAGCTGAGCTTCAAACCGCTGACACTGAAGCTACCGCAAGCATTGGTAGTGCTAAAGCTGCTCCAAGCGATGGTCACCCCGAAGCTTCTGCAGGCACAGGTTGTACTGAATTTGCTGTTGCTCGTGCAGGTAGTGCTGAATTTGCTGTGAGTGCAAGTTGTGCTGAATTTGCTGCAAGTGCTGGTCGTAGATCTGAAGCTGCTGCAGGCATTGAGACTGCCGGATAATCGGGGGCTGGTTTATATATGCTTCATAATCATCAGAATCTTCCTCCATATTGTGAATCCCAAAAGAGACAAGAATGGAAAGGCAGATGCACAGAAACTTGGGATTCAAATTTGTGTGTTTTTTTTATTTTATTTTTTTTATGTTTGTTAATCTATTAAATTAAGGAGACTTACCAACATAAGCAAAGAAAAGACAGTATAGGGCAGCAGTAATAGGTGCTGGGACTGGAGTAGTCTAGAATTAGATTTTTCATTCTTTAGATGTGATCTTTCGTTGTTTTCCTGTTGATGTAGAATTATTTTGTTCTATACAAAGTAAAGCCCACCATTTTTTTCTCATCTTTTCCATTTCTTTTGATGGCCAGAATAACTAAAATTTGACTAGAAACTCAGAATTACGTATCAAGTAGCTTCTGAAACCAGACGCAACATTAATGCCCAACACAAATAAAGGGTCTGGGGATGGGAAGGAGAAACATTAGACATAATCACTTACCTCTATTTCTTGCTTCTGCTGTTCCTCCTTTCTAGATTATGCTCTAGAAATTCTAAATCATCTAAGGCTTTGCAGATATTACCACGCATAGAGCTAATACTGATCCAGCAAATACTGACATGCAAATGACAAGAACAACATCCTGAAAGATAACAATATTTAGCTAGAACTGTGAAAGGAAATCAAGATATTATAAAACAAATTCCAGGTAGGAAAGGTACAAAACACTAGACATCTAAACCACAAGACCCTTCAAAATTAAAAGAATAATATGTGCTTCTTTGGATAGTTACAGCTTCGAGAGATTGATAGCAAAGAAAAGTTACTATGAAGAAAGAAAACCTCTGAAGCAAGAAAATTCTAAATAAGCAGTAAAGAAAGAAAGTGGAAAAACTTAGAAAAATAATGGCAAAATGGAAAACACAAACAAAACTAAGAGAAGTGGAACATGGGCCTTCAAGTAATAAAGACCTATCGCTACCTAGATCATCAGATAATATATTATACGTATCAGATTCAGCGATATGGGGAAAATGTAGCAAGTTAGGAAACAAGAAGAAACTGAGGAGAAGACGTGGAAGAAGGAAAAAGCAATATACATGGATAGCATACAAGTATGGGTGTAAACAAGCCGAGCTTGGGCGAGCTTGGCTTGTCCGGGCTCGGCTTGTTTACTTTGAGGCCAGGCTTGAGCTCGAGCTTGACACGAGCCTAGAAATGTTGCTCGAGCTCGGCTCGATAGGGTTGGAACCCTGCTCGAGCTCGTCTATTTTGGTCGAGCTCAAGCTCAAGCTCGATTAATTTTGGGATGTATATGTACATGCATTTGGCAAAATTGATTCAATCCTAGAATTCAATATTATGTGAAAGACCAACATCCATCTGTTTCATAATACGAAGATACTTTTTCTGCTCTAATTTCATCAAACACAAACCATAATTCAGTTAAAAACAGAAACCCCAATACCTATCTATACAAAAATATTTACACATTTTTCTGGGCAACCAAACAAACACATCAAACGGCCCACCCACCACCCATGAAGAACAGGAGAAAAAAATAATAATAAATAAATAAATAACCCAAAAAGAAAAGAAAAACCCACAAATCTTATTACCTCCTCCGCCTCCGATCCGCGGCGTACTGCAAGAATGGAATGACCTCCGAGAGCGGCGTGGACAGAGGGGTCGGCGGCGGCGAGTTCCTGCAAACCGGGCATGAGCCGTTCAGCTTCAGCCAGGCGTCGAGGTGTGTAGTTGCTGCGGTGGTGGTGGTGGTTGCTGTTTGGGGCACTGGGGGAGTGGTGGGAGCGGCAACAGAGATACGAGCGAGGATGATGGTGGAGACTGTGAGAGAAGAGTGGAGAGAATGGAGAGATCAGAGATGACAGATTTAGGTTAAATTTTGGGTTATCTAATTTTCAACCGTTGGATTTGGAAAAATAATTAAATTTTAAATATTAACAGTTTGATTCATTTTACCATAAAGCTTATCCCATGCAGTTGTTTCTAGGTGTACTTGTTCAATATGATCCATTAACTATATATACGTTTTCAACGTTTAATATTACTTGTCATATTAATATTACTTGTCATATTAGATCAAACGAGGCAAGTTTGATAGCTATCATCTATTAATATTATCTAACGGTTATTAGATCATCAAAACATTTTGAACGATCGAGAATCAACTAACAAAAGGCACACATTACGAAATTAATCCTCTATGTGCGTCTAATGGTGAGACCGATTCCATGTAAGCATAGTAGATGCTCTAAACGGTTTATTAAGATCTTGATTTTTCTTATTCAATTTATAACGTTAGATTAATGAGCTTATTATGTCAAGTGGGGCACCATATAATTATTACTTTCAAAATGGTTTATACTTATATACCATAGATCAAATCCAACAGCCAATATTAAATTTTATTAAATTGGACGGGTACGATTAAATTCAATAAAAAATTCAAAATTTATGAATTAGGAATAAAAATTGTGTTCTGTAGTATTATTTATTGTCAGTTTGTTATTTCAATTTCAATGATTACGATTTTAAAATTTGTGTTTTTTTCAATTGTGTATTTTTTTTTCTTCTTATTTTAGATTAAGTATTTTTTAAATCATAATGTCAAACGCTTTATGTCACACACACTGATCACTATTATCATATTATATATTGTATTATTTGGTTAATATGTTAAAATGTTAATGCTTAATAAGGGTCAAGTATATAATGTCAATATTAATATATATTGTATCGTATATGTAAACATCTATATACTTATATGATTGTATCATTATATGGGTAAATATTAATCGTTATATACTTATATTTTATGATCCATGATCACAATTCATGACATATGATTTAAATTCAAATTGTTAAGTTTTTACTTATTGCAAATTGTGATTATAATGTATAAATTATAAGAATTTAGTAAGATTGGGAGCCAAGGCTCCTCTCTCCTTCCTATATAAGGAAGCCATTGTATTATGTTGAGATATATTAGAATGGATACAATAGCCTCCTTATATAGGAGGGAGAGAGGAACCTTTGCTTCCAATCTTACCAATATAAGGAGGCTATTGTTCCATTATAATATATCTAAACACAATACAATAGCCTCCTTATATAGGAGGGAGAAAGGAGTCTTAGCTCCCAATCTTACATTGGTAAGATTGGTAATACTCTAACATAATCTAATGGTAATACTCAAACTCTAAGTCTTAAATTCCTTATAATCTAATAGTCATACATTCATACTTAAATTATATAATCATATTATCTCATAATTCATATTAATACTATCTTAGATCTAAGATCATGTGAATTTCTAAAGTATAAACTATTTAGTGATAATATTTTTAATAAATGAGACACAATAACTTGTACCATATGATTATATCATATGATAAAATAATTAATGATAATATCAAATATTTCTTATTATTGACTATATATATAAAATATAAACACATATACATAAATAACAAAAAACAAAGGTATATAATATATTTGTTATTATTGAGTAATGTTTATTATATATTTTTATTTATTAAAAAATATACAAACCGAGCCTAATAAACGAGGTGAGCCTTATACGAGCTTGTTCATGAACTGTTCACGAGCTTAGCTGAGTCGAGTCAAGCTTGCTTCATTTAATATTCGAACCAGTATTCATGTTCATGAAACGCTTCATTTAATATTCGAATCGAGCACGAGCCAAACTTATGCAAGCCGGGCCCAAACTCGTTGTCGAGCGGCTTGCTCTTTTAACACCCCTAGGTTTAAGTATCTTCAGACTGGATTCATATGTTCCGGGTCCTATAAAATACTATTTTAGTTGTGATTGCTTACATATATTTTTTGAATTATTGGAAATTTGATAAACATTACTTCAGGCTTTCTTGAACAGAAAAAACATTAGTTAGGCAAGTGGTATTATGAAAAATAAGGACAGAAAAAGGGACATTTACATGACTCTCCTGGATAAACTAGCTTCTGCGTACGAATGTATAAAAATCAGACAGTAGTTTTTAAATAAACAAAAAACATATTCTAGATGAAAAAAAAATAAGAACAAAAGTTTTCGAACCGTAATACACGTTCCAAAAGCGAATGGAACAATTTTCTTATGTCCCCATATAATATATAATAAATATATTATTATATATTATATGAAGGCGTGATGAGCTGTTCCCTCACCCTTTAAGACATTCACCACCGTCCAAGGTTTCAAAATCAGTTACTAAAAAAAATTTGATCATAAAACAAAAAAAACAAAGGGCCACCTCCCATCACATCTCCACCAACTCCTCCAGCTTGTTTGTAGCCTACAACTTTGACTCCTCAATTTTGTTTATATATATACAGAAAGAGAGAGAGACAGAGAGAGTAATGCAACACAGGGGAGGGAAATGGGGAAGAGCATTAGCGAAGTTGGAGTGGAGGAGTTGGTGGAGGCAGGACTAACGACAGAGGAGGCACATGAATTCCAAAGGGTGCTTAAAGAAGCAGTTTCTGGAGCTAAAGAGTCTGACCCAAGAGAGGTGTGGCGCCAGCTGGTGGCTCGGAGGGTGCTAAAGCCACGGCACCCACATGGCCTGCACCAGCTGGTCTACCACTCGGTCTATGCCCATTGGGACGCGTCCACCAATGGCCCCCCTCCTTACTGGTTCCCTTCTCTGTATGACTTTTGCTCCTCTCCTTCTGTCTATATATCCTCCTCTTTCACTCTTCATTGAATTCTTCTTTTCGTTGTACTTGAGTCCCTATAGTTCAACATTCATTCTAGTTGGTCCCTCTATTTATTTATTTTTTATATTGATCTGCTATTTATAAGAGGTTTGCAATGGTAGTTCACATATGGTATTAATATTTAGATGGCACTATTGATTTTCGTGGTGTTTGTAAGACAGCTAGAACATGTTATAAGAGTGAGATTGGCGTGTTAGTGCTACTTATTGGCTCCTAGTTATGAATAACTTGGCGGGTATGTATATAGAAAGGATCAATGATGCATGCAATCTTAGGTGGGACCATAGCTGATTTAGACTGCCCTAAAAATTGTTAAGATTTGCTTTAGATTCAAAGGCAGAAGATGGTACTCTTCATGCTATGAATGCATGAAACATTCTTGACCAATTCTTTAAGATGTCATAACTTCAGGTCTTGAGATTAGTCGAATTATGGAGATGTGAAATATATGATATTGGTTAAACTAGGAGTACAAAGGAGAGTACCGTTCTACTATTTAAAGTCAATGAACTCGACTAATCAGATCTCCTTTCAATGATGCTGTTAAAAGTTGAGCTTGGTGATAAATGTAAGCGGCATTAACTCGTGCTGCTGCTGTGGATTTTTGTCGCAGAAAATTACCAGTGTGTGTGGATTCTAATGACAGGTCATTTCGATTGTGTCTTGTAGTGACTCTGAGGTTGCAGTTATTTATCTATTCAAAGAGTAAATGTCCTGATTTCTACCTCTAACTGATCCTTATTCTTTCTGTTTTCCAGATATCAGTCTAAACATACAAATTTGGGTCGTTTGATGGAAAAGTATGGTTCAAAACTGCTGGGGACATCATACAAGGATCCTATTACAAGTTTTAGCCTCTTTCAGAAGTTCTCTGTTCAGCATCCTGAGGTAAATTATCCTTTTTGTCCCTACACTTCTAGCTACATGCCATGTTTGATGCAAATTAATATTTTAAATTAGAGGAATTGGGGTTTGATTTGAATTATGTATGTGCCAATGATTTTCAGGCTTACTGGTCCATTGTTCTAAAAGAGCTTTCAGTTTCATTCCTTGGTGCCCCAGATTGCATTTTAGATGTCACAGACAAATCGAAACATGGGGGAACATGGTTTCCTGGTTTAGTTTTGAATATTGCCGAATGTTGTTTGCTGCCTAGAAGTCATCCAAGGAAAGAGGATAGTAGTTTGGCTGTTGTGTGGAGGGATGAGGGTTGTGATGATTCCGATATTAATCGTATGACATTGAAAGAATTGCGAGAACAAGTAATGTATGCTCTCACTTGATTATATTTATCCTCAATTGACTGTATCATACTATTATAAGGTGCAGTAGAAATAGGTGGTGTTTCAGTGAATTCTAAATAGAAATTATAATAGTTCTATATGCAAGGGAATCTAATCCTGTTTTTATATATATAGTTATTGTTTTTGTTTGATTTTGGAGTCATAAAATGTTAACCCTCTAGATCGAAATGCAACGAGTGAGTTAAAAAAAGTACACTTGGTTTTAATTCTTGAATTCTTCAACCTAAATATGTTCAAAAAGAGTGCAAGTCTGACATTACTTAATGCACATTTTATTGCAAGAAGATAGATACACATCATTACACTTCTCAATTAATTGTTAAATCTTTCATGACATACGTGAGAACTTCAACCCAAGTTGTATGTCAGATGTAGTAATTAAGTAGGCATCATTTGCTCTAAGTGGCAGTACTGTAACCAATCAATCTGTCTTCAAAATAAGTGATGTTTCATTTATACCCCCCCCGCCCCCCCACCCCCCAAAAAAAAAACAAAAAGATCAGTTCAAAACTTGCTACTAAATTGAGAAATGTGATAGTAATTGCCAATGAGCTCTAGCTCAAATGATATTCCATCTTTTAATGAGAATAGGGTTGTGGGGGAGAATTGTAGGTTCAAGACCCACCAAATGAATGTGTAAAAACAAAACAATATTTTCTTAGTAATTTGTTGGTGCAAGCTCCCCATATCTTATAAATGGAATATTTCAAAATTGTCATTCTTCCTGCCAGCACAACAGCAAAATTGCTAATCGATACTTTAAAAAAAAAAAAAAAAAACTAATTATGCACATGTTACTAGTTCTCTTCATAGTTTTACTGGGACCTTATCAGTGTTAATGTGATATAGAGGAGTAGAGTTGTACCGTTGTACTTAGGGGCATGCTTTGGGTTATTCTCATTTTGGCAAACGAAGCATTGTTCCTATTAACTTCTATTTGTCCTAATGTGATTCACAGGTTGGTGGCAAATGCACTGGATGCAATATTTTTAAAGGGTGATGCAATTGCAATTGACATGCCAATGACGGTCAATGCAGTTATCATATATATAGCAATTGTACTAGCAGGATGTGTTGTTGTATCAATAGCTGACAGCTTTGCAGCGAAGGAAATTGCTACTCGTTTGCGTGTGTCAAAAGCAAAGGGTATCTTCACTCAGGTGATCATTTACTTCCATAAATCATCTGTTGCATTAAAAATGTGGGATCACCTTGGGAAACAAGCCAAGTTGGCCTCATATGTTAAAATCGCCGATTGGCAAGTATATTTGTGTGTTAAATCGTGTTTTCTGTCTAGCAAGCCCCATAAAAGAATAAGATGCTCAAAGGTGCAAAAATGGTGGTATGAACAATCAGTCTTTTGCATAGTTATTTTACTTTTGAATAGAATATGATCTACTAAAAGTGTCCACTTTGATAGTTGAAGTCATTGAGTTGGAAGACCCTTACTTTTATAACATTCAAGTGAACATTGTTTTGTATGATTGAGCCATTTGATAATTAATTTGGCTCATCACTGCATATGCTTATGCATATGATGCTTCCATGCATATATAGTATTTTGGGTTGTTTACATTTTTGTGTGTTGCCTAGATCATATATTGTATTAGTGCGAGTGCATNACTAGCTCTCTTCATAGTTTTACTGGGACCTTATCAGTGTGAATGTGATATAGAGGAGGAGTAGAGTTGTACTTAGGGGCATGCTTTGGGTTATTCTCATTTTGGCAAATGAAGCATTGTTCCTATTAACTTCTATTTGTCCTAATGTGATTCACAGGTTGGTGGCAAATGCACTGGATGCAATGTTTTTAAAGGGTGATGCAATTGCAATTGACATGCCAATGACGGTCAATGCAGTTATCATATATATAGCAATTGTCCTAGCAGGATGTGTTGTTGTATCAATAGCTGACAGCTTTGCAGCGAAGGAAATTGCTACTCGTTTGCGTGTGTCAAAAGCAAAGGGTATCTTCACTCAGGTGATCATTTACTTCCATAAATCATCTGTTGCATTAAAAATGTGGGATCACCTAGGGAAACAAGCTAAGTTGGCCTCATATGTTAAAATTGCTGATTGGCAAGTATATTTGTGTGTTAAATCGTGTTTTCTGTCTAGCAAACCCCATAAAAGAATAAGATGCTCAAAGGTGCAAAAATGGTGGTATGAACAATCAGTCTTTTGCATAGTTATTTTACCTTTTTATAGAATGTGATCTACTAAAAGTGTCCACTTTGATAGTTGAAGTCATTGAGTTGGAAGACCCTTACTTTTATAACATTCAAATGAACATTATTTTGTATGATTGAGCCATTTGATAATTAATTTGGCTCATCACTGCATATGCTTATGCATATGATGCTTCCACGCATATATAGTATTTTGGGTTGTTTACATTTTTGTGTGTTGCCTAGATCATATATTGTATTAGTGCGAGTGCATTACAAAATTCTAATTTTCAAAATTGTTTGTCATTTCTTCTCCCCCTACCTCCCTATCCCCCCAAAAAATCTCTTTTTACATAGTTGTTGTAGTAAATGCCATATTGTGATCTTTGTCAGTTCGTGGTCTGAACAATTTTCAGCTCTTTCCAGTTGTGTTCTTGCAAGTATCTTCTATCCGGCATTTGGAGTTCATTAATAAATGGTTTCCAGAAGCTGATCTCTAAGCGGCCAGCCCTAGTTCTATCTCAGGCTTCTTCTTGAATATTTTTCAATGTACCCCCACGACCTGGTGGAAAGCTCACCAAAAATTAATTTGCCAACGTTTGTGATAAATTTTTGATAGATACCATCTTTAAGAGTTCTCCACATTTCATCTTGCTTCCTAATATTTATGGTAATTTTTAAATGTCAAGTTTCCTATTTATATTCTATTAACCTGGCTCCTGTCTCAGTTTTGTTGTCCTTCCCCCAGCTATTAACTATAAGTAAGGTGGTGAAATTTGAAAGAAAGAAGAAAAGGTGTTCTTGACACGTAGTTAATTCTTGGAGAGTAGAGCCTTTTAGTAGTTTACTACCATTTATAGAATGTTGGACGAGGCTTGGACAAAATGTGAAAGAAAGTTGTTGAGCTTTAATATACTAGTCATGGAACTTCCCTGTGCTTTTCAAAATTGTTAAGGCAACCTGTATTTTGAGTTCTCTCCCTTTGTGGGTTAGAACATGCTAAAAAATGAAGTTAACAATTTAGCTTCAGCTGTCATGTGCTGGCTTCATGACTAAAGTAATACTTTCAATTTTGAACTAGTTTTGATATGTTTCAGTTTACATATATATTGCTTTGTTTTGAAGATTATTCTGTCTGCAATTTTTATTCAGGATTTCATATTAAGAGGAGATCGAAAGTTTCCTTTGTACAGGTAAAACTGCCATTCTATAGTAATGATAGATGATGCGTCTTTCTTTTCTCGGGCACGTGGTAGAATTAAAGGGACACCCTAGCTGTGCATTACAAAATGCTATTTTTTTTGCGTAAAAACATATGTCAAACTCCAATTTTCATTGCTTCTTGTAGGCACGTCAGGAAATTGCTCTACCACAAAGCACTTACCTAGGATGGAAACTATTACTAAGCACGTTAATTACTTTTTCTTTTCTGAAAATTGTTTATTATGTCGATTGGAGTCTATAGATGCTTATAGTACACATTTGGAATCATCATGTTTATTATTCTTTCTCCTTGCAGTCGAGTTGTAGAAGCAGCTCCATTAAAAGCTATAGTTCTCCCTGTGATTGGGAATGAAGTAGGCATTCAGTTAAGAGAGCAAGATTTATCATGGAAAGTTTTTCTTTCTAGTGCCGATTGCCATACAAGGTATGTGTACTACACTGGTGTGAGATTGGTTTAATGAAAATATAGTTCTATCTTTATATCATTATGTAAAGCATGTCCAAAGAATTAATTACAGTAATGGCATTCTCTTCTTGGCAGATCAAATAATTATACTCCAATCTATCAACCAGTAGAAGCTGTGACTAATATTCTCTTTTCATCTGGAACCACAGGTAGAAAAATTGCTCAAGCATNAGATGCTTATAGTACACATTTGGAATCATCATGTTTATTATTCTTTCTCCTTGCAGTCGAGTTGTAGAAGCTGCTCCATTAAAAGCTATAGTTCTCCCTGTGATTGGGAATGAAGTAGGCATTCAGTTAAGAGAGCAAGATTTATCATGGAAAGTTTTTCTTTCTAGTGCCGATTGCCATACAAGGTATGTGTACTACACTGGTGTGACATTGGTTTAATGAAAATATAGTTCTATCTTTATATCATTATGTAAAGCATGTCCAAAGAATTAATTACAGTGATGGCATTCTCTTCTTGGCAGATCAAATAATTATACTCCAATCTATCAATCAGTAGATGCTGTGACTAATATTCTCTTTTCATCTGGAACCACAGGTAGAAAAATTGCTCAAGCATATGTCTATTTCTTAGCTGGACTGTAAGATTCCTTATATCATAATCATCTTCTTTATTTGTTGGATTTCATCAGGAGAGCCAAAGGCTATTCCTTGGACACAACTTTCACCAATTCGATGTGCTGCTGATTCATGGGCTCACATTGATGTTCAAGTTGGAGATGTCTACTGCTGCCCCACAAATTTGGGATGGGTGCTTGGACCCATTTTTCTCTACTCATGCTTTCTAAATGGTGCAACACTTGCACTCTATCATGGATCACCTCTTGGCCATAGCTTCGGAAAATTTGTTCAGGTGATTATGCATTAATATAATTTATGGGGTCTTCAACTTTAATTGAGTTACTTGGTAAAAAAATTATGAGGCAAACCAAGGGAGCCAGCTGGTGCACCAATGATAATACTATCGTAGTTGTGAATGCTGAGAATTTTTATGAATTGTTGGTTAGTGGTGGAAATTAGATATATTTCCCACTGCTTTTTCTTGCAGAGAAACACATTATTTAGATAAGTTGTAATATGAAAATTCAGGACAAAAAAGAGAGATTTACATTATAATCCAGGAATAATAAACTTTTGTATACAAGTATATAGAAGCCAGCCAATACTAATAACATGTTTTGCATTAAAGGTATTACCATCTTTCATCCAAATACCATCTTAATTTTTCTATTAATTTTGTTCAGGATGCAGGGGTGACTGTTTTGGGTACAGTTCCTAGCTTAGTAAAAACTTGGAAGAGTACAGAATGTATGAAAGGCCTAGATTGGACAAGGATAAAGTAATATCTCTTTGCACTTTAGAGAAACTATATTTGCATATAACTCCGAGAAATAGAACTTAGAAATGGATATGTGCAGATCATTTGCATCCACTGGGGAGGCATCCAACGTTGACGATGACCTTTGGCTTTCTTCAAGAGCTTATTACAATCCCATTATCGAATGTTGTGGCGGCACAGAACTTGCATCATGTTACATCCTAGGAAGTCCACTACAGCAGCAAGTTTTTGGCGCATTTAGCACTGCCTCGATGACAACTGGCCTTGTCATCCTTGATGAACATGGGATACCTTATGTGAGAATATTTTCTGGATGTTTTGTAGTTGAGGTTCAAAAAATATATATTTTTGCTACTATTGCAATTACCAACCTGTCACTAGATCAGGTCACCTCGGTACCTGGTTGTACTCTGTTATTGTACTTACGGATGATGGGTAATTTCTGAGCAATTTCAACAATTCTGTGATAATAAAAATGGACTTGGAGGAACCAAGCCAAATGACTTAAAGAGTATATTTTATATGGATATATCTGACCTCTTTGATCTGTATGACAGCTTGATGATCAAGCTTGTGCTGGGGAAGTGGGTCTCTTCCCCATATACATGGGAGCAAGTGATAGATTGCTTAATGCTGATCATGAAAAAGTTTACTTCAAGGGAATGCCAATGTACAAAGGAATGGTATGCTTGTGCCTGCCTATCGTAGAATACTTGCATTCTCACTTCTTTCTATGCCTAATTGTAATGCCATATATGATGTATTAGATAAAGACAATAGAACATGATACCCATTTGAGAATTTTAGTTGCTTCTTCCCCAGTAAGTGGCATGATTAGTGTCATTAAGGTATTAGGGACTAATCACCTAGGATATAAGATGCAGTTCCCTTTTATATGCATCTCTTGGTTTGCTAACTGGGTTTAAGTATCTTGAGACTGGATCCATAAGTTATGGTTCCTGGGGGACTTGAAATTAATAGTGACCCTGTTTCTTTAGATTTGGTGATTGTGAACCTTAATTTTTTTTAGATACCAAGTGTTTTTGTCTCACCCATAAGATAGGCAATTTTTGAACATGCGTTGATGTTGCTATCAATCTTAAAGTTTGTATCTCAGAATGTGTATTGTTTTATATGTCTTACACATAACGTGATTGAAGGCTGTCTTGTATCCTTTATAACTTGATATATGCATCGGCAGCAACTCAGGAGACATGGAGACATCATTAAAAGAACTGTTGGAGGATATTTCATTGTACAGGGTAGGGCTGATGACACCATGAACCTTGGAGGAATTAAGGTACCACATTCACCAATGCTCTCATTTTTTGATTTGATCATTTGATAATGACTTTGCTTTATGTTATGGACTAACTGGTGGAAGAGAAAGAAGTTGTAAACATTTTATCAAACATAGGTTGCATTATGTTAACCTGAAAGGAAGGCTTGATTTCTGAATCTTGCCCAATCAGCTCTTGATATGTAACACTAATTATACATGAATTAACTTCAACGGACAGTATCAATTTTCTCTAACTTGGACTAATATTTGAAATATTGACAACTTTAAATATCTTTTGATACACAGACAAGTTCCATTGAAATTGAGCGCGTGTGTGACCGAGCTGATGAAAGCATCTTGGAGACTGCTGCAATTAGTGTTACACCAGTAAATGGTGGTCCTGAACAGTTGGTTATATTTGTAGTGTTAAAGAAAGGTTTTAATACTGAACCAGACAAGCTCAAAAGTATATTCTCAAGGGTCATTCAAAGCAATCTCAACCCTTTGTTTAAGGTTCGACTCTCTGGCTATTCCACTCATTTCCCTTAAATTTAATGTTCCATGGTGGTTTCCACAAATTGGCCTATAAGTTATGTTAGAATTATTTTCCCTCAAAAACTAATTTTATGAATTTATTATTTAATAATAAATGTCATTTTCAAATATATTATTATTGTGGGTGATTAATGTGACATGCGACATCTTGCATAAATTTTGTTTGGGTAACATTGTAGGAAAATCATGCCGGTGCGGGGAGTAATATGTTTTTCAGTTCCTTGTAGACCTAAATTGTTCTAGGCTGTGGATATCGACTAAATATCATACCACTAAAGCCTAAACTTCTTGTGCTGCTATATGATAGAATGATTTACTCCATCATTGAGGTAGTGACCTTAAGCAAACAAGTTGATGTAATGTAACAAGTACATACACTTAACTGGATCTGATAAAAAAACACCTTATGGATGTCAGTTAAAAGGTTCTTCTATCACAATTTGTTTATTGTGATTTATCATGCATATAAATTTGACGATATCAACCAGTGATGTTCCATTAAGGGCTATATACGGACACGTTCAATTGTGTGTATAATGAGTATAATATGTAAGAAAAACTTAGAAAGAGTGACGTGAATACCTTGGGAGACAACACACTTGGGTTCCTAAGAGAGGTGCACATCTTGTTTATGTTAAAACCATGATCTTGTGGTGTTGTGATTCAATTAAACAAATTGTTCATGTTTTATAATTCCGCAAATTGTCAGGTTTTTTTTTTCTTTTGGCAGACTATCAAGTTATTGATTAAATTTCTCCAATTCTTTAAATAACAGGTGAACAGTGTTAAGATTGTTCCTGAGTTCCCCAGAACAGCTTCTAATAAGTTGTTGAGAAGGGTTTTGAGGGACCAAATAAAGATGTCAGTTTGGAGCAGAATTTAGCGGCACATCATTGTAGGTATATCAAATCTCGATGATACATTCATGTGAGGTACATTTTTAGATGCTTGAATTACTGGTCTATGTACATGGAATAAGAAAGAAATGGTTGAGATTCATGAAACATGTAGCCCTGTAATTATGATGAAAATACAATGAACTCATTTTCATAGAGTTGCAGGCTGTGCATTGTAAGTGGTTTGAAATAAAGCCTTTTTGGCATCTTAGTTATTTGTATTTTTACCATAAAAGTAACATTAATTTTAAGGATGTGTGTGCATATCTCTATAAGGATATGCATGTGATGCTGTCCAGCAACTTAAAAGGATGTGGGACAGGAAGCTGTGGTTGAATTTAAGTACACAAACAATCGTGGTTTCATACGGCCTAGAAAATAAAAACGTGATACTAATTAAAAAGGGTAGGCTAGGGAGACCAATTGTAGCTATCTTACCTGGACGTGACCATAGTAGCACCTATCCGCTGGGAGCTACACAAGATGGGTCTATACGGTGAGAATTAAGGTGTTTTCTCAAGTCCGACTGACCCATAGTCAGACCAAGCCCCATCAGAGTATCAATGAGAACCATGGTGGCTAATACTAATCAGATATATGTGAAGATTCTCCATTGCAGAGATTCGAACTAGAATTGATGATATTTGTTGATTGATAAAAGAACAATTGAAAATAAAACATCAGTTCAATATTCAAACTTACATGAATTATCAAATATTTTTGAATTGTGCCAATGATTGGTAAGTACCAAAAGAACAATTGTCTACCAACTTGTTTATTGAATTGTTGTATTTGTGTGTACTCTTCCCGTCTATACCGCGACTACAAAATTAGCATTTTTAATTATGAATATTGTTAAAATTAGGCTTTGCAACAAAATTAAATATAAGTTTCTAACTAATTATTTGATGTACACTGAAAGAAAAGTTGTTGCGAAATTTAGTACACATTAATCATATATGATTTTCGAGATCTAAAAGGACAACATATTCCATTTTGATAGGTTAAGAATTTCAAGAAAGAGAGAGAGATGGCCAACCATAATTGCAATTTTCTTCTACTTGTTTCTGAAAGAGGAAGGGGCGCTCACTGTAGGTGTACCTTGTCACTCCACGCATGAACTTGTAAAGTGATGTCCTTGGGGAGTATGATACAAACTTTGAGTAGAACTTATCATTGAAAACCAACTTGTAAATAGAGGGTGTCCAAGAGCTTATATACACATGGTTAAGATTGTACTTGAGCCGTTCCCAAGAGGTAGCTCAATCAATTGGGGATCATGCCTCATGAACTGGAACTCACTAATTTGAATCATCCTCCTCTCCCCTTGTGTGTACATGTAAAAAAAGAAAAAAAAAAATTGTACTTGAACCATGTGGCACACTTAAGAACTTAACATATTATCATGCTCCGCATCCGGCATCCACGATAACCTACTTTTCGAGCCATACTTGATGTAGTGACTCTAATACCAAATAATACAAACTTTGAGTATAACTTATAAGTTATGTCCAAAAACCGGTTGAAGAGGATGTTCAAAAACTTATATACATACTTAACCCATATTGGACCGTTAACATTGTAACAAGCTTTCTCTCCTTATCTAGCCTTTCCTCTCCCTCAACGATCATGTTCTCACTTGGCTTCTTGCCTATGCGAATGGTTCACCTATAGTTGACATTTTTCTATGATTCTCAGTAGTTTAAGTTAAACGGGAATATTAAATTAATATTTTAAGTATACATGATTATACTTAACCCATATTGGAAAGTTAATATCGTAACAAGCTTTCTCTCCTTATTTAGCCTTTCCTCTTCCTCAAGTTTCAACGATCATGTCCTCACTTGGCTTCTTGCCTATGCGAATGGTTCACTTAGAGTTAACATTTTGTGATGAAGTTAATAAGAAATATTAAATTTAATTAATATTTTAAGTCAAGAGTTTAAAAAGAAACATGAAATATTACGTATCGAGGAATTATATTCCACCATCTGTTTTCGCTCCAATAAGTAATAAATAAAATGAAGAAATAAAAACACTTAGTGTTTCAGTAAGGCAAATATTTGAACCAATAATCTTAAGTTGCTAATGACATTGACAGGGAACACGTACTTCACAATAAAATATGTAAACCATAATCACCTTTTACAAACACTTCTCTAATGTACCCTTTCCGTTAGATATTAGGATTAAATGATACGGTAAAAATGGTAAAAAGACCTTTATACTCCTAAAATTTCACACTCCTCCGTTAGAATTTAACAAAAAATCGTAACGGAGGAAATAACTGAAACGAAATGAAAGTTCAATACATTAAAGTGAGAGATTTTAAGCATTGAAATGGTGTTTACAAAAGGCACGACATATCAAGGAGAGATAAGTGAAGTTACCCCTAATTTTAAAGAAATTGTAGTAATTTCTAGCATTATTTAATTTAAACATTTATCTTTTTTCAAATAATCCCATTAACAAAATAAGTCACTCCGTTAGTAATTGACGTCAAAATAGACAAAAAAAAAAAGAAAAAAAGAAAAAAAAAAGAAGGTAGTGCCGTGCACCTCATGTGACTATTTTTGTATTTAACTTCTCAAAATACACTAAAATTATTAAAACAAATAAAAAAAAAAACTAAAATAGATTATTATTATTATTATTTTTAAAATCCACTTTAAACCTCCCCCACCCATGCCATTTGAATTTTGGGTGGGGATACCAAGCCTATAGCCGCCTCCCTCATTTTCTCCAAGTTTTAATGAGAAATAATGAATATTTCAGAACTAGGTGTTATTCTACTGTTTTACTGGTATTCTTTTAACTGTAATATGGTTTTTAAAATTATCGTTGAATTTAAGATTATCAGTATTAACTTTTAATTGATTGATGATTTTAAAAGGTACATCACAATTAAGAAGACACTAAAAAAACACTAGAAAAATACCTAGCATTTACCTTATTCTAAAAATATATCATATATATATTTCCCTTTAAATATTTTGGATTTCTTCTAGAAGAATATGATAACCTCCCTCCTGAATTATTGGAAAGCAACCCCAAATATAATAATATACATTAAAAAAAACAGTGAGATTTCTTCGTAAAACCACGATTAGTATAATTATATATATATATATATAGATGATTTGAGAAACTTCCGTACCAATATTTGTAGTTGTCGCCGAGGTAGTTGGATTTGATGAGCAAAAGAAATGTGGACGGTTGCTTCAAAACAAGTTGGTCACGTGTCCCAACCTCCCATCACATTTCGCACCTACTCGTACAACTTGCTTACTATTTACTACTACAACGAAGTTGTTCAGATTTCAGAGAGAGACAGAAATGGCGAATAAGAGCATTGGCGAAGTTGGAGTGGAGGACTTGGTGAAGGCAGGGCTAAAGACGGAGGAGGCCCATGAATTCCAAAGGGTGCTTAAAGAAGCAGTTTCTGGAGCCAAAGAGTCTGACCCAAGAGAGGTGTGGCGCGAGCTGGTGGCTCGGAGGGTGCTCGAGCCATGGCACCCACATGGCCTGCACCAGCTGGTCTACCACTCGGTCTACGCTCATTGGGACGCACCCACCAATGGCCCCTCTCCTTACTGGTTCCCTTCTCTGTATGCTTTTTTGCTCCTCTCCTCTCCTCTTTCACTGTTCATTGCATTGCCATTGTTGTTTCCGTTGCATTTTTGTTTATTATTAGGAGGTTTGCAATGGTAGGTTTGCCACGTCACGATTGAGGCCCATTATTTATTATCAGCCATTTCATGCACATGAATTCCATCTAATGGTTAATTAAGATTTGTTTAGAGTCAAAGGCAGCTGATGGTACTTTTCGAGCTATGAAGAATGCATGAAACATTCTTGATCAATTCCTTAAGATGTAATAGCTTCAGGTTTTGAGATCAAAGGAATTATGGAGATATAAGATATATGATATTGGTTAGATTGGGAGTGTGGGGTCCGAATATCTCCTTTCAATGGTGCTCTTAAAAATTGAGCTTCTTTTCTGGTGTTTCTTTCCATGTCCTCTGGATTAGTACTACATGCTAGAATATAGGATTTTTATATTGGGTTTATATTTGTCTTTTATTTATGTGGGATTGTAATTGAATTCTAGTGATTTGAATACTTTATTTGTATCCTGTCTACCTACCACATTTCTCCTATAAATAGGAACCATTAGTATCGTAAACATCGTAGAAATAAGAGTAAAATATAGCATTTTCGGGATACGAAGATTATTACTCTTAAGATCAAAATTTCAGGACTACCAAGAAGAACCAAAGGATAGTTAAAACTCACCACCCAAAGGAAATCTGCTTTAGGGATACATAGTTGTAGTGATCACCACTCAAGGAAAATTTTGCACCATTCAATAGAAAAATAGCCTAGAAATACAGAACGCTTACCAAAGAAAACACTTCTTAAAAAAAATAACACTGAGCATGCCTGTTGTTGGGAGATTAAAGCGATATGGAGTTTATACCAAGAGCACATTAATATACATAATTGAACACAACTCTAGCCCAAAAGCCTAAGCTAATGGGCTAAGGTCCATTTAGGTATATTAAGCACTCTTTACTTTTATATTTTCTCAATGTGGGACACAACACTCACAAGTGCACTCACAACACCTTTATATAGGCCAAGTTTCTAGTGCTCTCCTAACAAAATGCTTGGAGAGAAAGCAAAAAAGATAGTACTCCAAATATAATCCTTAAAACTTAATTGCCTTTCATTAACACCCGTGTCAGTTGATTCCAATGATAGGTCAGTTTGATTGGGTGTTGTAATGACTCTGAGGTTGCTGTTGTTTTATCTATTCAAAGAGACTGATTTCTACCTCTAACTGATTCTTGTTCTCTCTGTTTTTCAGATATCACTCTAAACAGACAAATGTGGGTCGTTTGATGGAAAAGTATGGTTCAAAACTACTGGGGGCATCATACAAGGATCCTATTACAAGTTTTAGCCTCTTTCAGAAGTTCTCTGTACAGCATCCTGAGGTAAAATAAGCGTTTTGGCCATTTACTACTAGGTACATGCCAAGTTCGATGCAAAATAGTATTTCATATTAGAGGAAGAAGTTGAGGTTTGATTCCAATTATGTACATGTCAATGATTTGCAGGCTTACTGGTCAATTGTTCTAAAAGAGCTTGCAGTTTCATTCCATGATTCCCCAAATTGCATTTTAGATACCACTAACAAATCGAAACATGGTGGAACATGGCTTCCTGGTTCAGTTTTGAATATTGCTGAATGTTGTTTACTGCCTAGAAGTCATCCAAGGAAAGAGGATAGTAGTTTGGCTGTTGTGTGGAGGGATGAGGGCTGTGATGATTCCAATATTAGTCACATGACGTTGAAAGAATTTCGAGAACAAGTAATGTATGCTCTCACTTAATCCTATTTATTCCCGACTGTATTATGCTATTAAAAGATTCAACAGAATTAGTTCTCTCTTTCTCTCTCACTCTCTGGGTCAATGCCAATGGATATGGAACATAATTATTTTCCAATATGCCCTTTGAGGGAGTCTAATGTTGTATTTTTATTATTGTTTTTGTGTCTGTCAACAAACGGTAGCCCTTAAGATCGAAATTTAAGGACCGAGTTATAAAGTAGGCATTGGCTCTAATTGCAGTTAAATCGTAGGTGCAAAGCTCTTATATCTTGTAAATGGAAATATTTTATAATTTGCATTCTTTGAGTGAGTACAACAGCACAAAAGTTCTACACTTTGGACCAGTAACTATTGCATAATTAGTTGTTTTCTTTGTTTTTGGAAGTATTGATTGGCAATCTTGTAAGTGGTGGCTCTCTTCATAGTTTTACTTGAACCTAACCAGATAGTAAAGACAAGGAAGGAGTAGGGTTGTACTTAATTAGGATTGTACTTAGGAGCATGCTTTGATTTATTCTCATTTGGGCAAACACAAGCATCATTCCTATGAGTTTCTGTTCTCCTAATGTATAGATTGTTCTTCATTCCTCTTGTCACCTTTGCTAGATCATATCTTAAGGTCCCCCACCTGCTCCTTTATCGCCTTTATTTTTGGTTTTGTTAATATGTTTACAATATGATTCACAGGTTGGTGGCGAATGCACTGGATGCAATATTTTCAAAGGGTGATGCAATTGCAATTGACATGCCAATGACAGTCAATGCAGTTATCATATATTTGGCAATTATCCTAGCAGGATGTGTTGTTGTATCAATAGCTGACAGCTTTGCAGCAAAGGAAATTGCAACTCGTTTGCGTGTGTCAAAAGCAAAGGGCATCTTCACTCAGGTGATCATTCACTTCCATAAATCACCTGTTACATTAGAAAACGAATCAAGCTGGCCTCATGTTTTGCTCCCCCCTTTCCCCCAACCAAACGAACTAAAAGAAGGCGATTCTTTTATGCTGACTGCTGAGGATATGCAAAGTGATAATAAGTGTACTAAAATCCTCAATTGGCATGAATATTGTTGTGTGTTAAACTGTGTTCTCTGTTTAGTGAACCCCATAAATGAATAAGATGCTCAAAGCCCAAAGGTGCAGTATTTATAGTAGAAAATCTCAGACTGTGTTTAATTAAATTACTAGTACTATTTATCATTGGTGTGTAGTTAATTCTTGCAGAGACTTATATTAAGTTACTACTATTTATAATATGTTGGACAATGCCTGGACAAAGGGTGAAAGAAAGTTATGTCGTGTTAGTCATGGAACTTCCCTCTACTTTGAGTTCTCTTTCTTGTGGGTTTGGGCTTGTACAAACCCAAAAATGAACTTAAGACAATTTGGCTTCAGTTATCAAGTGCTTAGCTTCATGACTAAAGTAATATTTTCAATTTCTTTCATGTTTATTGTACCTTGTGCTGAAAATTATTTTGTCTTCTATTTGAATTCAGGATTTCATATTAAGAGGAGGAAGAAAGTTTCCTTTGTACAGGTAAAGACTGCCATTCCCTTGTAATGATAGACTTAAAGTGTCAAACCATGTTTGTGAATGCTGAACTCACCCTAGGCATTAAAAAAAATGCTACTTTTTGGGGCAAAAAACAAATTCCAAACACCAAATTCCATTAAAAAAAAATTCTGTGCCACAAAGTACTTACCAGGATGAGAACTATTCCTTAGCATTTTATTACTTTTTCTTTTCTGAATGTTACTACCATGTCCATTGGAGTCTGGATACCCTAGGCATTAAAAAAATGCTACTTTTTGGGGCAAAAAACAAATGCCAAACACCAAATTCCATAAAAAAAAAATTATGTGCCACAAAGCACTTACCAGGATGAGAACTATTCCTTAGCATTTAATTACTTTTTCTTTTCTGAATATTATTACCATGTCCATTGGAGTCTAGATATGCTTATAGTACATCTTTTGACATCATCATGGCTATTCTTCTTTCTCCTTGCAGTCGAGTTGTAGAAGCTGCTCCATTAAAAGCTATAGTTCTCCCTGTGATTGGGAATGAAGTAGGCATTCAGTTAAGAGAAGAAGATTTATCATGGAAAGTTTTTCTTTCTAGCGCCAATTGCCATCCAAGGTGTGTATAACATTGGTGTGAAATTGGTCCAAAAAAACACTAGCTAATGAAAATAATTTTCCATCTTTATATCATTATGTAAAGCATGTCCAACAAATTCATTACAGTAATGGAATTCTCTTCTTGGCAGATCAAATAATTACACTCCAACCTATCAACCAGTAGAAGCTGTGACTAATATTCTCTTTTCATCTGGAACCACGGGTAGAAAAATTTCTCAGGCATATGTCTATTTCTTAGCTAGACTGTAAGATTCCTTATATCATAATCATCCACTTTATTTGTTGGATTTCATCAGGAGAACCAAAAGCTATTCCATGGACACAACTTTCACCAATTCGAGGTGCTGCTGATTCGTGGGCTCACATTGATATTCAAGCCGGAGATGTTTTCTGCTGGCCCACAAATTTGGGATGGGTGATGGGACCAGCTTCAATTTACTCATGCTTTCTATCTGGTGCAACTCTTGCACTCTATCATGGATCACCTCTTAGCCGTGGCTTTGGAAAATTTGTTCAGGTGATAGGCTTATACAATGATATACTTTCAGGGTCTTTTAGTTTACTTAAATAACTTGAAAAGAATAATTATGTGTCAAACCATGGAAGCCAGCAAGTTCATGAGAATGAAACCAAGGGGAATGGGCTTTCGGGAGGACCAGCCCCCTAATTCTTAATCCATCATATCCTTAGAAGAGAAACTCAACTGGCCATCTAAAGATTCTATAAAGTACCATTTTAGTTGTGATTGTTTAGAATTTTTTGAATTGTTGGAAATTTGATAACATTTCTCCAGGCTTTCTTGAAGAAAAAAAAACATTAGTTAGGCAAGTGGTATTATGAAAAATCAGGACAGAAAAAGGGACATTTACTTGACCCTCCTGGAATAACTAGCTTCTGCGTACAAGTGTATAAAAATCAGACAGTAGAAGTAATATGATTTGCAATAAGCACCCTCTGTCCAAATACCACCTTAATATTTATATTACTTTTGTTCAGGATGCAGGAGTGACTATTTTGGGTACAGTTCCGAGCTTAGTAAAATCTTGGAGGAGTACACAGTGCTTGAAAGGCCTAGATTGGACGAGGATAAAGTAAAATTTCTTTGCACTTTTAAGAAACTATCTTTGCATATTACTACAAGAAAAAGAACTTAGAAATTGATATGTGCAGATCATTTGCATCCACTGGGGAAGTGTCCAACATTGACGATGACCTTTGGCTTTCTTCAAGAGCTTACTACAAACCTATTATCGAATGCTGTGGCGGTACAGAACTTGCATCATGTTATATTCAAGGAAGTCCACTGCAGCCGCAAGTATTTGGAGCCTTTAGCACAGCATCGCTGACAACAGGCTTTGTCATCCTAGATGAACATGGAATACCATATGTAAGAACATTTTCTGGGTGGGTTGACTTTGTGATTCATTTTCTTTCTATAGTGTTGCAATCCCCAGTCAGTCAGTAGATTGTATCACTCTTTTTGACCTGTATGACAGCCCGATGATCAAGCTTGTGTTGGCGAAGTGGGACTCTTCCCTATATACATGGGAGCAACTGATAGATTGCTTAATGCTGATCATGAGAAAGTTTACTTCAAAGGAATGCCAATGTACAAAGGAATGGTATGCTTAACCTGCCTATTTTAGAATACTTGCATACTTCTTGGGGACTAATAACCCAGACTATAAGATGCAGTTCCCTTTTATATGGATCTCTTGGTCTGCTAACTGGGTTATAAGTCTCTTGAGACTGGAGGCATGTGTTTGGGTTCTAAAAGACTTGATATTAATTGTCTCCCAATTCTCTAGGTAGCATATGTAGAAGCATAATATATTCTGCTTGGTGAGTTATGTGATTGAAGGTGGCCTTGCATCTTATTATAACTTGATACATGCATTGACAGCGTCTCAGGAGACATGGGGATATCATTAAGAGAACTGTTGGAGGCTATTTGATTGTACAGGGCAGGGCTGACGACACCATGAACCTTGGAGGCATTAAGGTACCATGTTCACCAATCCTCTCATTTTTTATTTGATCTTTCGACAATGACCCCGGGACTAATTGGTGGAAGACAAAGAAGGACTAAAAGCTTTATCAAACACTATTAAGTCAACGGGAAAGGAAGCCTTGACATTTGAATCTTGCCAAATAAGTTCTTGATATGTAGTACACTTAATCATACTTGAATTAGCTTTAACTAACTGAATCATCACCTTTTTTTTTTTTTTTAAATTGGTATTTTTTTGGACTAATTTTTGAAATATTGAGTAACTTTGAATATTTCTTGATATGCAGATAAGTTCCATTGAAATTGAGCGTGCGTGTGACCGTGCTGATGAAAGCATTTCGGAGACTGCTGCAATCAGTGTTGCACCGGTGTATGGTGGTCCAGAGCAGTTAGTTATGTTTGTAGTATTAAAGAAGGGGTTTAATGCTAAACCAGATGAGTTGAAGAGTAAATTCTCAAGAGCCATTCAAAGAAACCTCAACCCTTTGTTTAAGGTTTGACTCTTATGCTATATATTCCTTTCCCTTACACTTAATGTTACTGCCACCTGATCATTCTTTGAGGTTAAATTCATACTTTAAATTTAAAAGTCATCTTGGGCCTTTGATGATTCAAATAATGTTGACAGAAAATTTAAAATCGTTTCACCACTCATTTCAAAAGATATGCAGAAGAGATAGAACTGATTTCAATTCTATGGTGGTTTCCCCAAATCGGCCTTTATTATTTCATAACTTATTGATCTAATTTCTCCGACTCCTTTAACTGTTTAACAGGTAAATAATGTTAAGATTGTTCAAGAGTTTCCCAGAACAGCTTCTAACAAGTTACTGAGAAGGGTTCTTAGAGACCAAATAAAGCAAGAGATTTCAATATGGAGTAGAATTTAGCGGCGAAATTGTCATTGGGGTATCAAATCTCAACAATCCTTTCATTTGAGGTTCCTTTAGAGATTCTTGAACTGAAGTATAATAAACATGAAACATGTAGTTGTAAATCCTAATCAGGAGTCTACAATGATAATATAATGTTAGGGTCTTATAATTGCAGATTGTGAGTTGTAACTGGCTTCAATATATCCTATTGGCAAATGAAGTAACTTTCTGACAATATGGAGTGAACTAAATATCTTTATTTTACCACAAGTAACACAATTAAACAATTGCAATATTACTGTCTTGTGAAACGATAGGATTGGCCTGCATCCGATGCTATTTCACAATCTCATGGCTTGAAGCTTGGTTCTTGCTTATCACCTATTGTTTTACCCCTCAGAGGATGCTGTTGGTAGCTCCTCATTTAATAGCATATTGATGGTTTCAATGGCAATGCTGATTTCTAATTAGTAGAAAAATTTTGATGGAGTCACGGCATTCAAGACATATCAAGTAGTAATCATTGTTTCTTGTATGAAGAGTTTAAATCAATTTTGCTGGATTGAGGTGTTAAATCCCCACTTACAACTTATCCCGATAAAGTGTAGAGTTAAGGTTCAAAATAAAGACTTCAGTATGTTAAATTACAAGTACTTCAAAAGTTTAAGCTAGTAAGAAATGGTAAATTTAATCAATACTTCAACATGAGATAAAAAGAAACTTGTAGTAATCACAACCAATATATTCTTAAGCAAGAGAGTTTTGGGACAAATGGGGTAGAAGTAAATTAGGGAACCTACCCCCGAGAGTGGTGGTCTAGTGGTAAAGGGATCGAGTTTCAGGGGTGACGGCGTGACATTTCTTGTTCCCTTGATGGTCCTACTCATGAGCTGGAGCTACTAACCCTTAACGGGGTTATGGTCCAACCGGCTTGAGGAAGCACCTATGAGTCCCTCACCTTGGCAGGCCTACTTAGACCCTTTCAATCATTGGTTCTTCAGCGGATAGGTGGTTATTATGGTCATGCCCGAGTAGGGTTGCCATAACCGATCTCCCCTCTCCTACCCTTAGGCTTGTGCAGGGATTCCAATGATTCAGTTTTAAAAGAAAACCATTATAATTAGTACATAGAAACAGTACACACGTACACTTTTACTCAAAATACAAACATTGTATCATGGTCCATGTACCTTAAAAAAGAAGAATCCTGAAAGATCTTATTATTCCTTTCATACTCGGTTATTTTTTAATTGAAACAGGACAACCTCGTTTAAAAACATCATATTTTTGCAAATTCAACTGTGTTCTTCCCATCATGAGCCTTGCTGAAAAAATGCTTGACATAATCTGAATACAGAACTTGCTTATATGATGCTTTCTCCCCTCCCTCGAGAACTTCAGGGAAAGGACCAATCATGTCGCATGGCCTGGGGTTCACGAAAATGGGAACTGAAATCCTGTTCTTGCTTCCATTGGCAACCACACGATGCTCAATGCTCTTGTATCGACCGTTGCTCATTATCTGCAGTGCATCACCGACATTGATGACAAGGGAGCCACTTACAGGTGGAACATGGATCCACCTATCGTTGTCTCCTTTCACATAAAGTCCACCAATGTCGTCTTGAAGGAGGATAGTGAGGGTTGAGACATCAGAATGACGTCCTACTCCCACTGTGAGCTCAGGGTTAGGACAAGTGGGATAGTAGTTAAGGTTAATCCTCTTTGAACCCATTAACACTGATNGGAGAGGTTTTACATTTAGAAAGTTTTCTAAGTGGTTTCCTCTTCGTAACCAAATTTCTGTGTCTTTAAAGTTTTGTTTACATATTTATTTTGGTTGATGATTGTTTGTTAATTTGATCTATTTCGCTTCTTGTCAATAAAACAAGAAAACTCCTATTTATTATGAATAGGCGTTAATTGGAGTTTGTTAGGTTTTTCAAACTCTATATATACTATATACTATATATCAGCCACGTGTGCACTACAAAAATAAATAGCAATAATTAGAGGAGGATATGGATATGGTCTCCTTCTTGCAGTTTGTTCGTAAGCTGATCATGTTGTTTCATTCAAGAACTTTGATTTGAAGCCATCCAAAATAAATATATCCATGTACATATACTTTTAACGGAAAATTAGATCAATTATATTTAACTGAGTCACGAAAGATGGAAAAATTAATAATGGAGTAACACTAACACCTTTCTTAGCACCATGTCACACACGACGATATGTACGTGGTGTATTGTACAAGTAACTTATGTCAATAATTAAAAAATAAATAACAAAATAACTATAATATTTCCGAGTTTATTCATGTGTAGGCTGTGTAGCAAATATATATGCAGGTAAAATTCTCAGAAATTCTAAAAAAATCAACAGCATGCAAACTCATGATTAATGTTTAATTATATCAAAAGTAACACCATCTAGAGAATCAATATTCAAATAAGGAAATAACTATCCTATTCTCGAGTTTATTCATGTGTATCAAACATGTAGTTAGGATGCTCAGAAATTCTAAAAAATCAACCGCATGCAAACGCATGATTAATGTTTAATTATATCAAAAGTAGCACCATCTAGAGAATAAATATTAAAAAAAACATATAATTATGTTTGTTATTTTTATTTTTTATTTTTTGAAAAAGTTGTTTGATGTAATAAGAACACTTTAATTTCAAGTATTTTGTATTTTAGATTATTTGTTAATATTTTTATTTAAAAAAAAAAATCAAAGTGGGTGATTTATCAAGCAAAGCCTACTAGATATCCAAATGAATAATAATAAAGTCACGACATAAAACTAAAGAATACATAACTTGGTTTTATATTGCAGTTATATCATACTTCGCTTAGCATTTACTACTACGACGAAGTTGTTCAGATTTCAGAGAGAGAGACATAAATGGCGAAGAAGAGCATTGGCGAAGTTGGAGTGGAGGACTTGGTGAAGGCAGGGCTAAAGACAGAGGAGGCCCATGAATTCCAAAGGGTGCTCAAAGAAGCAGTTTCTGAAGCCACAGAGTCTGACCCAAGAGAGGCGTGGCGCGAGCTGGTGGCTCGGAGGGTGCTCGAGCCATGGCACCCACATGGCCTGCACCAGCTGGTCTACCACTCGGTCTATGCTCATTGGGACGCACCCACCAATGGCCCCCCTCCTTACTGGTTCCCTTCGCTGTATGCTTTTTTGCTCCTCTCCTCTCCTCTTTCACTGCTCATTGCATTGCCATTGTTGTTTCCGTTGCATTTTTGTTTATTATTAGGAGGTTTGCAATGGTAGGTTTGCCACGTCACGATTGAGGCCCATTATTTATTATCAGCCATTTCATGCACATGAATTCCATCTAATGGTCAATTAAGATTTGTTTAGAGTCAAAGGCAGCTGATGGTACTTTTCGAGCTATGAAGAATGCATGAAACATTCAATAACGCCGATTTTTAGTTAAAACTCACCACCCAAAGGAAATCTGCCTTAGGGATACATTGTTGTAGTATCACCACTCAAGGAAAATTTTGCACCATTCAATAGAAAAAAAAGCATGGAAATACAGAACGCTTACCAAAGAAAACTCTTCTTCAAAAAACATAACACTGAGCATGCCTTTATATAGGCCAAGTTTCTAGTTCTCTCCTAACAAAATGCTTGGAGAGATAGCAAAAAAGTTAGTACTCCAAATATAATCCTTAAAACTTAATTGCCTTTCATTAACACCCGTGTCAGTTGATTCCAATGATAGGTCAGTTCGATTGTGTGTTGTAATGACTCTGAGGTTTCAGTTTTTTAATCTATTCAAACAGTCTGATTTCTACCTCTAACTGATTCTTGTTCTCTCTATTTTTCAGATATCACTCTAAACAGACAAACGTGGGTCGTTTGATGGAAAAGTATGGTTCAAAACTACTGGGGACATCATACAAGGATCCTATTACAAGTTTTAGCCTCTTTCAGAAGTTCTCTGTTCAGCATCCTGAGGTAAAATATGCGTTTTGGCCCTATAATACTAGGTACATGCCAAGTTCGATGCAAAATAGTATTTCATACTAGAAGAAGAAGTTGAGGTTTGATTCCAATTATGTACATGTCAATGATTTGCAGGCTTACTGGTCAATTGTTCTAAAAGAGCTTGCAGTTTCATTCCATGATGCCCCGAATTGCATTTTAGATACCACTGACAAATCGAAACATGGTGGAACATGGCTTCCTGGTTCAATTTTGAATATTGCTGAATGTTGTTTACTGCCTAGAAGTCATCCAAGGAAAGAGGATTGTAGTTTGGCTGTTGTGTGGAGGGATGAGGGCTGTGATGATTCCAACATTAGTCACATGACGTTGAAAGAATTTCGAGAACAAGTAATGTATGCTCTCACTTGATTCTATTTATCACCGACTGTATTATGCTGTTATAAGATTCGACAGAATAATTTCTCTCTCTCTCTCTCTCTCTGAGGGTCAATGCCAATGGATATGGAACATAATTATTTTCCAATATGCTCTTTGATGGAGTCTAATGTTGTACTTTTATTATTGTTTTTCTCTGTTTTTTGTCGTCTGTCAACAAAAGGTAGCCCTCAAGATCAAAATTTAAGGACCAAGTTATAAAGTAGGCATGGCTCTAATAACAGTTAAATAGGTGAAAATGGAAATATTTTATAATTTGCATTCTTTGAGTGAGTACAACAGCACAAAAGTTCTAAACTTTGGATTGTTCTCTTTGTTTTTGGAAGTATTGATTGGCAATCTTGTAAGTGGTGGCTCTCTTCATAGTTTTACTTGAACCTAACCATATAGTAATGTGAGACAAGGAAGGAGTAGGGTTGTACTTAGGACCATGATTTGATTTATTCTCATTTTGGCAAGCACAAGCATCATTCCTATGAGTTTCTGTTCTCCTAATGTATAGATTGTTCTTCATTCCTCTTGTCACCTTTGCTAGATCATATCTTAAGGTCCCCCACCTGCTCCTTTATCGCCTTTATTTCTGGCTTTGTTAATATGTTTACAATATGATTCACAGGTTGGTGGCAAATGCACTGGATGCAATATTTTCAAAGGGTGATGCAATTGCAATTGACATGCCAATGACAGTCAATGCAGTTATCGTATATTTGGCAATTGTCCTAGCAGGATGTGTTGTTGTATCAATAGCTGACAGCTTTGCAGCGAAGGAAATTGCAACTCGTTTGCGTGTGTCAAAAGCAAAGGGCATCTTCACTCAGGTGATCATTCACTTCCATGAATCACCTGTTACATTAAAAATGTGTGTTTGCTCCCACCTTTTGTCCAACCAAAAGAACTAAAAGAAGGTGATTCTTTTATGCTGACTGCTGAGGATATGCAAAGTGATAAAAAGTGTACTAAAATCACCAATTGGCATAAAATATTTTTGTGTTAAACTGTGTTCTCTGTTTAGTGAACCCCATAAATGAATAAGATGCTCAAAGCCCAAAGTTGCAGTATTTATAGTAGAAAATCTCATACTTTGTTTAATTAAGTTACTAGCATTTATCCTCGATGTGTAGTTAATTCTTGGAGAGGCTTATATTAAGTTACTACTATTTATAATATGTTAGACAATGCCTGGACAAAGGGTGAAAGAAAGCTATGTAATGGTAGTCATGGAACTTCCCTCTACTCTGAGTTCTCTTTCTTGTGGGTTTGGGCTTGTACAAACCCAAAAATGAAGTCAAGACAATTTGGCTTCAGTTATCAAGTGCTTAGCTTCATGACTATTGACTAAAGTAATATTTTCAATTTCTTTAATGTTTATTGTGCTTTGTATTGAAAATTATTTTGTCTTCTATTTGAATTCAGGATTTCATATTAAGAGGAGGAAGAAAGTTTCCCTTGTACAGGTAAAGACTGCCATTCCATAGTAATGATAGAATTAAAGTGTCAAACCATGCTTGTGAATGCTGAACTCTCCCTAGGCATTAAAAAATGCTACATTTTGGGGCAAAAAACATATGCCAAACTCCAAGTTCCATCAAAAAATTTATGTGCCACGAAGCACTTACCAGGATGAGAACTATTCCTTAGCAATTGATTACTTTTTCTTTTCTGAATATTATTACCATGTCTGTTGGAGTCTAGATATGTTTATAGTACACCTTTTGACATCATCATGGCTATTCTTTTTTCTCCTTGCAGTCGAGTTGTAGAAGCTGCTCCATTAAAAGCTATAGTTCTCCCTGTGATTGGGAATGAAGTAGGCATTCAGTTAAGAGAACAAGATTTATCATGGAAAGTTTTTCTTTCTAGTGCCAATCGCCATCCAAGGTGTGTATAACATTGGTGTGAAATTGGTCCAAAAAAACACTTGCTAATGAAAAGAATTTTCCATCTTTATATCATTATGTAAAGCATGTCCAACGAATTAATTACAGTAATGGAATTCTCTTCTTGGCAGATCAAATAATTATACTACAATATATCAACCAGTAGAAGCTGCGACTAATATTCTCTTTTCATCTGGAACCACGGGTAGAAAAATTTCTTAGGCATAGTTCTATTTCTTAGCTTGACTGTAAGATTCCTTATATCATAATGATCCACTTTATTTGTTGGATTTCATCAGGAGAACCAAAAGCTATTCCATGGACACAACTTTCACCAATACGAGGTGCTGCTGATTCATGGGCTCACATTGATGTTCAAGCTGGAGATGTTTTCTGCTGGCCCACAAATTTGGGATGGGTGATGGGACCAGCTTCAATTTACTCATGCTTTCTATCTGGTGCAACTCTTGCACTCTATCATGGATCACCTCTTAGCCGTGGCTTTGGAAAATTTGTTCAGGTGATAGGCTTATACAATGATATACTTTCAGGGTCTTTTAGTTTACTTAAATAACTTGAAAAGAAGAAATATATGTCAAACCATGGAAGCCAGCAAGTTCATGAGAATGAAACCAAGGGGAATGGGCTTTTAGGAGGACCAGCCCCCTAATTCTTAATCCATCATATCCTTAGAAGAGAAACTCAACTAGCCCTCTAAAAGATCCTATAAAGTACTATTTTAGTTATGATTGTTTAGAATTTTTTGAATTGTTGGAAATTTGATAACATTTCTCTAGGCTTTCTTGAAGAAAAAAACATTAGTTAGGCAAGTGGTATTATGAAAAATAAGGACAGAAAAAGGGACATTTAATTGACCCTCCTGGAATAACTAGCTTCTGCGTACAAGTGTACAAAAATCAGACAGTAGAAGTAATATGATTTGCAATTAGCACCCTCTGTCCAAATACCACCTTAATATTTATATTACTTTTGTTCAGGATGCAGGAGTGACTATTTTGGGTACAGTTCCGAGCTTAGTAAAATCTTGGAGGAGTACACAGTGCTTGAAAGGCCTAGATTGGACGAGGATAAAGTAAAATTTCTTTGCACTTTTAAGAAACTATCTTCGCATATTACTACAAGAAAAATAACTTAGAAATTGATATGTGCAGATCATTTGCATCCACTGGGGAAGTGTCCAACATTGACGATGACCTTTGGCTTTCTTCAAGAGCTTACTACAAACCTATTATCGAATGCTGTGGTGGTACAGAACTTGCATCATGTTATATTCAAGGAAGTCCACTGCAGCCGCAAGTATTTGGAGCCTTTAGCACAGCATCGCTGACAACAGGCTTTGTCATCCTAGATGAACATGGAATACCATATGTAAGAACATTTTCTGGATGGGTTGACTTTGTGATTCATTTTCTTTTGATAGTGTTGCAATCACCAGTCAGTCACTAGATCATATCACCCTTTTTGACCTGTATGACAGCCCGATGATCAAGCTTGTGTTGGCGAAGTGGGCCTCTTCCCTATATACATGGGAGCAACTGATAGATTGCTTAATGCTGATCATGAGAAAGTTTACTTCAAAGGAATGCCAATGTACAAAGGAATGGTATGCTTAACCTGCCTGTTTTAGAATACTTGCATACTTCTTTGTATGCCTAATTGTAATATCATACAAGATATATAAGATAATAATATTAGTTGTTTCTTCGACAAAAAGCAGCACCATTAATGCCATTACCCTATTGGGGACTAATCACCCAGACTATAAGATGCAGTTCCCTTTTATATGGATCTCTTGGTCTGCTAACTGGGTTATAAGTTCTTGAGACTGGATGCATGTGTTTGGGTTCTACTCCCAATTCTCTAGGTAGCATATGTAGAAGCATAATATATTCTGCTTGGTGAGTTATGTGATTGAAGGTGGCCTTGCATCCTATTATAACTTGATACATGCATTGACAGCGTCTCAGGAGACATGGGGATATCATTAAGAGAACTGTTGGAGGCTATTTGATTGTACAGGGCAGGGCTGACGACACCATGAACCTTGGAGGCATTAAGGTACCATGTTCACCAATCCTCTCATTTTTTATTTGATCTTTCGACAATGACCCCGGGACTAATTGGTGGAAGACAAAGAAGGACTAAAAGCTTTATCAAACACTATTAAGTCAACGGGAAAGGAAGCCTTGACATTTGAATCTTGCCAAATAAGTTCTTGATATGTAGTACACTTAATCATACTTGAATTAGCTTCAACTAACTGAATCATCACCTTTTTTTAAAATTGGTATTTTTTTGGACTAATTTTTGAAATATTGAGAAACTTTGAATATTTCTTGATATGCAGATAAGTTCCATTGAAATTGAGCGTGTGTGTGACCGTGCTGATGAAAGCATCTCAGAGACTGCTGCAGTCAGTGTTGCACCGATATATGGTGGTCCAGAACAGTTGGTTATATTTGTAGAATTAAAGAAGCGGTTTAAAGCTAAACCAGATGAGTTGAAGAGTATATTCTCAAGAGCCATTCAAAGAAACCTCAACCCTTTGTTTAAGGTTTGACTTTTATGCTATCTTTTCGTTTCCCTTACACTTAAATGTTACTGCCACCTGATCATTCTTTAAGGTTAAATTCATACTTCAAATTTAAAAGTCATCTTTGAACTTTGATGATTCAAATAATGTTGGCAGAAAATTTAAAATGGTTTCACCACTCATTTCAAAAGATATGCAGAAGAGATAGAACTGATTTCCCCGAATCGGCCTTATATTATTTCATAACTTATTGATCTAATTTCTCCAACTCCTTTAACTGATTAATAGGTAAACAATGTTAAGATTGTTCCAGAGTTTCCCAGAACAGCTTCTAACAAGTTACTGAGAAGGGTTCTTAGAGACCAAATGAAGCAAGAGATTCCAATATGGAGTAGAATTTAGCTGCGAAATTGTCATTCGAGCATCAAATCTCAACAATCCATTCATTTGAGCTAGGTTCCTTTTGAGATTCTTGAACTGAAGTATAATAAACATGAAACATGTTGTAAACCTTGATTGCTATTGTTTTTGTTGTTACTAAATCAGGAGTCTACGATGATAATATGATGTTAGGGTCATATAGTTGCAGATTGTGAGTTGTAACTGGCTTCAATATATCATATTGGCAAATGAAGTAACTTGCTGACAATATGGAGTGAACTAAATATCTTTATTTTACTACAAGTAACACAATTAAACAATTACAATATTACTGTCTTGTGAAACGATAGGCTTGGCCTGCATCCGATGCTATTTCACAATCTCATGGCTTGAAGTTTGGTTCTTGCTTATCACCTATTGTTTTACCCCTCAGAGGATGCTGTTGGTAGCTCCTTATTTAGCATATTGATGGTTTCATTGGCAATGCTGATTTCTAATTAGTAGAAATTTTTTGAATTAGATATGCAGTCACGGCATTCAAGACATATCAGGTAGCAATCATTGTTTCTTGTTTGAAGAGTTTAAATCAGTTTTGCTGTATTGAGGTGTAAAATCACCACTTATGACTTATCCCAATAAAGTGTAGAGTTAAGGTTCAAAATAAGGACTTCAGACTGTTAAATCACAAGTATCTAATAAGAAATGGTAAATTTAATCAATACTTCAACATGAGATAAAAAGGAACTTGTAGTAATCACAAGCAATATATTCTTAAGCAAGAGAGTTTTGGGACAAATGGGGTAGAAGTAAATTAGGGAACTCACCACCGAGAGTGGTGGTCTAGTGGTAAAGGGATCGAGTTTCAGGGGTGATGGCGTGACATTTCTTGTTCCCTTGATGGTCCTACTCATGAGCTGGAGCTACTAATCCTTAACGGGGTTATGGTCCAACCGGCTTGAGGAAGCACCTATGAGTCCCTCACCTTGGCAGGCCTACCTAGACCCTTTCAATCATTGGTCTTCAGCGGATAGGTGGTTATTATGGTCTTGCCCGAGTAAGGTTGCCATAACCGGTCTCCCCTCTCCTACCCTTAGGCCTGTGCTGAGATTCCAATGATTCAGTTTTAAAAGAAAACCATTATAATTAGTACATAGAAACAGTACACACGTACACATTTAGTCGAAATACAAACATACAAACATTGTATCATAGTCCGTGTTCCTTAAAAAAGAAGAATCCTGAAAGATCTTATTATTCCTTTCAAACTCGGTTATTTTTTAATTGAAACAGGACAACCTCGTTTAAAAACATCATATTTTTGCAAATTCAACTGTGTTCTTCCCATCATGAGCCTTGCTGAAAAAAAGCTTGACATAATCTGAATACAGAACTTGCTTATATGCTGCTTTCTCCCCTCCCTCGAGAACTTCAGGGAATGGACCAATCATGTCACATGGCCTGGGGTTCACGAAAATGGGAACTGAAATCCTGTTCTTGCTTCCATTGGCAACCACACGATGCTCAACGCTCTTGTATCGACCGTTGCTCATTATCTGCAGTGCATCACCGACATTGATCACAAGGGAGCCACTTACAGGTGGAACATGGATCCACCTACCGTTGTCTCCTTTCACATAAAGTCCACCAATGTCGTCTTGAAGGAGGATAGTGAGGGTTGAGACATCAGAATGACGTCCTACTCCCACTGTGAGCTCAGGGTTAGGACAAGTGGGATAGTAGTTAAGGTTAATCCTCTTTGAACCCATTAACACTGATTCTTTCATTTCATCAATTTCTTTCACATTTAATCTCTTCATTAGGGCCTCTAATAGCCGTTTGATAACAGCTTCAGAGCTCTTCATGTACTCAAGCACTTGATCCCTGAGAGCAAATAATAATTAGCCCACTGCAACCATATACATGCATAAATACAATTAACCTAACAAAATATATAATAGACTCTGTTACCGGCACACAGGAGGCCACAATGCAGAGGCCTCATCCTCTGAAACATAGAAGAGGCTCAGGTAATCTTTCCATTCAAGAGCCTTCTCTGCTTCAGGAGTAAAGCTTGTACCAAACCGCACATTGTTGGAAGGTGAATTCTCTTTTAAGAACTTGCTCTTCTCCTCAGCCGGCAACCCAAAGAACCTATGTGTTGCCTCCTTCACACTCTCGAGCACTTCAATGGGCACTCCATGGTTAGTAATCTGAAAGAAACCCCACTTCTCTGCTGCATTACAGATTGATTCTGCCACGTTTGGGTCGTCCCAGCTTGACATGTCGATGATGGGTATAGACTCTTGGTGCATGATTTGGCTCATACTCATCCTTTCTTCTGGGGGTTGGACATACTCCTTGGGAAGGCTTTTGAGACCCATTTCGGAGAGACCCTTTACTCCATTGCCTTTGCTTATGATAAAGTCAGTGATTTCTGAGGAGTTAGTGATTGGTGCAACAATTGTTGGAGCCATTCTGTACGGCTTGAAAAGAGAAGGTGGGATATGTTTGGTGGAGTAAGTTGTATGGCGTCGGTAGCTACATTTATAAAGCACTGTCTGTCTTGTCTTATGTGCTTCACCAACTCACATGGCAATCTACAGGCCTTGTACTAATTCTTTTCTCTGGCATTGATCAAAGCTAATGCTCATAAGTTCATAACATGAGTTTTTCATAATTTTTTGTTGAATACTAATTTTTTTTTTTTTTTTTTTACTCTCTTAGAGAGTTTTCTCCATATACCATTATATCGATCATGGCCTATTTGAAGAAATTAAAAATGTTTGGTTGCTCGTTTCATGCTTCTTACACTCTTCATATTTGGAGAGATCACGTCATCAGCTAATTATTAAAAATAAAAAAGAAAAAAGAAAACCAAAATGTATAAGCCACCAACCCTCTATATACTATATACTATATATATATCAGCCACGTGTGCACAACAAAAATAAATAGCAATAATTAGAGGATGATATGGATATGGTCACCTTCTTGCAGTTTGTTCGTAAGCTGATCATGTTGTTTCATTCAAGAACTTTGATTTGAAGCCATCCAAATTATATATATCCATGTATATATACTTTTAATGGAAAATTAGATAAATTATATTTAACTGAGTCAAGAAAGATGGAACAATTAATAATGGTGCAACACCATGTCACACACGCTATTTGGTGTATTGTGCAAGGAACTTCTTATGTCAATTTTTAAAAAATAAATAAAATAATGTTAAATACTTAGGAGTGAAACTCCACCAGACCCAAATTAGGATTCTCTCCGTTTCATTCAAACTGAAAAATATCGAGTTAGTTATTGTGAATTGTATTTTTGTTCTTTAAAAAAGTAAAAAGACAAAATAAACTATTAACTATAACTAATTGGATATTTTCCAATTCATTTGAACGGAAGAGGATTCTGTTCCACCTGACCTTAGGGGACAATAGTCTCCCCCAATATTTTTAAAAACCCTTTAAATTTCAAAAAAAAAAAAAAACACCCTTAAAAGACACCACGTGACGTGGCATAAGTGGGGTAGCATTTTAGCGCATGCTATCACGTGAATCTCAACTAGCTTAACTGCTTAATCTTTGGTGTTTGATTCTGTGGGAGTTGATTAACAGGGAGGTTTCAAAAATCGATAAGCATAAACAACCTTTGTTGTGGTCGATCGGGTAGTGTTTTGAACGATGAATCAGAAGTTTGGAGGGGGGAAACAACCCACGGGGACTCCATCGTTGGCCTGGTCGTGCGTGGTTGTCGTCGTCTCGCTCCTCGCTGGCGCATCCATTGTCCACAACACATACAAGCCTGATCTTGTAAGTTGTAACCCCCCCTCTCTCTCTCTGTCATGACTTTATCGATTCAAACTTGACACATTATCAACATGTTAGTTTTTATATATTGAAAAGCATTCGTTACGGTGCTGCAATTTTTGGAGGAAGTCAATGGGCATAACCTGTTTGATAAAATGTCCAAAAGACTATGGCTATGTTCGTAGTTAGATCTTGACATGCCTTTTTTCTACAACTACTGTGTGCAGACGTTGCCTCCAGCGGAGAGTGTTGATGGGGCTAAGCTGAAACAACCTGAGAAAGAATGAAATATTACATCAAAGTTTGGTTCTTCATAATTTGAAAAAATATATATATTCTGTTTAAAATATCAGATGTGGATGCTCTAAGCAGTGATGCACCCTTACATTTCTTCTTATAAATGCGATGTATGTGTTCCCTAGACTAAATAATTTTTATATTTGTCTTTGACTTCATTATGTTTTCCATTTTTAATATTCCAACGTCATTGGATACTTATTTGAAAAAACGTGAATTTAAATCAAAATCACGATTTTGCTTAAAAAAATATTTAGAGTAATATTTACCTATTTGACCATGAAACCGTAATTATATGCTAATGTTTATCCAAACACTTAAATGATAAAAAAAAAAATAATAATAATAATAAGCCTTAACATGTTTTATCGAAAGTCTGTGCAATTTTAAAAAGTAGTAATTTCAAAAAATACAATTTTTAAAATCGTACTCTCATACGGGCGATTAGAATCAAATCAATAAGGAAGGGCTTGGAGGGACAATTTTTAGATTAATTTCAACAAGACTTTGAAAAAGATTATTTGTCATAATAATTAAACCAGGAAAAGACATCAAAATAGCTTCTTCTTTTTTTTTTTTTCAAAAACAAAGGTTCAATTTTTAATTAAAAAAAAAAAAAACGCCACATCACCTACGTGACAGCTACTACAACACTCCTCACTCCAGCAAGCATGTAGAGAGTAGCCTTACTAAATAGGAAAATGTTAGTTGTTTTAATATTTTTTTTTATGTTCTCTTAATTGTAACGTAGTTTTAAAAATTATCAATAGATTAAAAGTTAATAAATATAATTTTAAATTCAATGATAATTTTAAAAATTACATTACAGTTTAAAAGAAAATACTAAAAAAAATCTAGCATTTTCCTACTAAATAGCCGTTGATTTTTTAATTTTTAAACACAAACACGCTACTCTAATTTCTTGTCTACAAAAATTTCTTTTTGCTTTAACTTCCTTCTGAAATACTAAATACATGTCTTGTCAGCGGGTCTCATCTTTGTAAAATGGTTGAAATTGCTGATTTGGATGAAAAGACAAAAATGGAAGAAACTGGTTGATAGAAAAGAATGAGTCACAACTAAGAGTATGTTTAAAATTGTGTTTAACAACTAGAGTTTTTAAATAAAAAATTTTTTTTTGGTAAAAATTTTATTTTTAAGTTTTTGTCAAAAATGTATTTGACTATTTTTAGATTTTTTTAGACCCTTAAAAGCGTATTTCTTTTTTTTGTTTTAACAAATAAGTACTTTTTTCTTAAAACGAATTTTTTGAGTGATAAAAGCAATTTAATGCTCCTCAAACGTAATCACAAACATACCCTGAGGGTGAAAATTGGCTTTTGATATCAACATCATGTGATTACTATCCATATTTGTATGGTCTGCAAGGTTATAAATGTGAATATTATCTCTTATCCGCATTTGAGGTAATGAGTGTTTTAGACATTGAAGTTGTAATTCACTAATTATTGCTTTTAGTAAAAACAAAAAACATAATTTATAGTTGAACATTATTATTCGAATCACACTTGCTAAACATTTTGCCTAAAAATTTTCATTACATATATTATTTAATATTTAGCTTCTAGTAAATCTATAGTTGGTGGCAAGAAAAAACATTTTAAAAATAAGGAAAAGTCGACATACCCCTTTCAAACGACTACTTAATTGACAATGTCCCCTTAAACTTTCAATAACCCAAAAAATTCTAAGGCTCAACACTTAATAAAATTTGGATCAAACACCCACCCAAACACCGAAACATGCCATATATGATAAATAAATTATTATGCTATAGAACATAATAATGTTATATGAACGTGTTGTTTTTCAACGAGCATTAGATCGGCCAAAGGTTAGCACATGTATTTGATTTAAACCGTATTTTGTTTCAACGAAAAACTTTTGTCTTAGCATATTAGAGTAAGAACTCAAAGATTAGCATCCATATGATCTTTTAGAATTTCTGTTAGGAACATTAACATGATATTAGAGTAAGAATTCAGAGTATTTAGTATCTTGCGAACCCATATTTTGTTTTGACTAATTTACTATTTTTATTATAGCTTGTTGAGCAGGGAGCTATGCGTAGTAGATTGTTGCACATCATAGAATTTCATGCAGGTGATCTTAAGAGGCTGCCATATGGGGCTAACCTTCTCTCTCAGATGCATGAAGAAGCTAATTTTATTATTTTTAAGTAATTTATTATTTTTAGGTATGATTACAATTTTATTTGACCGTGGTATAAAAATTGAAATTTCTCAAAAAAAATTTAGTTTCTTCCAAAAATCCCAAAATTATTTTTAATGGGGGCTTAGGTCAGAAATGACCCACCTGGAGTTATTGGGATTTCTGGAAGAAACTAAACAATTTTTAGAGAAATTGTTGACGCCAAAACATTCATTAATGTACGACGGCAACTCTTAAAAATGTACAACGGCACATGTTGGATAATTTATTTCATTCAATAGTCATACTCATGTTTTATAACATATTTTTAGCCATTTTATATGTTATATAATAAGGTTGCAGTCACTTTAGCCATTTTACTATTAACAATTGAATCCACAATGTGGTTACAAATAGCCATTACTTTCTTCACTTATATAACATAAGCATATACAATGGATAGCATACAACACATGAACACAAATTCAACAAAACTAATTTGAGCATATGCCTTGAGCATGTGTTAAAATATAAAGGGAGAATCAGAGGCATGCCTATAAAATGCCTCTACAAATACAAATGCGACTTGGATGACATAATTTGACTGTTTTAATGTGACTTGGATGACATAATTTCCATAACGGTCTTGCATAATTTGATCCAGCCAAGGATTACCAATAAGCTCTTTTTTATAAGACGGGTGAGTTGTTCATCACCTGCGCACTCGAGACATTTTTTGGCCACACGACTGCCAAATTCATGCATGAACAAATCCGCGTATCCACCCTTCAATTTGTTAAGAAAACGGTTCATTTGTTGGTCCTCACAAAGGCTAAGCAATTTTCCAAGCGCATGGCTGTCATATTTGTCATTTGCAACATCAACCCAATGAACACTCGCAGCTTCACAAATGAGGTCCCCATCACAATGGATGAGGCATTCTTGAAGCACAAAGCTTCCATGGGGGTCCTTTGCCACTTCAACAAAATCAGCCGTAACGGCTTCAGTTAGGAACTGCATATACAGTGCAATGCTTAACAAAACTTAACAATGCTTGCATATACAGCACTACATATCAAAACTGTGGACAAGGCATATAGTCATTTTACCTAGTTGTATTCGGGCAACAAACACTCTAGGCAGCACATTGCAACGTGGAAGCCTTGCGTGTTCTTTACTAGAGTTAGAATACCCGGCTTCAGGCACATAATTTCTAGGCAATCTCTACTATTCTCATGCTGATGACAAACTTTCCAAATATGAGGACCTGGTGGAAATCTCGCTAAAAATTAATTGCCATGGCCACGAACTCTCTTGGCCCTTTTTAAGGTTCCGGGGTATTTTCTTCCTATAATGTAATGAAGATTAATGTTGAAGGAACCCATATCATTAAATTGGGTGTAGCTATCTCCGATGCTAATGGAGAATTGTTGGGCATTTGGGAGTTTAACTTTAGGGATTTTGACTTGAATATTCATTTTCATAATATGGAATCAATTGAGTTAGTGAAGAAAAAGGGATTTTTTTTTTTTTTCGATTTTCAATGAAGGAATGGTATCGACTCAATGGAATTCGCCAAGCTAATTCTGAAGTGTGGCGTGTTGGACAACTCCCGTATCACCTGGATCACGTTTGATGGTGCATACGATTTTGGCTATTTCATGAAAACGTTGATTGGAGAAGTGCTACCCTTCGAATTCAGTGAGTTTATGGTCTTGGTGAAATCCTTTTTTGGTACCAAGGTCTTTGACTTGAAGGAGATTATCAAGTTCTGCGATGGGCACAATGGGGACTTGGAAATGGAAACGGTGCTCTTTTCGGGTTGTAGAAGGAAAAGTCCACTCTTTTTCGGTTGCAGAAGAAAAAACAACATAAAGGAAGGAAGTCTATTGTAAGGATCTCAGAGAGATCTCGAGATATCAATATCTAGAACAGAACTTTATCATCTACTGAAGAGCCATGAGGTGGAGACAAACAACTTCTACATCTCCTAAAGAGCCATCTTCAAGAAATATTATTAAGGATCGGTAATTCGAGTTGGTTAAGCTCTATAATAAGCGTCCAAACCTGCGAAAGAAATGGATGAAATTGATTGGAAAAGCTACTTCTTGATGTTAAGAATTAGAAATATACAAAGAAAATATGTACGTACTAGCCATGGAAAAGCTACTTCTTCATCTTTGTTCATAGGTCCAAGTATCAAGATAATTAAACCCAGTTAGTAGACCAAGAGATCCATATAAAAGAGAACTGCATCTTAAATCCTAGTGATTAGTCCCTAATACCGTAATGACACTAATAAGGCCACTTCTTGGGTATGTACATATTTATTTAAATAAAGGGTTAAATACATTTTTATCCCTTATGGTTTAACAATTTTATTTTTTTGCCTCTTTAGGATTTAATTATTGAGATATGATATAACCACAATATAGACTCAATAAAGACCCAATTTCTCTCCTCCATGTTATTTAAAAAAAATTAAAAAAAAAAGGAACAAAATTGAATTCAAAATAGCAAACCTCATTTTCTTCACTATAAAAAATATTATTACTTTATAAACTTTTGTATTTTTATTTTGTGTTTTTTTTAAAAAAAAAAAATTAAAGGCCTTGTGCTTAAGTTGAGCGAAAAAGTTGGGGTTGTATCATCCCACTTATTACAAATAATCCTTTTCTAAAGATCCTTCATATCATTGAGATCTCAAGATATCAATATCTAAAACAGAACTTTATTATCTCTATTACTTTCATCTTCTTTTTTAAATTTTTTAAACTCCCATTTATTTTCACCAATTTTTTTTTCTTTTAATTCTTCCACGGATTAGTGGGTGATGAGCTGGATTTGACTGTTAAAATATAAAGGGTATAATCAGAGGCATGCCTATAAAATGCCTCTACAAATACAAATGCGACTTGGATGACATAATTTCCATAACGGTCTTGCATAATTTGGTCCAGCCAAGGATTAACAATAAGCTTTTTTTTATATAAGACAAGTGAGTTGTTCATCACCTATGCACTCGAGACATTTTTCGGCCACACGATTGCCAAATTCACGCATGGACAAATCCACGTGTCCACCCTTCAATCTGTCAAGAAAACGGTTCATTTGCTAGTCATCACAAAGGCTAAGCCATTTTCCAAGCGTGTAGCTGCCATATTTGTCATTTGCAACCTCAACCCAATGAGCACTTACAGCTTCACAAATGAGGTCCCCATCACATTGGATGAGGCATTCTTGAAGCACAAAGTTTCCATGGGGGTCCTTTGCCACTTCAACAAAATCAACCGTAACGACTTCAATTAGGAACTGCATATACAGTGCAACGCTTAATAAAACTTAACAATTCTTGCAAATACAGCACTACATATCAAAACAGTGGACAAGGCATATATTCCTTTTACCTGGTTGTATTCGGGCAACATACACTCTAGGCAGCACATTGCTACGTGGAAGCCATGCGTGTTCTTTACTAAAGTTAGAATACCCGGCTTCAGTGCGGAAGTAATCATGGAGATTTGTAATCCAGTTTGAATGGTTCTAATGACCTTTTGAACGACAAAATTCCTGTAGTTGGGAAGAAAAATTTAGCAAAACAATAATTACTAATTGCACAATAACAAAACTGTTAAAGATAAATAGGGAAAGAGAAGCCAACCCATATGGATGACACAAAATCCAAACAAGATCAACATGTTCACTTGTGATTCTTTCAATTATTTGTCTACGCTGGTTTTCATCACAAACATCAAGCAACCACTGTACAAAGTGATTTCTGGCGAAATGTGTCATTTGCTCCACAAGATGATCTATGTTTCTGGAAGAAATCTTGTTAATTTCGTCTTGGCTGCCCCAATAAAGCCGTTGACATTGAAGCTGCTGCAGGCACTGGTAGCGCTGAAGTAGGTCCCGACGACGGTTGTTATGAAGCTTCCATAGGCACATGATGTGCTAATTTTGCTGCGTGCTCATGTCCATTAAGCGCTGGTAGTGCTGAAATTGCTCTAAGCGATGGTTGTTCCGAAGCATCCACAGGCGCAAGTTATATAACAAAAGCATATACAATGGATAGCATACAACAAATTAACACAAATTCAACAAAACTAATTTGAGTATATGCCCTGAGCATGTGTTAAAACATAAAGGGCAGAATCAGAGGCATGCCTATAAAATGCTTCTACAATATTTCTTTAAATTAAGGGTTAAATACATTTTTATCCCTTATGATTTAACAATTTTATTTTTTGCCTCTTTAGGGTTTAATTATTGAGATATGATACAACCACAACATAGACTCATAAAGACCCAATTTGTCTCCTACGTGTCATTTAAAAAAAAAAAAAATTAAAAGAACAAAATTGAATTCAAAATAGCAAACCTTGTTTTCTTCACTATAAAAAAATATTATTACTTCATAAACTTTTGTATTTTTATTTTGTGTTTTTTTAAAAAAAAATTAAAAAAATTAAAGGCCTTGTGCCCAAGTTGGGCAAAAAAGTTGGGGTTGTATCATCCCACTTATTACAAATAATCTTTTTTCTAAAGATCCTCCATATCACTGAGATCTCGAGATATCAATATCTAAAACAGAACTTTATTATCTCCGTTACTTTCTTCTTCTTTTTTAAATTTTTTAAACTCCCATTTATTTTCACCAATTTTTTTTCTTTTGATTCTTCCACGATTAGTGGGTGATGAGCTGGATTTGACTGTTAAATATATAAAGGGCATAATCAGAGGCATGCCTATAAAATGCCTCTACAAATACAAATGCGACTTGGATGACATAATTTCCATAACGGTCTTGCATAATTTGATACAGCCAAGGATTAACAATAAGCTTTTTTTTTAATAAGACGAGTGAGTTGTTCATCACCTGCTCACTCGAGACATTTTTCGGCCACACGATTGTCAAATTCATGCATGGACAAATCAACGTATCCACCCTTCAATCTGTCAAGAAAACGGTTCATTTGCTGGTCATCACAAAGACTAAGTCATTTTCCAAGCGCGTGGCTGCCATATTTGTCATTTGCAACCTCAACCCAATGAGCACTTGTAGCTTCACATATGAGGTCCCCATCACAATGGATGAGGCATTCTTGAAGCACAAAGCTTCCATGGGGGTCCTTTGCCACTTCAACAAAATCAGACGTAACGACTTCAATTACGAACTACATATACAATGCAACACTTAATAAAACTTAACAATTCTTGCATATACAACACTACATATCAAAACTGTGGACAAGGCATATAGTCCTTTTACCTGGTTGTATTCGGGCAACAGACACTCTAGGCAGCACATTGCTACGTCGAAGCCATGCGTGTTCTTCATTTCATAAACTTTTGTATTTTTCAAAAATAAAAAATAAAAGGCCTTGTGCCCAAGTTGGGCAAAAAAGTTGGGGTTGTATCATCCGACTTATTACAAATAATCTTTTTCCAAAGATCCTCCATATCATTGAGATCTCGAGATATCAATATCTAAAACAGAACTTTATTATCTCCGTTACTTTCTTCTTCTTTTTTAAATTTTTTAAACTCCCATTTATTTTCTCCAAATTTTTTTCTCTGATTCTTCAATGAATTAGTGGGTGATGAGCTGGATTTGACTGTTGAGCGAAGCGAGAGTAGAGTGAATCTGATACCCATCGCCCTTCAAGAGTTGAAGGAATGAAAAATGAATCTTTTGGTGTCTGGAAGGGAAGATGAAGATGAAGAAGAAGAAGAAGAAGAAGAAGAATCTCTAAGTGGCCAACCCTAGTTCTATCTCAAATGTTTTATAATGTACACACCCCTCATGGTGGAAATCTCACCAAAAATTAATTTGCCAAGAAGTGGCCTGATTAGTGTCATTATGGTATTAGGGACTAATCACCTAAGATTTAAGATGCAGTTCCCTTTTATATGGATCTCTTGGTCTGCTAACTGGGTTTAAGTATCTTGAACTTGGACCTATGAACAAAGATGAAGAGACAACTCAAACATGTAATAAAACCAAACCCCAACAACATTTTTACACTGACAACATCTACTTAGGAAGGACAAGATTAGTATAATGGTTATTTTCACAGTGGAGTATCTTGAAAAGCCACAGAAAGAGCAAGAGCCCCATTCTATGGTATTCTATATTGTGCAGCACATGTTGGATAATTACTTATAGTGATGCTATGTTGCCTTTACTTGCATTCCTCTCTTTCTAGTAAAACAGAGAATGATCGAACAGAGAATTTTTGAATGAACATAAAACAGAATGAAGAAAACAAAACCCTGACAATTATTTTTGATTTTGCACCAAATTGGTTTACTCTTCAACCTTAAGTTTCAATTGGCCGTTGCTATGTAGAACTAACGGCAACACTTAATTTTTTTCAAATTTTAAATTTTCTAAAAGGAAATTTGTTTTCTTTTGTCTAATATTTATTTTTGATGAATATATAGTTGGCTACTATAATTCTTGATTCATTACTTAAGATTTGAACCAATTATTGGGACACCAATGTAATATTTAGTATTGTTGACTACCAAAATTGGATATGGTATTTTATATTGCGCGGCACATGTTGGATAATTACTTATAGTGATGCTATGTTGCTTTTACTTGCACTCCTCTGTTTATATTAAAATAGAGAATGATCAAACAGAGAATTTTTGAATGCACAGAAAACGGAATGAAGAAAACTAAACCGTAACAACTATTTTTTATTTTGCACCCAATTGGTTTACTCTTCGACCTTAAGTTTCAATTGGTTGTTGCTGTAAAGAACTAACGGCAAGTCTTCAAATTTTAAATTTCTAAACGGAAATTTGTGTTCTTTTGTCTAATATTTATTTTTGATGAATATATAGTTTGCTACTATAATTTTCGATACATTACTTAAGATTTGAACTGATTATTGAGACTTCAATGTAATATTTAGTATTGTTGACCACCAAAATTGGATATGGTATTCTATATTGTGCGGCATGTGTTGGATAATTTGTTTCATTACATAGTTGTACGCATGTTTTATAACATATTTTTCATCTATTTATATGTTATATCATAAGCCATTTTAGAATTGAATCCACAACGTGGTTATAAAAATGAGTTAAGTTCTTTTCTTTAAGGTTTTATTTTGTTTACTTAATTATCCAAGGTTTGTATGTATAGCAAGTGCTTGATGTTTGTTTGATGTTCTAGTAGTAGAAAAATTCCAATGAACAATCTTTATGTTTATATGTCGTACCCATAATGTGATTGAAGGTTGCCTTGTGTCCCACTATAACTTGTTATATGCATTGGCAGCACCTCAGGATATTTGATTGTGCTGGCTAGGGCCGATGACACCATGAACCTTTGAGGTATTAAGGTACCACATTCACCAATGCTCTCATTTTTTTGATTTGATCATTTGATAATGACTTTGCTTTTATGCTATGGACTAACTGGTGGAAGACAAACAAGTTGTAAACATTTTATCAAACATATAGGTTGCATTATGTTGACTGAAAGGGAATGATTGACTTCTTAATCTTGCCTAATCAGCTCTTGATGTGTAACACACTTAATATCAATATACAAACCCATGTAAATTCTCTATATTAAAAAAAAAAAAGAAAAAAAAAAAAAGTGAAAAACATAAAAACATGTTCCCACAACTCTGATACACAGATTTGATCAAATCTCCACCCAACAGCCAGATCGAACAAAGCCAGAAAATTCGTGGGGCACACTAATCCTCACCAATTTACCATGTTTCTCATCTTTCTCCATTTCTACCATATACAACCCTTGTGGGGCACCTTGGCAGGCCGACCCTGTCACTAGGGTCCGCGCTCCCAACATAATCCCACAAGTCCCAACTCGTACCGCCGAGTCCGACTCAGCCCAACTCACCAATTTCCCATCTCTCCTCACCCCAACACATGATCTTGGACACTGACCCGGCTCCCAAACCCCATCCACCCGCCTCCACCCACCCAACCCGAATGCGTACACGTCAGCGCTTCCTTCAAACACCCCTTGGCTCTCCGTGTCGTACCCGCTGACTACCCAAAACTCGTCCCCAATCACAGTTCCTTCGCACTCATCTCGCTCCTGGCTCAGCTGAGTCAACTCATCCCACTTGTCCCGCCTCAAATCGTAAACCCACGCCGATCTCGAAGCGTTCTTGTACTCATCATGCCCGCCCGCCACGCATACTCGGCCCTCATACGCGCCGGTCGCAAAGAACGAGCGCTTCGCCGGCATGTCAGCGCCTTGTCGCCACTGACTCGTCGTGAAATCGTACACAAAAACATCGGTGACTGGGTTGTAACTCACGGGGTCCCAGCCACCCATCACAACCAGTTTGCCTTCACAGCTTGCCAGTTGGCAAAACTGAGGCAACCCATCTGGGTACTTGGGAACCGGGTCAAGTCGCTCCCAAGTCCCTACGCCCACTGGGTCAAACACGGTGATCCCATAACTAGGTGGCTTACCTCGTTTTCGCTCAGTGGAAGACTTGTTTGTGCCAGGAAGAGCTTGCACCAAGCAAGCGACTTTGTGGGTATGCCCAGATTTCTTTCTATGGTGATAAAACTCCTTACTTTGTAGGAGCTCGTGCCATCGCCGGCAGACTCGGGATGCGATTCCATGAGCCGTGTAAGGCACCCGAGTCAAGCAATCGAGGCCGATCTCTTCAGGCAAACCCGGTACCAACTCAGTGGACTCACAGCTTCCCATTTGCAATTGCAGAGCCATGAAAGCTTGGGACGCTTCGGTCCAGCATTTATACATACAGTCGGATAACAGAAATTCTAGAAGACATGCAATGGTGACGTGGCCGTACAGTGAGGGAGAAATATCCTGTTAACTTGCCAGGGGATTCGGATGGTACCCATATAAGTTATAACTATGATTTTTTTTTAATAAAAAATAAAAAATAAAATTATTATTTTAGATTAAATAATTGATATTTATTGCCTTAATATATTTAAGTACCTTTCAAAAATAAATAATAAATAATGAATTAAGTAAGATCTAAAAGCATGTGCCTCTTGCTGTTAGGAAAATGCTTGGACCCTACACTTTTATAATAACTTTATGTAGCATTTCATATTTTATAAAAATAAATGTAACGATGGTTCGCAACTTAGTAGTTCAAATTTTAATGGCTAATATGATAAATATTGCATGGACTATTATATCAATATGTAAATATAGTAAATATTTTGTAGACATTCATATTAGTATAAATTTTAAGGGCCGATTTATTAAGTTTTACATGAACTATCACGTTAATTTATAAAAAAAATTATAATAAAAGAGTAATACCTAGCACTCATTTACTCATTTACTCTATATGTCTAAGGGATGAAAATGGTAAAAGATTTTGGTTTTATCATATTATCAAAGAAATCTGATCATACATAAATGATGGAAGTCTTGAAAACTTGAAAAAAGAAAAGGGGTATGATATTTTCATAATCCTTGGTAAAATTCCCAAGTTAAAGCTAAAAACTTTTTTTTAAAAATAAAAAAATAAAAAAAATCTTTGATATTATGAATGATTAGTTAATAGTCACAAAGAGAGATTTTTTTTTTTGTAAGTCGGTCCTTTTTTTAAAAAAAAATTATGGTATTACAATAAAATTCTATTTGAAATGTTTTAACTAAAATAAATTTAAATGAATAGTTTGATTGAATGATTTAGGCTTTGTCATATTCCCTAAATCTAGGGCAAAAGCTCATTAAACAAACAAATAAATAGACAAAAATGTCCCAAAAAGAAATGAGAACCGTTATAGTACAATATAAAGACAATTTTTTGCCCATAAAAGTCTTAGATGCAAGAGGTCATCTAAGACTTTTATGGGCAAATTTTTTTTTTTTTTTTTATTGCATTATAACATATTTAGAAAGAAATAACAGGCTGGTAAAAGAGTGGGTCCCTTTTGCATAGGTGGCTATTTGTGATTTGTGATTATCCTCTAATCTATCAGGATGAACAGGGGTTGGGGTGGCCACTTAATGGATAATTGATAGAGGTGTTATGCTGAGGTGGCTAAGGATCCTTATCTTGGGGGGTTCCTCCATGAGGATGAGGTTGAGTTTAGCAAGTTAACGGCCCCTTGAACACGATTCCCTGAAAAGCTCTTCCAAAGGAAGACTCCCTCCTCCCCCTTCACTACTAAACTTTTTTTTTTTTTAATTTTTTTAAAACATCAACAAAGAAATTACAACAAACAACAAAGGGCTTAGAGATTTAGATTTATACATCTACTTCGGTCACGGTCATTTATGTGTCTCCTTAGTGCCAATGGGCTACACATTGGCACATCAATTTTAGAAGGACATCTAACATTACTCAAATTTTAAATTAATGTGATTTTTTAATGGACTACTAAAAAAATATATGTTTTTCATATACTTAGATTAGAGGAAATTCCTTCAACTTAAAATAAATTTTTGTTCATTTGAGAATATCTCTAACAAGGAAATGGGGATAAGGGATTCGAATTAGTGACCACCGTTTCATAAGGCGTGGTTCATAACTGATTAAGATGTTGAGGTGAAGATATAAAACAAAATTATCCCATTTCATGTGTAAGAGGTGGAGATAATTAGAAGCTATGTTTATAGGATAATCCAAATCAGAATAATCATACAACTATGTTTTACTAAATATCCATTCAAGCAATTTGGAAGTCAATCTTTCACAGTGGTGGAGGCCGCCACGAAATATTCCTACTTAAAAAAGATCCATTTATCATAACTTAATTGATAGATAAAAATTTTGTTTACACATTACTTGTTTCATACTCTACCCTCATTATTACAAAAAAAAAGAAAGAGAAGGAGGAGATCTTTTCCATTGTCGTGCCAAATAGATAAGCACAAGAAGAAGAATTGCAAAGCTAAAAAGGAGGTGATGATCTTTTTCATTGGCGGCCCTTACTGTCCTCCTTATATTTTTCTTTTTGAATAGTTTTTTTTTTTTTTTTTTTTTTTTGGAGGATTTCTTTTTGAATAGTTGATTAACAATAGGATATAGTTTTTCTTTAAATTAGGTTGGAAGAATTTTTTTTTAATCTAATCTATAAAAATAATATTTGTCATTTTTTTTAATAATATTTGAGATACACATAAATTTTTAATATAAATTATTCCAACTGTCAATTTTTTTAATAATTTGTGAGATGTAAATTTTTTGTTTTATTTTTAGGTGATTTAATGGTTGATTGGCAATGCCAGATTAGCAAAGTCGGATAAAAATGATGCATGATTTGTCATCAAATAATCCAAATAATCATAATAATGATTAATGACTAATTCAAATGCTGATCGACAGTAATCACTTGATAACAATTCCTATCGCCAATTTGTGACAACTTGTGTACATTATTCAAACGTGATTTGTGTTGTCTCGACGACAAAATCTATGGTAGCCGAAAGAAACAATAGATGCTGCCTAAATTAGACGTTTGAAATGTTGATGTGATTATCATTATGTTCTAGAACATAATAATAATAATAATAATAATAATAATAATAATAATAATAATATGGGCCAAGGACAGATAAGCCATGTTGATGTTATTGTTTGTTAAAGCCACTTTCTAATTCTTTTGGTGTGTACCAACCGGTTGGTATATTTGCTGGGGAGTGTTGTCAAAGGCATTAGAGCATTTAATATTATTATGTTGTTTAGCTTTTGTTTTTTTTTTTTTTTTGAAAATATTTTTCNTATTATTACGTTGTTTAGCTTTTGTTTTTTTTTTTTTTTTTGAAAATATTTTTCTGTTTCTGTTGCTCATGTGTTTGTGTCTCCCTGTCAAGATGTGGTTTGATCTATTTTTAAAAACTGTGGCTTGTCGATCTTCAGTAGTGTCCTCTTGATCTTTGGCAATACCGTCCTCACGACAACCACTTCATTGTGGTTGTTGCCATTTCCTCATGGGGTTCCTCACTATCCCTCCCTTGTCATTTGTTACCGCCTTGTGCGGCCTTTGGAGAGGCTCGAATCGTTTTTGGTTCTTCTAGGACTATTAATGGATCCATTGTCTATTGTATGTATTTGTATTTATGTTGGTATAACATTTACTATTTGGGCCTTGTTGTTGAGGTGTCCACCCCTCTTTTATTGTACGATCCCTTGTAACCCATTTTCTCCATATTGAATAGAAAAATAATATGATTATTGAAAAATATAAATTTTTTTATTGAGAAATAATATTTTATGGTTTTGGTTCGGTTTGTCCATGCTTTTTGGAGGAGCTTTTTGTTTGATGTGAAATAAAGTGAAAATAGTTTAAAATATTTTGTAAGCGTTTTGTATTTTAAATTTGTTAAAATTGCACTTTAGTCTTGTGAGACACCTAAAATTGTAACATAATACTACGCTTCCAAATTCAACATCTACAGTGCCCTCTCTATCCCATAGGTCAATCACTCCCTCTGTGACTCAACCCAGTCCAGCCCAAATCATCCCTACTATACCCTCTTATCTCCCATCACGCAAAAAGCCCAACCACCTCCCCTCCTCAACTCAAGCCGTCCAGCCCAATTAAATTCCTCAAGCCTTCAAAAGTCCAAACCCCCACCTCTCTCCCCCAAGCCCCACAGTCCCCCAGCCCAGCCCTCTTTCCCCGAGCCTTTAGGTTCATAGACTGAATTGGAAAAACGAAAATTCCAATCTAATTTAGAATAAATATAAAAATTAAAGAGAAAAAAAAAACTAAATATATAATTGTTAAGTGACATGGAAGTATTGATTTAGGTTGTTAAGTACCAAAAAGGCAAAAATGATAGTTTAGAGATACGTTTATAAAAAATTTTAAAAAAAGGGTGATAGTTTATTAGATTAAATATAATTTTTAGTTTCTTTTAATTAGCTGAAAGATTTTTTGTTAGTTTAATGATAGTATCATATCCTCTCCTCTCCGTTTTAAGTAAATTATGTTGTGGTTATAATTTAAAAATCGACCGATATATCTAATTTTGGCTATAAAATTAACTTTTTTAAAAAAATAAATAAATAAATAAAGTGAAAAATCAATTTTGAAAAGCCTTTGAATAACATTTAAAATTTGAATTTTTTTTTAAGAGTTGCTACTGTACATTAATGAATATTTTGGTGCCAGCAACGTAATTAACTCGTTGGAGTCAACACCGTTCTTTGAGAATAACTTCTATAAGGAGCTGGTGTAAACCAGCTCCTTTGTGCCCACCAATTAGAATTAGACAGCTAGGATTATCACACCAAATCAAATAAAGTGAAAAACACCAGATTAAACACCAGATTTAAGAATTGTGTCGTGAGTGAGTGAGACTCTGCAATTCACGGCGCAGAGAGAGAGGGGGGGGGGAGAGGAGAAAAAGTAGGGTTTTGTCTTTAGTGGATGATAGTAGTGGGTGTTTAATCCAGTGCTTTTCACTTTATTTGATTTGGTGTGATAATCCTAGCTATCTAATTCTAATTGGTGGGCACAAAGGAGCTAGTTTACACCAGCTAAACCAGCTCCTTATAGAAGTTATTCTCTTTTACTAGATACCCAAAATCATACGCACCCTGGAGCGCACCCATGTAATGTTAGAGTGGCTCAACAGCCCACTCTTCAGCAAGTGCTTGGCAAACTTCAAGGATTCTATGCACAAGGTTTCGGTGTATTCAAAATGAATTCCTTCCTTTTTCAGTAAATCAATCGAATCTAGATGGTGAGAATGATCAAGCTTCTTGAAGTCGTTAAAATTGAATTCCCAAAAGCCATGGCACTCTCCCTCATTCTCAACACAGATAACAAGTCCCAATTGAATTATGCGTGTAGCCTCCACGTTGAATTTCATTAACTTGTACCAGTGGATGATGGTAGTGGGTGTTTAATCTGGTGTTTTTCACTTTATTTGATTTGGTGTGATAATCCTAGCTGTCTAATTCTAATTGGTGGGCACTTACACCAGCTCCTTATAGAAGTTATTCTCCTAGTAAAAATGTTGACAGGGAGAAGTGCTAACCTTCAATGCAATTGAATTTAAAGACATTGATGCACCTAATGGAACATAAAATTTAGGATAAACTTCACTTAAGATCCTGAACTTCTACATAATTTCACAAATACAATTTTTTTAAAAAAAAAAAAAAAAAAAAAAACTGGTCATCATTATGAAGAAAAATGCAATTTTTTTTTTTAAAAAAAAAACTACCAAATAAAATAAGTACAAAAAAAAATTATTACTTTAGAAACTTTTTTATTTTTTATTTTGTGTTTTTGAAAAAAAAAAAAAAGAGGCAAAGTTGTGCCCAAGTTGGGGTTGTTTATTCTCTTATTACAAATAATCTTTTCCCAAAGATGTTCCATATCACTGAGATCTCGAGATACTGAGATTTCAATTGTTGGTTATCAGCTAGTATTGTAAATAGCATATGTTATGTATGATGTGATGGCTGAATATTGTAGTTTTCTCATGATTTCTCCTATTTCTGCATTTGATAATGTTTAAAAGCAGATTGCCACCTTTAAATCCAATGGGGCTCAGCTTAAGCTAGGGAGGTGTTAGTATTGCACTATAAAATTTGAAGCTTATAGTGATGTGGAAACTGGATATTTGCTATTTATATTTAATGTTTGTGATATTCGGGATTTTGTTATGGTTTCCTTAGTGGCTTGCTGAAAATTTGTTGGATGAAAGAATGGAGTTGTTTTTTAGCTGATTAGTTAATGGAGTTGATCAATTAATACAACAATTTCCGGCTATGGATACTGCTATTGGTGCTATTATTGGCAACAATCGCCATCTCAATGGAACAAAGTTGTTGGTTCAAGATTTATTTATTTTTAATTGGGTTTATGTTGCATTGAGTTTTCTTCTAAGCTTTGGTTTATGGCGGGTTGATAGAGTGCCTTGGGCATCTCTTATATTTATATTCCAAGGGGATTTGCTGTAGTGATTATATTTGATCACAGTTACAAAAGATTTGATTATATTGGAATCGCTAGTGTGTGTATATATATATTGTTTTTTTTAAGAAAAAAAATAAAAGAGAGGAAACATGAAACGTACATATAGTTCCCCAAAGACCAACAAAAGAATCAGACAAAGCATGCCATATTATATTTCATGCATAGAAAATCGGATCAGATCTTAGCTAGACACATGTATACATGTAATTATTTACACGAAAACTCTATCATCCAGGTGGCCGAAAATGAAACCCTCCATTTTGTATGTGAAAAAGTCCTACTGTAGAAGCCATTTTCCCTTAATACAGTCAATCATCTACGCCAAAAATAAAACCCTTCATTCCTCCATGGAATTTGAGTTGTAGTAGCTAGTTTACTTGAATTTCTTGAAGAGCTTCAAGGTGAGCAGGCTATCATGACCAGTCCGGTGTAAAATTATTCCATCCAGTTGAGCTTCCATAGAGTTGGCTACGTCTTTCAACTTCTTACTAGGAAAATCAAAGAGGTTGTTCACTATGTACCTAAAATCAATCACTCCTCCACAAAAGATAGAATTCATCATGTCCTTAAATTCATTTACCTCTAAGGGTAAAACTCTTCCAATAGACAACATTTTTATCAAATAGCCGAAATCCGAATTGCCGTGAAAAGTTACCCATTTAATTTTGGGTTGCTCAAGAGGTTACTTTCCATCAATTTCTTCATAAATTCGTAGCTTTCAATACCATTGAGTTGGTTTTTGACAAGAAGATCGTCCCCAGGTTCTTTTAGAAATGCAACAGACGTGGTATTGTGAGAATGATCCCCCCATTAAACTCTTTGAATGTAAATTGCCTACTAAACTCATCCCCATTTTCAGTGACCTCTCAGAAAGAGAGCCCCAGTCGGATCAAATATGTAGAATCCACATTCACCCTCAAGAGCTCATAGTTGGAAAGTAGATTGAGCTATTTGGGAAGTTCTTAGTTAGACACACGTATGCATGTAATTATTTACACGAAAACTCTATCATCCAGTTGGCTGAAAATGAAACCCTTCATTTTGCATGTGAAAAGTCCTACTGTATAAGCTATTTTCCACGAATACAGTCAATCATCTACGCCAAAAATAAAACCCTCCATTTCCTTCATGGAATTTGAGTTGTAATAGCTAGTTTAATTGAATTTCTTGAAAAGCTTCAAGGTGAGCAAGCTATCATGACCAGCCTGGTGTAAAATTATTCCATCCAACTGAGCTTCCATAGAGTTGGCTACGTCCTTCAACTTCTTACTAGGAAAATCAAAGTGGTTGTTCACCACGTACCTTAAATCAATCAATCCTCCACAAAAGATAGAATTTATCATGTCCTTAAATTCATTTACCTCTAAGGGTAAAACTCGTCAAATAGACAGCATTTTTATCAAATAGCCGAAATCCGAATTGCCATGAAAAGTTACCAATTTAATTTTGGGGTAGCTCAAGAGGCTACTTTCCATCAATTTCTTCAAAAATTCATAGCTTTCAATGCCATTGAGTTGGTTTTTGACAAGAAGATCGTCTCCAGGTTCGTTTAAAAACACAACAGACGTGGTATTATGAGAATGATCCTCCTCGTTAAACTCTTTGAATGTAAATTACCACTTAACTCATCCCCATTTTCAGTGACCTCGTAGAAATAGAGCCCCAATTGGATCAGATGTGTAGAATCCATATTCACCCTTAAGAGCTCATAGTTGGAAAGTAGTTTGCGCTCTTTGGGAAGTTCTTAGCTAGACAAATGTATGCATGTAATTATTTACACAAAAACTCTATCATCCAGGTGGCAAAAAATGAAACCCTCCATTTTGCATGTGAAAAGTCCTACTGTAGAAGCCATTTTCCCTGAACACAATCAATCATCTACACCAAAAATAAAACCCCCATTTCCTTCATGGAATTTGAGTTGTAGTAGCTAGTTTAATTGAATTTCTTGAAGAACTTCAAGGTGAGCAGGCTATCATGACTAGCCCGGTGTAAAATTATTCCATCCAACTGAGCTTCCATAGAGTTAGCTACGTCCTTCAACTTCTTACTAGGAAAATTAAAGTGGTTGTTCACCATGTACCTCAAATCAATCACTCCTCCATAAAAGATAGAATTCATCATGTCCTCAAATTCATTTACATCTAAGGGTAAAACTCGTCCAATAGATAGCATTTTTATCAAATAGCCGAAATCCGAATTGCCATGAAAAGTTACCCATTTAATTTTGGGGTACCTTAAGAGGCTACTTTCCATCAATTTCTTCACAAATTCATAGCTTTCAATGCCATTGAGTTGGTTTTTGACAAGAAGATCGTCCCTAGGTTTGTTTAGAAACACAACGGACGTGGTATTGTGAGAATGATCCTCCTCGTTAGACTCAAATGTAAATTACCACTTAACTCATCCCCATTTTCAGTGACCTCGCAGAAATAGAGCCACAATTGGATCAGATGTGTAGAATCCATATTCACCTTCAAGAGCTCATAGTTGGAAAGTAGTTTGAGCTCTCTAGGAAGTTCTTAGCTAGACACATGTATGCATGTAATTATTTACACGAAAACTCTATCATCTAGCTGGCCGAAAATGAAACCCTCCATTTTGCATGTGAAAAGTCCTACTGTAGAAGCCATTTTCCCTACATACAGTCAATCATTTACGCCAAAAATAAAACCCTCCATTTCCTTCATGGAATTTGAGTTGTAGTAGCTAGTTTACTTGAATTTCTTGAAGAGCTTCAAGGTGAGCAGGCTATCATGACCAGCCAAGTGTAAAATTATTCCATCCAGCTGAGCTTCCATAGAGTTGGTTACGTCCTTCAACTTCTTACTAGGAAAATCAGAGAGGTTGTTCACTATGTACCTGAAATCAATCACTCCTCCACAAAAAGATAGAATTCATCATGTCCTTAAATTCATTTACCTCTAAGGGTAAAATTCTTCCAATAGACAACATTTTCATCAAATAGCCGAAATCTGAATTGCCATGAAAAGTTACTCATTTAATTTTGGGGTTGCTCAAGAGGCTACTTTCCATCAATTGCTTCATAAATTCATAGCTTTCAATACCATTGAGTTGGTTTTTGACAAGAAGATCAACCCCAGGTTCTCTTAGAAATGCAACAAACGTGGTATTGTGAGAACAATCCTCCTCATTAAACTCTTTGAATGTAAATTACCTACTAAACTCATCCTCATTTTCAGTGACCTCAGAGAAAAAGAGCCCTCATTGGATCAAATGTGTTGAATCCACATTCACCCTCAAGAGCTCATTGTTGGAAAGTAATTTGAGCTCTTTGGGAAGTTCTTAGCTATACACACGTATGCATGTAATTATTTACATGAAAACTCTATCATCCACCTGGCCAAAAATGAAACCCTCCATTTTGCATGTGAAAAGTCCTACTGTAGAAGCAATTTTCCATGAAAACAGTCAATCATCTACGCCAAAAATAAAACCCTCCATTTCCTTCATGGAATTTGAGTTGTAGTAGCTAGTTTACTTGAATTTATTGAAGAACTTCAAGGTGAGCAGGCTATGTTGACAAGCTTGGTGTAAAATTATTCCATCCAGCTGAGCTTCCATAGAGTTGGCTACGTCCTTCAACTTCTTACTAGGAAAATCACAGAGAATGCTCACCATGTACCTCAAATCAATCATTCCTCCACAAAAGATAGAATTCATCAAGTCCTTAAATTCATTTACCTTTAAGGGTAAAACTCTACCAATAGACAGCATTTTTATCAAATAGCCGAAATCCGAATTGCCATGAAAAGTTACCTATTTAATTTTGGGGTAGCTCAAGAGGCTACTTTATATCAATTTCTTAAAAAATTCATAGCTTTCAATGCCAATGAGTTGGTTTTTGACAAGAAGATCGTCCCCAGGTTCGTTTAGAAACGCAATGGACGTGGTAGTATGAGAATGATCCTCCTCGTTAAACTCTTTGAATGTAAATTACCACTTAACTCATCCCCATTTTCAGTGACCTCGCATAAATAAAGTCCCAATTGGATCAGATGTGTAGAATCCATATTCACCCTCAAGAGCTCATAGTTGGAAAGTAGTTTGAGCTCTTTGGGAAGTTCTTAGCTAGACACATGTATGCATGTAATTATTTACACGAAAACTCTTATCATCCAGTTGGCTGAAAATGAAACCCTCCATTTTGCATGTGAAAAAATCCTACTGTAGAAGACACTTTCCATGAATACAGTCAATCATCTACGCCAAAAATAAAACCTTCCATTTCCTTCATGGAATTTGAGTTGTACTAGCTAGTTTACTTGAATTTCTTAAAGAGCTTTAAGGTGAACAGACTATCATGACCAGCCCGGTGTAAAATTATTCCATCCAGTTGAGCTTCCATAGAGTTGGATACATCCTTCAACTTCTTACTAGGAAAATCAGAAAGGTTGTTCACTATTTACCTGAAATCAATCACTCCTCCACAAAAGAAAGAATTCATTATGTCTTTAAATTCATTTACCTCTAAGGGTAAAACTCTTCCAATAGACAACATTTTTATCAAATAGCCGAAATCCGAATTGCCATGAAAAGTTACCCATTTAATTTTGGGGTTGCTCAAGAGGTTACTTTCCATCAATTTCTTCATAAACTCGTAGCTTTCAATACCATTGAGTTGGTTTTTGACAAGAAGATCGTCCCCAGGTTCTCTTAGAAATGCAACAAATGTGGTATTGTGAGAATGATCCTCCTCGTTAAACTTTTTGAATGTAAATTGCCTACTAAACTCATCCTCATTTTCAATGACCTCGGAGAAAGAGAGCCCCAATTGGATCAAATGTGTAGAATCCACATTCACTCTCAAGAGCACATAGTTGGAAAGTAGTTTGAGCTCTTTGGGAAGTTCTTAGCTAGATACATGTATACATGTAATTATTTACACGAAAACTCTATCATCCAGCTGGTCGAAAATGAAACCCTCCATTTTGCATGTGAAAAAGTCCTACTGTAGAAGCCATTTTCCATGAGTACAGTCAATCATCTACGCCAAAAATAAAACTCTCCATTTCCTTCATGGAATTTGAGTTGTAGTAGCTAGTTTACTTGAATTTCTTGAAGAGCTTCAAGGTGAGCAGATAATAATAATAATATGGGCCAAGGACAGATAAGCCATGTTGATGTTATTGTTTGTTAAAGCCATTTTTTAATTCTTTTAGTGTGTACCAACCGGTTGGTATATTTGCTGGGGAGTGTTGTCAAAGGCATTAGAGCATTTAATATTATTATGTTGTTTAGCTTCTCTGTTGTTATTTTTCTGTTTCTGTTTTTTTTTTTTTTTTTTTGAAAAGACTTTTCTGTTTCTTTGCTCATGTGTTTGTGTCTCCCTGTGATAATGTGGTTTGATCTATTTTTAGAGACTCTAGCTTGTCGATCTTTGGTAGTGTCCTCTTGATCTTTGGCAATACTGTCCTCACGACAACCACTTCATTGTGGTTGTTTCCATTTCCTCATGGGGTTTCTCACTATGCCCCCCTTTTCATTTGTTACCGCCTTGTGCAGCCCTTGGAAAGGTCCGGATCATTTCTGGTTCCTCTAGGACTATTAATGGATCCATTGCCTACTGTATGTATTTGTATTTATGTTGGTATTGCCTTTACTATTTGGGCCTTGTTGTTGGGGTGCCCACCCCTCTTTTATTGTACGATCCCTTATAACCTACTTTCTCCATATTGAATAGAAAAATAATATGATTATTGAAAAATATATATATATTGAGAAATAATATTTATGGTTTTGGTCCGGTTTGTCCATGCTTTTTGGGGGAGCTTTTTGTTTGATGTGAAATAAAGGTGAAAATAGTTTAGAATATTTTGTAAGTGTTTTGTATTTTAAATTGGTTAAAATTGCACTTTAGCCTTGTGAGACACCTAAAATCGTAATATAACACTACGCTTCCAAATTCAACATCCACAGGGCCCACTCTATTTTATAGGTCAATCACTCCCTCCATGACTCAACCCTGTCCAGCCCAAATCACCCCTATCATCACGCACAAAGCCCAACCACCTCCCCTCCTCAACTCAAGCCCGTCCAGCCCAATTATGCTCCTCAAGCCGTCCAAAATCCAAACCACCACCTCTCTCCCCCAAGCCCCACAGTCCCCCCAGCCCAGCCCTCTATCCCCGAGCCTTTAGGTTCATAGACTGAATTGGAAAAACGAAAATTCCAATCTAATTTAGAATAAATATAAAAATTAAAGAGAAAAAAAAAACTAAATATATAATTGTTAAGTGACATGGAAGTATTGATTTAGGTTGTTAAGTACCAAAAATGATAGTTTAGAGATACGTTTATAAAAAATTTTAAAAAAAGGTGATGGTTTATTAGATTAAATATAATTTTTAGTTTCTTTTAATTAGCTAAAAGTGTTTTTGTTAGTTTAATGATAGTATCATATCCTCTCCTCTCCTCTCCGTTTTAGGTAAATTATGTTGTGGTTATAATTTAAAAATCGACCGATATATCTAATTTTGGCTATAAAATTAACTTTTTTTTAAAAAAATAATAATAAATAATGTGAAATATCAATTTTGGCTATAAAATTATCATCCTGGTTCGTGAGACTAATGGGCATGGAGTCAATTAATTGGACGTCAGGTTTGTCAAATAGGCTGTCCAAAATGTCAAGCTTCCACCAAGTCGTTCCAGGGTCAATGAGATCACATACTTTTGCGTTCGGGTCCATCACTGCAGTCTGAGGTTGCACCAGGAACGAAGATGGGCGTGGGATCCATTTATCCTTCCATATACGCACTGGAATATGGAAGAAAAACATTTGATTTGTGAGAGAAGATCCTAAGATCAGATTAATGGGTTATAGTAATTTTACAGTTACGAAGTTAATATGAAGCATATGAATTATTATTGTTTGGCTCTAATGACTTTGTGAAAGTGATATGATTTTTAATTAGAAAATGGAGGTGAGGCTCTGTTATTATAACCTGCGCTAATGGGTGAAGTCATTGAAATTTCATTAGATTAACTATAGTCATGTGTTGTTTTCAAGGGGTAGCTTAATCTACTGTGGACCACATCTAATGAAAAATAAGTCACTAGTGATAATCGTTGAGGTCCAATTCTTACAAAAGTGGTGGATTTGGTGCTCGAAAAAGTATACTATTTTTGATCTAATATATTATTATTTTTGATAGTAGGTTTTAGATTTAAATTTTTTTTAATCAATTTCTCCTATTATTTTTTATTATTATTATATTTATTGTCTTTCTTATCATAGATGATCTCTTTCAAAAACTCTTCATACACCCCGAAAATACTACAAATTCACATATCCAACGAACAAACAATTTACGAATTTCATTGTAGCGAATTTTTTGTTCAAATTTACGTATATTATATTTTATTTCTATTCTAATAGTAGTTTCTTTTACATATATATGAATTAAGGTGCTTCATCTGTGTACGTAGGTAATAGATCAAACCACGTAAAATATCTTGTGTTATTTATTTTATTATTTCCGCATTTGATTTTCATAGGTTTATGAATTTCTTCAAAATCAACATAAAGATTTTGGTTAAAAAGTCAAAACTCTTTGAAAATCTTAAAGGTAAAACTATTCCAAGGCAACCAAACTCAAGAAATTAATTGCTAAAGAAAAACACAATTTATAGACATGGTAAAATTATAATCCCTTGTAAAATGTTAAGATAATCTGTACGCAGCCAAGCTCCTTGCTTGTCTCCCTGTCTCCTCGATATGCTCCAGGTCCTCACTAGCCAATCTTCTATACATGAACTCTATTCCGACCCTCCGGTATACTTTGAACGGTCGAAGAAAGTGTAATGGATGTGGTTGGTTTGAAAAACTAAGAAACTTTAAGAGAGGGAAAACAACGATGGCTTCTGATAAGATTATTTTCCCCTACTTGCCCCGCAAATGTAAATAATGTATTCACATAAAAGTAAATGGAATTTACATCCAGTAAGAACTGGTGGATTCCACATAAGGAAATTTCAAATCAAGATGATAATAATTTAATTATTTCTTCCATTTCATTACCATATTATGCCCAATAATGGATCTATCTGAGTGAATGAATATAGAATACTTCAAATCTTTCAATGACTTGAAATTAAACATCAGCTAACAAACTAAGGATCCATTAATATTCTTTATAATAAAAACATATGGAGCTCGATCTCCTCATATCATACAGGAATGCGTTGTTTGAGCTGTAGAAGATCAGCCTGGTACTTGGCAATCCATTTTTTAATTATCTTGATCTCTTTATTTCTTTGCCTGACCAACCAATGCGGATCAGCAGAAGAATTTGCCACGGTTATGTCCAAGCAATGAGAGCCTGCAGAAATATTGGGGCATTTACTAAGCGTAATTCCTTGACAATCTCTTGGAAGATATACTGAAAAATTAAAATTATATATATGACATATATAATTTTTCTTTCTTTATTATTAGAGTAATGATTAAGTGATTAAATTTACTTCTTTCTATCAGCTTAAGCATTTGAGAAAAGTAATGATTTACCATTGTATCAAAAGACCAATATTAACCTAGTAGAAGAATAATGGGCCACAACTCTCAGCATTTCTAGGCAAGTTGGAATAGAAGACCTAATAATAGCCTATAAATATGCCCTTATACCAATTGTAAACTTTAGACTCAATTATTGTATATTGGCAAACTTTTCTTAAAAGGAACTAATTTCCACATCGGAGTGAGACGAAAGTCACCTTGAAAAACTCGAAGAACATGCTGTTCACAACAATCGGAGACTGTTAGACCAAAAAATGTACCAACAATTTGGCACTGTTCGTAGGAATTGTTTGTCTATTTCTCGTAATAGGTTTTTGCCCTTTTGTGGGATTGGAGAGATAACATGTTATTATATGTGCCTTTCTTTCATGACTGTAATTGTAGGAATCGATTGAGATTTGCGCTCATGAACTTTCTATGAAAATATGGAGTGTCCCCTTTATGGGAATGACATACGCACCCGAGAACCTTGGCGTTTTTCCAACTTGTAGCAACCCGGTACACAACTAGGCAACCGCGATACAGGGAGTCCACCTCTTCGAATATACGAGATAATTAAGTTCAAACCCTTCTTGTTTGTTTATTCTCGTTTGTTAACTCATTTGGAGAATTCCAAATGATACAGTATAAGAAAATATGTACATATGGTGATGCTTTGTCTTTGGATGGGGACCAATTGCTTCGTTGACAGAAGCCACCTCCATGCCAATTTGTTTTAAACCAACACTCAAACTAGAGAAGCTACAATGAGGCTATGACTACCTATTAGCTAGGAAATAAATGCTCCACTTCTTGAAGCCAGATGAGAGACTTTTTTCGTGAAGAAGGATTGTGGATTTATATATATATATTTGGTTTCATGATGTCTTCATATTGGTCTAACTAGAAGGCAGGAAACAATCATGGGCAAAAACAAGGCAGGGAGACAAAAATAAGACGTGGAGACAACTCTAGGCAAAAACAGGGCAAAGAGACAACCCTAGGCAAAAAAAGATAGGAGGACAACCCTGGGCAAAAATAAGATAGCGAAAAAAACAAAGCGACGTGACAACCCTAAGAAAAAATAAGATGGGTAGGAAACCCTAGATAAAAACAAGAAAGGGAGAAAACCCTAGATAAAAACAAGATAGAGATGAAACCCTAGATAAAAATAAGATAGGGATAAAAACCTAGACAAAAACAAGACGGGAAGAAAACCCAAGATAAAACAATCAACCGGAGATAATCTAGGAGTAAACAACAAGGAAAGCACTTGGATTCAACTTACCAATGAGGGGTTGGCTTTCACCTTTGAAGTCAACTCTCAGATTCAAGGCCGATTTCATGAAGTTTGTCAATGCTCGAATTCGATTTATTAATGAGGGGTCAGTTTTCACCCCCGAATTCAATTATTAAGGAGGGGTCGACTTTCACCCCTGGATTCAATTATTAAGGAGGGTTTGGTTTTCACCCCCGTATTCAATTATTACAGAAGGGTCGGTTTTAACCTCTAGATTCAATTATCGAAGAGATGGTATGATTTTATCCTCTCATATTGAAGGTAGGGTCTCGATTTTTACCCTCGGGAATTGAAAGAATGTGTCGGATTTAACTCTCGGGTATGTAAAAGGGTTGGTTTTTACTCTCGGGAATTGAAAGGAGGGTCTCAGTTTTTACCCTCGAATCAAAGTGGGTTATTACTTGGTTTTGCAACCAAGTCACAAAGAAACAGTCGGATTTAACTCTCGGGTATGGAATAGGGTCGGTTTATACCCTCGAGTCTCACAGAGAAAGTTATTAATTGGTTTTTCAACCAAGTTTGGAAGGGAGGGTCGGATTTATCCCACGGCCAAAGAAGAGAGTTGGGGGTATTTAAAGAAGAAATACCTCTCAGGAATCAAACCAGTATATTGAATTGTATCAATAATGCTTGAGTGACTCCAAGATGTACTCCAAGGTAGACATAAGCCTTAGATGAGATCAAGCGTTGGTTCATCCCGTGACTTTGATTGAATTCCCATTATTCAAGTTCCTCGAATAAGAGAATTGGGGGGGGGGTTAACTATTGGAAATAATTTCACTCGATTAGAACACATGATACATCATGGGCCTCAAGACCAATATCAGCCCATCAGAAGAATAATGGGCCACAACTCTCAGCATTTCTAGGGCATTTCGGAGTATAAGACCTAATCATGGCTTATAAATCCTCAGTGCTCCGACCCACTAGGGTCCACCTTCCTCGGTGCCCCCAAACCCTTAAAGTCCACCTTCCTCGGTGCCCCGACTCACTAGAGTACACCTTCCTCAGTGCCCTAAACCTTTAGAGTCCACCTTCGTTGGTGCCCCAAACTCCTAGAGTTTACCTTCCTCAATGCCCCAAACTCCTAAATTCCACCTTTGTCGATGCCCCAAACCCCTAGAGTCCACCTTCTTTGATGCCCCAAACCCCTAGAGTCCACTTTCTTTGGTTCCTCAACCCACTATAGTCTAACTTCCGGCTTTTTGGTGACCTAACTTCTGGATAATGTAGGCCATATTTATATATAGAAGCACCAACTTATTAGATTGGGCTTTTATTTTAATGGTTTACAGATTTTGTGTTTCTNATAAGATAGGGATAAAAACCTAGACAAAAACAAGACGGGAAGAAAACCCTAGATAAAACAATCAACCGGAGATAATCTAGGAGTAAACAACAAGGAAAGCACTTGGATTCAACTTACCAATGAGGGGTTGGTTTTCACCTTTGAAGTCAACTCTCAGATTCAAGGCCGATTTCATGAAGTTTGTCAATGCTCGAATTCGATTTATTAATGAGGGGTCAATTTTCACCCCCGAATTCAATTATTAAGGAGGGGTCGGCTTTCACCCCTGGATTCAATTATTAAGGAGGGTTTGGTTTTCACCCCCGTATTCAATTATTACGGAGGGGTCGGTTTTAACCTCTAGATTCAATTATCGAAAATATGGTATGATTTTATCCTCTCATATTGAAGGTAGGGTCTCGATTTTTATCGGGAATTGAAAGAGTGTGTCAGATTTAACTCTCGAGTATGTAAGAGGGTTGGTTTTTACTCTCGGGAATTGAAAGGAGGGTCTCAGTTTTTACCCTTGAATCAAAGTGGGTTATTACTTGGTTTTGCAACCAAGTCACAAAGAAACGGTCGGATTTAACTCTCAGGTATGGAATAGGGTCAGTTTAAACCCTCGAGTCTCATAGAGAAAGTTATTAATTGGTTTTTCAACCAAGTTTGGAAGGGAGGGTCAGATTTATCCCACGGCCAAAGAAGAGAGTTGGGGGTATTTAAAGAAGAAATACCTCTCGGGAATCAAACCAGTATATTGAATAGTATCAATAATGCTTGAGTGACTCCAAGATGTACTCCAAAGTAGACATAAGCCTTAGATGAGATCAAGCCTCGGTTCATCCCGTGACTTTGATTGAATTCCCATTATTCAAGTTCCCCGAATAAAAGAATTGGGGGGAGGGGGGGTGGTTAACTATTGGAAATAATTTCACTCGATTAGAACACATAATACATCATGGGTCTCAAGACCAATATCAGCCCATCAGAAGAATNTTTCCATTTGTTTTCTATTGGTTTTTTATTTTTCTCATCTAATTAGCGGCGACCTAAATGTCGCCGCTATTGAGCTCTTATCAGCAGCGACATAGAGTGTCGTTGCTGTTTGGATCGAATAGCAGCTGTGAGCAATGGATCACGGCTATGAGCAATGGATCTCACGTGTTTCAATTGTTTCTCCAGACACAAGGGCAATATGGTCAAAATATTCTTAAAGCCTTATTACCTGTATAGGCTCCTTTTATTTTTATTTCAAAAGAAACAAAACCAAAATTTAAGCATGCCGTGGGTTTCATGTTCATTGCTCTCCACCATATTTTGTTTCAATAATTAAATAAACAAACATAAATATTATTGAAACAAAATAAATAAAATCTTTCAACAGGCATATCTAAAAATTAGACTGAGCAAATATAGCCTAGAGAAGGCTCTGATACCACATGTAAGACTTCTAAATATAATTAAATGCTAATAAAATTAGCAGCGGAATGAATAATTATATAAATACCTCTAGCCATACTTTGCTCAAGCCAATTGAGGAACAGTTTCACATCTACAAAACTCAGAAAACAAAATAGAAAAAATATTGAGGGGTTCTTCTGACCTATGCCTACCAGTGAGTGCCGTTTGATGGAATACACATGCCTTATTTATAGGTAGGTCAGGGACCCTCAATTAAAGCTGTTACCTTAATTATTCCTCCCATCAAGGAATAAAAACCAAATGATTAATCAATACAGCATATTTGATTCCATAAAATAAAATCAGTAATGAATTCAAATATTTGTTTCCACAAGAATTAATCGGCAATTTAATTCAGAATAATTGATTTCATAGAATAAGCTTTAATTGGAATAAGTCATTAAACACCGTAATCACAATAATATATGTGACATAAGGGACATACTTTAATGGAATATCTTACATTCGCGAGATCCGTATGGGTGTGATGTTTATTTTTTTGGTTGTGTTTATATATGTTTTCCTCCAGGGGCGGTGGTGCCCCCTGTCAACCCCAATAATGTTTCTTACCCCTAGAAAAATCTGTGATACCATAGTTGCCCACCCGCAACCACTCATTAGGGGCAACGATATTACTAGCGGAGGCAAGCGACTAATGATGCTTCAGACTTCATAGTTTCAGAGTCCAGAAATTTTACTGTACCTTTTAGAGATTTAGAAAATTAGGTTACTCGCGCGGGAAGAAGATGATATAAACGGACCGTCTTGAATTGTTGTTTTGAAACTCATCTTTTAATTAAAAGCTTGAGTATGCAAAGCAGATGAAAAACAAGCACAATCCATGCATGAGAGAGAGAAGCTGTAACATAAGGGAGAGAGTTGAACCATGTCTGACGAGAGCTTTTATACTATCTTCTTCTATACGTTTGATATTTACTACCATTATTCTTCATTTATTTCTTTGTTTCCATTTGCTTTTCTAGCTTTTGAATCCGATTTTAATGTGAACCAAACAAGAGACAGATTTATAACCCAAAAAAGGACGAAGAAAATAAAATCGAGAGAAATAGTGAAAAAAAAATACGAGTTAGGTATGTCTTATAATTAGTTCATCTCCTAGTAGGGTTTTGGGGCTCCTCTATTTCTGAGAGAGACAGTGAGAAACACAGAGAAATTTACCAGAAGCTGGCATTTATGCGTCACGTTTGCTAAAGACGACGACGTTTGGTTAAAAAGTAAATTGGTTAAATTTATTATTAAATAATATAAATGTCTGTACAACTTTTTATTTCATTATTTATATTCTTTAATATATTTAATCAATTTTTGTTCATTTTTTTTTTCATTCACAAAAAAAAATAATAATAATTAAAAATTAAACAAATCTATATATAGTAATATAGATTCAACACTAATTACGTGGATGTATAACTTACCAATAAAAAAATATTGTAGTGATTCCAATATTTGCAATTTCTAATGACCAGCTCTTAACTAAAACTATCATCTTCCATCATTTGATCAGCTCCTATATATATATATGCACGCATTTGTGATGGTATTTCTGCTGTTATAAATCTTATATATAGTGTATTCAATTTAGCAATCAAAGGTAATTTTCGGCATTAAATGAAACACTAGTAACCTTTTTTTTTTTTTTTTAATGCAGATCTTTATTGAAGTTGCAACTGTTAATTGTGCTGAACTTGCTTCTTCCGAGCATAGCTCTTATGTGGTTCAAGCATGCATTCCCCATTTTAAAACTAGGGTTGAGCTGATACAACCCTTAATATTTGCGATTGGATCACACTCTCTAGCCCTCTCCTCCCATAAACTCGGGTACTCTATTTCTCCACTTTCATTTTCTTTAAACATGATATATATCCCCTGTCTTTCACGTGTGACAAGAACTGCATAATGGTTGCATAATGGTTGCTCATGATTTATAAAGTGTAAAGCTATGGCCTTGCACATAGCATGATGGCTAGGACAAGATTGTGTAATTATAATCTCTCACACTCACACGTGAGAGAGATTATAAAATGAATAAAATTATGAAATTATGCATTTGACTTCTAAATGACTCCGATCATCCCTTGTCGAAGGGAAGGTTTGTACATTCTTTAATTTGTTTGAGATCCTGAGGAAATCGAGGAGGGGACGTGGAAGGGGGGGGAAGTCTCCGCAGTTGGTGGTGGAGAAAGAGGATTTTGTAGATGTTCCATCTGCTAGTAACGAGATGAAGGGATGAAGTTCTGACGGAAAATGACATATACATTTTCCGTTTTGCTGATGAACTTACTTGGGATGAAGTTCTGGAATCTAAGCTGTGGCATATATATAGCGAACAAGCTGTTGATTCTTTGTCGTTGGGAGTCAGGAATGCAGTTGTTGAAGCTGTCATTGAATATGTTCCAATCTAGGTAAAGTTGAACCACCTTCCGTTGGAATTCTAGAATTCTACTTGTTTGAGTTTTGTCGCCAGTGGTATTGGGAAGCCTTTGTGTGCTGATTCTATTACTGAAGACCAAGGCAGGCTAGGGCATGCTAAGGTCTTGGTTGGAATAAGAAGGATTTGATAATTGATGTTCTTGGTAAGAGTGAGCAGGATATAAGTCGTAGAATTGAGGATTTAAATATGAATAAAGTTTGGTTTCAATATTTTGTTTACGGGGCTAACAAGGGATGTTGATAGGAGAATTCTTTGGGATAGATCGAGGTTAATTGGTCAAAAGTCAGGTTAGTCAAGAGCCTTGGCGACTTTAATGTGGTTTTATTTGTTAAGGAAAAGTGGGGGAAAGATGGGCTCAACTCGTATGAAGAGAACTTTAAAGAGTGTGTTAGGGATATTGAAGCTAAGGATCTGAATTTCTGTGGTAGTTTGTTCGCTTGGACTAATAAGCAAGAGGGGAGTGGTTTTGTTGCTAAGAAGTTGGATAGAATTCTTGTTAATGAATTCTGGACGGAGGAGTTTGAGAATACTTTCGTGGAGTTTGTTGGAGGGGTGTCTGATCATGCTTTATATGTTAGTTACGGTTGGTACTAATCTAAATGTTTTTATTTATGTACACATGTTTTTGCTACACAACAAACATATGGTCATTTAATAAAGTGCATAATCATATTTTCATGGTTTGCATCGTTTTTCTTTTTTTTAAAAAAAAAAAAAAAAACACCACAGATATGTTTAATTAGGTTTATGCATATATTTAAATGTTTAAGCAAAATATAACATAAATGATACCATTAGGTGTTTTAGTAAGACTTTAATCCTCTTGATGTTTGCATGCCTCAATATACAATGTTGAGCTTCCTTATCTAAAATGTCAGTTCTGCAGGAATTATGCTGTAAGAGAAGTGCTTGAGCTTAAGCTTCAATGGGCAACAACGGCTATTGTTGACGGATTAAAGGGAAGTTACACAAGCATGTCCATGCACCCCAATGGTAATTATGTGGTTCAGCAATGTCTGAAGTATGCAAGTGATGAAGAATACGCTTATATTGTGCAAGAGTTTTTTGAGAATCGCATGCTATCGAACATTTTGTTGGACAATTGTGGAAATTATGTTTTTAAATAAGCATTACGTCGGTCAAAGGTTAGTTTCAACGCAATCGGCTATCAAATACAGAATACTGTATTGAAGAACAAACTAGGCAAAGAAATGAAGAACAGAAAACAGAGAAATGAAGAAGAAAGCTTAAGAAGATTGAATGAAATGGAAGAGAGAAACTTGTGATATTCTCTGTATATTCAACCTTAAGTGATTACAAAGAATGAATCCAACTTATATACTTGGTTACAATGATAACAAAGCTCATCAAACTAACTAAATCAAGTTACAACTAAAAACTAACTGAAAGATAAGTTAGTTTAGAAGTCAGCTTGTAAGCTTTCTTAATACACACGTGTAGAATACAACTAACTGAATAACTGAAGGTTAGTTTGCTCAATACTCCCCCTCAAGATGGACTGTAGATATCTGTTACAGACATCTTGGAAAGCAGCCGAGAGAAATCTTTAAAACCAAGAGGTTTTGTGAAGATGTCGGCTAGTTGGTTCTGAGAAGACACATGTAATGTTTTAAGAAGACCAAGTTGGATCTTTTCACGAACTAAGTGGCAATCAATCTCTATATGCTTTGTCCTTTCATGAAAAACTGGATTTGCTGCTATGTGTAAAGCAGACTTACTATCACAAAACAGTAGTACAGCCTGTTGGTGAGGTACATGAAAATCATTAAGTAAAGAAGAAAGCCACACCAACTCACAAGAAGTAGATGCCATAGCTCTATACTCTGCCTCAGCAGATGACCTAAAGATAGTTTGCTGTTTCTTAGACTTCCAAGAGACCAATGAGCTACCAAGAAACACACAAAAACCAGTAATTGATCTTCTGGTGTCCACACAACCTGCCCAATCTGAGTCTGAAAAAGACTTCAAATGGAAATCTGATTTTGCAAAGAAGAAAAGCCCTTGAGCATGAGAGCTTTTGATGTACCTCAACACTCTATTTGCAGCATTCAAATGAGTTTGTCTTGGCTTATCGATGAACTGACTTAAAACTTGAACCGAGTATGCTAAGTCAGGCCTAGTAATAGTGAGATAGAGTAGCCTGCCAACCAATCTCCTATAGGCTGTAGAATCAGTGAGGAGATCACCATCATCCTTAAAGAGTTTGAGATTCTGTTCCATGGGAAAGGAAACTGGTTTAGAAGCTAAGAGGCCTGAATCTTCAAGAACTTCTAGTGCATATTTCCTTTGACAAACCGAGATGCCTTCTGTACTCCTAGCAATTTCAAGTCCTAAGAAATACTTCAAAGGCCCTAAATCTTTCAACTTAAACCTATCATTAAGTTGAATGACAAACTCAGAAACTGCTTTAGCATCATTGCTTGTAATTGCCACATCATCAACATATATCAAGAGAGCAATATAAGAATCACCCTTAACCCTTGTGAATAAAGAGTAGTCAGCCTTAGATTGAATGAACCCTAAATCAACCAAGGCAGATGAGAATTTAGAAAACCAATTCCTGGAAGCCTGCTTCAAGCCATACAAGGACTTTGTCAACTTACAAACCTTTGACTCTCCCTTCACAGCAAAACCGGGAGGCATGGTCATGTATACCTCCTCATCCAAGTCCCCATGTAAGAATGCATTATTAACATCTAACTGATGAAGCAGCCAACCCTTAGCTGCAGCAAGTGCTAAAAATACTCTCACTGTTGTCATCTTAGCCACAGGTGAAAAGGTCTTATGATAGTCTAGGCCTTCACATTGGATATACCCTTTAGCCACCAACCGAGCCTTGTACCTCTCAATGCTGCCATCAGACTTGTGTTTCACTTTGTAGACCCACTTGCACCTTATAGGATGTTTATTGGGTGGTAAAGTAGTAACAATCCATGTCTTATTTGTTTCAAGTGCAGTAATTTCAGCCTGCATAGCTGCACGCCAATTGGCATCCTTTACAGCTTGATGGTAAAATTTAGGTTCAATTTGGGAAGAGATGGAAAGACAGAAAGATCTATGAGATGGTGACAAATTGTGATAAGAAACAAATGATGACAATGAATAAGGCTTACCTGATTCTGCATTCATTAAAGAGGATTGAGGTGGAGAAGTGGAAGCCAATTTGCAATGAAAATCCTGCAAGTAACTAGGTTTAAATTTGACCCTAGAGGACTTTCTAAGAGGTACAGAGATAGAATGATTATGATCAGAAACAGAAACTGGAGAATCTGTTGTTGCAGAAGCATCAGAAACTGATGAGAATTGAGGAATTGGTGAAGAAATTTCAGAAACAGAAAGTTCTATAGTAGGTTCTAAAATATCAAATGAAGGAATTGAATTAAGTGTGACTGGTTGTGACAAAGAAGATGGAAAAACATCTTCTAAAAAATCAGGAATAGAAGTAGTAATTGATGGGGAAACATTGTCATGCAGTTGGGTTGATGTATGATCCGAATAGGAAGCATAAGGAAAGATGGTTTCATGAAAGACTGCATGTCTAGAAATGATTATAAAATGAGTATGAAGATTATAAAACTTGTAACCTTTCATACCATAAGGGTATCCAATGAATATGGAAGGAATAGCTCTAGGATCAAACTTTGTTCTGTTTTTAGACAAAGTTGATACATATGCTAAACAACCAAAAACCTTAAGATGAGAATAAGAAGGCATGGCAGAAAATAGTAACTCATGTGGAGATTTATTTGAAAGAAGAGGTGTAGGAATCCTATTTATAAGATGAGTTGCAGTAAGAATGCAATCTCCCCAAAATTTCAAAGGAAGATGTGACTGAAATCTAAGAGACCTTGCAACATTTAGCAAGTGTTGATGTTTCCTTTCAACTATAGCATTTTGTTGTGGAGTTTCTACACAACTAAGATGATGAATGGTGCCTTGAGCAGAAAAGAAATCATCCATTTTGAATTCAAGACCATTATCAGACCTTAGGCATTTGACTTTTGATTTGAATTGAGTTTGAACAAGATTAAAGAATGCTTGAATTAAGGATTTGGTTTGTGATTTATGTTGCATCAAATGCACCCAAGTGAAACGAGTAAAATCATCTACAATGGTAAGAAAGTAAGCAGATCCATTTATTGATTTAGTAGCCAAAGGTCCCCAGATGTCACAATGAATTAAATCAAATGGAGATTTTGAAACTGAAGTGCTAACAGGAAAAGAGAGCTTGTGCTGTTTTGCCAATGGACAGATTGGACAAACACTCTCTGAATTACAAGAAATTTCAGAAACATGCTCATGTAAGAGCTTTATTCTAGAAATGGAAGGATGGCCTAATCTATAGTGCCAAACATCAAGTGATGGCTTTTTGATGGAATTGAAAGAAACATGTTGTTCAAAGGAAGGAATAGAAATTGATGCTGGAACCTTGTTGTCTTGCAGCAAGTAAAACAATCCAGCTTCCTCCTTACCCACCCCAATCGTTCTCCAATGGTGCAGATTCTGTATAAAGCAATATCCAGCAAAAAAGATGAGACAACATCTTAGAGTTTTAATAAGTTTGCTAGCTGAAATGAGGTTAAAGGTAAAGGAGGGAACACACAAAACTTCAGTCAATATAAGATTGTCTGAAAGTTTAATAGTACCAATGTGTGTGACAGCTGCTATGGAACCATTAGGTAAATGGACAGATGTTGAAACTATAGCAGTAATTGAAGTAAAAAAGCATGGAGAGCTAACCATGTGGTCTGTTGCACCAGTATCTATTATCCAAGATTGGTTTTGTTGTTTTGAAGGAGGAACCAGATTAACAAAAGAAGCAAAAAACACAGAATATCTTGGATTAAGAGATGGATGATAACCTGATGCACCAATGGCAGAATGGGCAAAGTGTGCAGGGGACTGTGGTGATGGCAATGGATATTGTTTCAGCATATCCATTAAATTCTTGTACTGCTCAGAGATCATAGACAGTTGAGGATTCATCTGTTGAGCATGCAAACCAGAATCCTGCACCTGGTTTGCTGAATGTTGGACTGGTTTGCCTCGGGTAAACTTGAGACCAGGAGGGTAACCATGCAACTTATAGCATTTCTCCACAGTATGGCCAATAAATCCACAATGAGAACAAACAGGTTTATCTTTCCTATAATTGTTCTGTTTGACAAATCTAGGTCCTGGTGTAGATTTGGTCATAAAAGCAGTGGCAGTAGGCTCATGATTCACATTGGAAGGGGAAATAGAAGTAGGAATGGAATTGATCATAAAAGCAGAAGAATTTTGGTTTAGAGAATTAACAGTGATTTCTCTTTGTTTTTCCTCTTGAATTATAAGAGAAAAGACTTTGTGTAAGGAAGGCAAAGGATCTGTTAAGAGGATTTGAGCTCTAATAGCACTAAAAGATTCATTTAGCCCCATTAAAAACTGATAAATCTTGTCTTGGCCATGGAGTTCAAGAACAGATTTAATTCTACCACAACTACAACAATTGCATACATATATAGGTCTGTAATTGTTGAGTTCCTCCCATAAGATTTTAAGTCTGGTATAATATTGACTTACAAATGCATTTTACTGAGTAATAGCTGCAATAGCCTTCTGCAGTTGAAATACTCGAGAACCATTTCTCTGAGAATAGCTTGCCTTAAGTTCATCCCACATGTCCTGAGATGACTTGATATATATGATAGTTGAGGCAATGTCCTTCGAAACCGAGTGAAGGATCCAGGAGACCACCATATCGTTGCATCGAGTCCAAGCTGGAAAAGAACTATCACTAGTTGAAGGCTTTGGCATGGAACCATCGACAAAGCACAATTTATTTTTAGCATTGAGAGAAACTTGCATGGAACGACTCCATGTGCTATAGTTCTCCTCTGATAATGGAGTACCAACGAGATTGATAGCTGGATTTTCTCCATTACTGAGAAACATGGGATTAGAAGGATCAAGAGGTTGACTGTTTGAAGTGTTTGTAAATGCGGAAGAAGAAGAAGGAATAGCTGAAGCCATTTGAGGAATCAAACTTCACAAAATTGTGAAGGGCTCTGATACCATATCAAATACAGAATACTGTATTGAAGAACAAACTGGGCAAAGAAATGAAGAACAGAAAACAGAGAAATGAAGAAGAAAGCTTAAGAAGATTGAATGAAATGGAAGATACGATTTTCTAGAATTTCTGTTAGGAACGTTAACATGATATTAGAATAAGAATTCAAAGTTTTCAGTGTCTTGCGAACCCATATTTTGTTTTGGCTAATTTATTATTTTTATTATAATTAACTTGTTGAGCAGGGAGCTGTGCACAATAGATTGTTAAAACACGTAGAATTTCATGAAAGTGAACTGACGAAGATACCACATATGATTGGCCTTCTCACTGAGATGCGTGCGGAAATATTATCTAGGTATATATGACCACAATTTTATTTGCCCTTGGTCTCTTTTATTTTCTTTCTTGTTTGCTTTCTAGCTAGCTATTTTGGTTGGAACATTCTAATGCCCTTTTTTATTTTTACAATATATAGTACTCGAGCTTCAAGAGAATTTGCGGAACGTGGTCGTCGTGGTGGTGCTTTGCTACCTGCGGCTAAGATAATAGAAAAGTAAGGCTTTGAGTTGTGCGACAATAAGCACCAGTCTGCTTAGTCATGTCATATGGACGCCACACATGCAACTCCAATTTTTTTTTTTTTTTTCTCTAGAACATAATAATAATCACTTCAACATTTCAAACGCCTAGCTTAGAAAAAAAAAACATTTCAAACGCCTATTTTATTGTTTCTTTCGGCTAGCATAGATTGATTGTCACAAATTGGTGATGGAATTACTAGCTAACAAGTGTTTTTCACTTGTACGGCTAATCAGCATTTGAATCGGTCAATTTTGTTTCTATTCACAAATTTTTTGTCAATTTTTTGTTTTCTAAGCAAATGAAGAAAGTGTGACAAGAGAGGGTCTTTCCCACAAAAATTTTGTCAATTAAGTTATGATAAATGGCACTTTAAGTAGGATTTCGTGGCTGCCTCCACCGCTGTCAAAGATTGACTTCCAATTGCTTTAATGGATATTAATTTGGTAAACATAGTTGTATGATTATTCTGATTTGGATTATCATATATACATAGCTTCTAATTATCTTCACCTCTTACACATGAAATGGGATAATTTTGTTTTCTATCTTCACCTTAACGGCTCTAACATATTCTCAAATAGACAGAAATTTCTTTTAATTAAACCGAGTTTGAAAAATTTCTTCCAACTAATTTATAAAACTGTCATGTGTTTATTGAGTATATGAGAAACGTATGTTGTTTTTAATAGTTTATTAAAAAACCACGTGTTTCTCACATGCTAATTAAAAATTTGAGTAACGCTAGATGTCCTTTTCATGTTCCTCTTCATGTTCCTCCGAAACTGATGTGGCTTCTAAAATTATCATTTGATTAAAATTCAATAGTAAAATATTACAAATCTAATAGTAATTTTAAAGTCACATTAATTTTGAAAGGACATAAAAGTGACATAAAGAGAACTTTTAGCATTACTTGACGAACAATTATAAAATGTTTCTAACAAGTTACATAATTATTCATTAAGTAATGCTAAATGTTCTCTTTATGTCCTACCAATAAAAAAATTACCGGACTTTAGCCTTTTATTTGACCCATTCTTAATTACTTATTTGACCCATTCTCAATTACTACTAGGATTTCTCTATTATTTTGGTTCGTGTTCTTGTAATTTTCCTTTTTCCCTCCCCTACTTTGATAAAAAAAAAAAAATGAACTAGTAAGTTGAAAACCGTTACATTTATTTTTATAAAATATGAAATGCAACATAAAGTTATTATAAAAGTGTAGGGTCCAAGCATTTTCCTAACAGCAAGCGGCACATGCTTTTAGCTCTTACTTAATTCATTATATATTAAGGCAATAAATATCAATTACTTAATCTAAAATAATAAATAATTTATTTTTTTTAAAAAAAAAAGAAATTCATAGTTATATGAGTACGATCCGAATCACTTGCAATACCTATTCGGATTGCAATTTTCTAAACCATACAATTTTATTATAGTGAACAACTCTAAATGTAGACCGTCAAGTTTTTTTTTTTTTTTTTTTGGATCGAACCTATTGGATTTAGAAAATTGCAGTTATTGCAGAGGATTTTTCTCCCACACCGTACTGCCACATCACCATTGCATGTCTGTAAGGTACCTTTTTTGAAGGTGGTTTGTTTATGATTTGTGATCATCCTAACTTATCGGGATAAACAGGGGTGGGGGTGGCCCACTTGATGGATAATTTGGATAGACGTGTTATGCTGAGGTGGCTAAAGATCCTTACCTTGGAGGGTCCTCCATGAGGATGAGGTTGAGTTTAGAAAGTAATCTACGGGAAGTTAATGGGCCGTGAAACACGCTTCCCTGGAAAGCTCTTCCAAAGGGAGACTTCCTCCTCCTCCCTTACATGTGGTCCTCACTAATAAGCTTGGTTAGATTGATTTATTTTTTGACTCAAATTTTCTCCACATCCGTTTGAAAGTGTTTCAACCTACTATTAAATGACACTTGGTACTTATTAGATTGGGCTCTATTTCTTTCGACGTAAAATAATTTCCGTTAGAAAATATTTTCAACAAAAAATAATTTTCTGTAAAACATTTTACGGTATTTACTGCGTACAGAAAATCACAAATTTATATATATATAAACTCTAAATTTACGGACAAGTCCCTTGACCCGTTTGGGACTTGACCGAGACCCACTCAGGAGTTGACGGGGACTCACCCAAGACTTGACTAGCTCGATACTTGATCGGGACCCGTCCGGGAATTGACTGGGACCCGTCCGGGAATTGACTGGGACCCACCCAGGACTTAACCGAGACTTGACAGGAACCCGCCGAGGACCTACCCAGGACATGACCGGGACCCACTGGGACCTGCCTGTGACCCGCCCGGGAATTGACTAGGACCCACCCAGGACTTGACAGAGACTTGACGGGAACCCACCGAGGACCTAACCAGGACATGACCGGGACCCACTGGGACCTACCTATGACCTGCCCGAGACATGAACAAGACTCTCTCGGGACCTGATCGAGACTTGACTGAGTCTCGGTCAAGTCCCAAGCAAGTCCTGGTGGGCTCCTGAACAAGTCTCAAGCTTTCAATTTATGTGCTCAATAGTCAAGGATCAACTCAATGTGACCGAAATCTTTACTTGTTTGCAAAAGAGGCTGACCACTAATTAATAAAATTAATAAGTCATCTTTTTTTTTTTTTGTTTAATTATTTAATTAAAGTAGTTGTATCATAGCAGCAAGCAATAGGTGGGATATATCCAAACACATGATAATTTTTTTCTTAATCTATATGTCATTCAAATTTAAATTTCATTTGATTCTTTCTTTGTGTAATATAACGAACAAAGTTTTTCCTTAAATTTTATTGGTGAAAACCATTTATAATTGTCTATTAAATTCATATATGCTTTTCAAAAGATGTGATTCTCATATGAATGTTTTTTTAATATAAACTAAAATTTGCTGTGATTCTAAATTTTTTGGTATTGATAGGACTTATTTTGTCTCTAAGAGGTTGGGATTTTCAATAATTTATTGTTCAAATTGTTAGTAATTTATTGTTTCATGTAGGTTCTCTCACACGTGTTACCTAAATTGATAGTAATTTGAACACTAAATTGTCAGAAATCCTTAACTGGCGCTGGTGACTAGAAGATACCAATCCTTTTGCACTCTTTGAGCTTGAAATTTCAGCATTGTAGTTTATGAGATACTTCTTCCACAATCACTTTCAAACAGTCTCTTTTGAAGTCTTTTCCTGGTATAATTATTATTATTACAAATAATATTTTTCAAAGTTGTATCCATGTTCATTCCCTAAATTTCCTTAATTGTTGAAATTAATCTAAAAATTATTCATCTAGGGAAAAAAAAATTTCCCACGAAAGCCTTCCTTATTGACTTCATTCTAAGACTCGTGAAATAAGTTCGACACATAAAACAATTTGCTTAAGTTCCCCATGATGTTAGAACATTAAAAATGGAAGGGTAAATATAAAAATTAGTTAGTCTAAGGAACTCATACATGTAAGATATTCCATTAAAGTATGTCTCTTATGTCACATATATTATTGTGATTACGGTGTTTAATGACTTATTTCAATTAAAGTTTATTCTATGAAATAAAATATTCTGAATTAAATTGCCGATTTAATTCTTGTAGAAACAAATATTTGAATTCATTACTGATTTTATTTTATAGAATCAAATATACTGTATTGATTAATCATTTGGTTTTTTATTCCTTGATGGGAGGAATAATTAAGCTAACAGCTTTAATTGAGGATCCCTGACCTACCTATAAATAAGGCCTGTGTATTCCATCAAACGGCACTCATTGGTAGGCATAGGTCAGAAGAACCACTCAATAATTTTATTTTTGCTGTTTTTTGTTGCTGTGAAGCTGTTCTTCAATTGGCTTGAGCAAAGTATGGCTAGAGGTATTTATATAATTATTTATTCCGCTGCTAATTTTTATTGTTAATTAGCATTTAATTATATATAGAATTCTTACATGTGGTATCAGAGCTTACTCTAGGCCATATTTGTTCAGCATTAAGTTATTTGTTTTTTCAATAGATGTTGTGAACGTTCAGTTTTTATATTGTCCATCATTTTTAATCTGGCTTAACTATATATTTCAAAAATCAAATTCTATTCTCCCTCATGAATGTCAATTTTTTTTTTTCTTTCTTTCAAAAATCTCCTCACGCCAACTATGCTAAATAGCCGTTATTTCATCATTTTTAAATTATCCCTAATCACCTTCTGGCTTAGCTATATATTCAAAAATCAAATTATATTCTCCCTCATGACGCCTGCGTGGAAATAGCCGTTATTATTTATATATTTATTTTCATTATAACCCTGCTACTTTCATTTTTCTCTCATTCTCGAATTTTTCGTTCACCAATTTTCTCATCTTCCCACAATGACAACTCCAGTTAAGGATGTATGGGCAAGTGATCTGGACTCAGCTTTTTCTGAAATTGAGGAAGCAGTTTTGGGTTGTCATCGTTGCTGCATGGCGATGGACATAGAATTTCCAGGTAGTCTCTACGGCTATTCTCGTGAACTTCCCAAAGAGCTCAAACTATTTTCCAACTATGAGCTCTTGAAGTTGAATGTGGATTCTACACATTTGATCCAATTGGGGCTCTCTTTCTGCGAGGTCACTGAAAATGGTGAGTTTGGGGANTTTTAATGTTAGCGAGCCGAGCCGAGCCCACCATTTAGGGCTCGTGACGAGCTCGAGTCGAGCTCAAGCTTTTGCACAGTATCATGCGAGCCGATCCTTGACGCCCCCAACTCGCCCCGATTACAGCCCTATCTGTAAGGTACCTTTTGCGAAGGTGGTTTGTTTATGATTTGTGATCATCCTAACTTATCGGGATAAACAGGGGTGGGGGTGGCCCACTTGATGGATAATTTGGATAGACGTGTTATGCTGAGGTGGCTAAAGATCCTTACCTTGGGGGGTCCTCCATGAGGATGAGGTTGAGTTTAGAAAGTAATCTACGGGAAGTTAATGGGCGCTGAAACACGCTTCCCTGGAAAGCTCTTCCAAAGGGAGACTTCCTCCTCCTCCCTTACATGAGGTCTTCACTAATAAGCTTGGTTAGATTGATTTATTTTTTGACTCAAATTTTCTCCACATCCGTTTGAAAGTGTTTCAACCTACTATTAAATGACACTTGGTACTTATTAGACTGAGCTCCATTTTTTTCGACGTAAAATAATTTCCGTTAGAAAACATTTTCAACAAAAAATAATTTCTTGTAAAACATTTTACGGTATTTAGTGCGTACAGAAAATCACAAATTTATATATATATATATAAACTCTAAATTTACGTGCAAGTCCCGTGACCCGTTTGGGACTTGACCGGGACCCACTTAGGAGTTGACGGGGACTCACCCAGGACTTGACTAGCCCGAGACTTGATCGGGACCCGCCCGGGAATTGACTAGGACCCACCCAGGACTTGACCGAGACTTGACGGGAACCCGCCGAGGACCTACCTAGGACATGACCAGGACCCACTGGGACCTGCCTGTGACCCGCCCGGGAATTGATTGGGACCCACCCAGGACTTGACCGAGACATGACGGGAACCCGCCGAGGACCTACCCAGGACATGACCGGGACCCACTGGGACCTGCCTATGACCCGCCCGAGACATGAACAAGACTCTCTCAGGACCTGCCCGAGACTTGACTGAGTCTCGGTCAAGTCCCGAGCAAGTCCTAGTGGGCTCCTGAACAAGTCTCAAGCTTTCAATTTATGTGCTCACTGGTCAAGGATCAACTCAATGTGACCGAAATCTTTACTTGTTTGCAAAAGAGGCTGACCACTAATTAATAAAATTAATAAGTCTTTTTTTTTTTTTGTTTAATTATTTAATTAAAGTAGTTGTATCATAGCAGCCAGCAATAGGTGGGATATATCCAAACACATGATAATTTTTTTCTTAATCTATATGTCATTCAAATTTAAATGTCATTTGATTCTTTCTTTGTGCAATATAATGAACAAAGTTTTCCTTAAATTTTATTGGTGAAAATCATTTATAATTGTCTATTAAATTGATATATGCTTTTCAAAAGATGTGATTCCCATATGAATGTATTTTTAATATAAACTAAAATTTGATGTGATTCTGAATTTTTTGGTATTGATAGGACTTATTTTGTCTCTAAGAGGTTAGGATTTTCAATAATTTATTGTTCAAATTGTTAGTAATTTGTTGTTTCATGTAGGTTCTCTCACACGTGTTACCTAAATTGATAATAATTTGAACACTAAATTGTCAGAAATCCTTAACTGTGCTGGTGACTAGAAGATACCAATCCTTTTGCACTCTTTGAGCTTAAAATTTCAGCATTGTAGTTTATGAGATACTTCTTCCACAATCACTTTCAAAAAGTCTCTTTTGAAGTCTTTTCCTGGTATAATTATTATTATTACAAATAATATTTTTCAAAGTTGTATCCATGTTCATTCCCTAAATTTCCTTAATTGTTGAAATTAATCTAAAAATTATTCATCTAGGGAAAAAACATTTCCCACGAAGGCCTTCCTTATTGACTTCATTCTAAGACTCGTGAAATAAGTTCGACACATAAAACAATTTGCTTAAGTTCCCCATGATGTTAGAACATTAAAAATGGAAGGGTAAATATAAAAATTAGTTAGTCTAAGGAACACATACATGTAAGATATTCCATTAAAGTATGTCTCTTATGTCACATATATTATTGTGATTACGGTGTTTAATGACTTATTTCAATTAAAGTTTATTCTATGAAATAAAATATTCTGAATTAAATTGCCGATTTAATTCTTATAGAAACAAATATTTGAATTCATTACTGATTTTATTTTATAGAATCAAATATGCTGTATTGATTAATCATTTGGTTTTTTATTCCTTGATGGGAGGAATAATTAAGGTAACAGCTCTAATTGAGGATCCCTGACCTACCTATAAATAAGGCATGTGTATTCCATCAAACAGCACTCACTGGTAGGCATAGGTTAAAAGAACCACTCAATAATTTTATTTTTGCTGTTTTTTGTTGCGGTGAAGCTATTCTTCAATTGGCTTGAGCAAAGCATGGTTAGATGTATTTATATAATTATTTATTCCGCTCCTAATTTTTATTGTTAGTTAGCATTTAATTATATATAGAATTCTTACATGTGGTATCAGAGCCTACTCTAGGCCATATTTGTTCAGCATTAAGTTATTTGTTTTTTCAATAGATGTTGTGAACGTTCAGTTTTTATATTTTCCATCATTTTTAATCTGGCTTAACTATATATTTCAAAAATCAAATTCTATTCTCCCTCATGAATGTCAAATTTTTTTTCTTTCTTTCTTTCAAAAATCTCGATCCTCACGCCAGCTATGCTAAATAGCCGTTATTTCATCATTTTTAAATTATCCCTAATCACCTTCTGGCTTAGCTATATATTCAAAAATCAAATTATATTCTCCCTCATGACGCCTGCGTGGAAATAACCGTTATTATTTATATATTTGTTTTCTTTATAACCCTGCTACTTTCATTTTTCTCTCATTCTCCTTGAATTTTTCGTTCACCAATTTTCTCATCTTCCCACAATGACAACTCCAGTTAAGGATGTATGGGCAAGTGATTTGGACTCAGCTTTTTCTGAAATTGAGGAAGCAGTTTTGGGTTGTCATCGTTTCTGCATGGCGATGGACACAAAATTTCCAGGTAGTCTCTACGGCTATTCTCGTGAACTTCCCAAAGAGCTCAAACTATTTTTCAACTATGAGCTCTTGAAGCTGAATGTGGATTCTACACATTTGATGCAATTGGGGCTCTCTTTCTGCGAGGTCACTGAAAATGGTGAGTTTGGGGATGAGTCTAGTTGGCAATTTACATTCAAAGAGTTTAAGGAGGAGGATCATTCTCACAATACCATGTCTATTGCATTTCTAAAAGAACCTGGGGACGATCTTCTTGCCGAAAACCGACTCAATGGCATTGAAAGTAACAAATTTGTGAAGAAATTGATGAAAAGTAGCCTCTTGAGCAACCCCAAAATTAAATGGGTAGCTTTTCATGGCAATTCAGATTTCCAATAGACAAAATTTTTATCAAATAGCCGATATCCGAATTGCCATGAAAAGTTACCCATTTAATTTTGGGGTTGTTCAAGAGGCTACTTTCCATCAATTTCTTCTCAAATTCGTTGCTTTCAATGTCATCGAGTCGGTTTTTGACAAGAAGATTGTCCCCAAGTTCTTTTAGAAACGCAATAGACATGGTATTGTGAGAATGATCCTCCTCCTTAAACTCTTTGAATGTAAATTGCCAACTAGACTCATTCCCAAACTCACCATTTTCAGTGACCTCGCAAAAAGAGAGCCCCAATAGGATCAAATGCGTAGAATTTCACATTCATCTTCAAGAGCTCATAGTTGGAAAATTGTTTGAGCTCTTTGGGAAGTTGATGAGAATAGCCGTAGAGACTACCTGGAAATTTTGTGTCCATTGCCATGCAGCAACGATGACAACCAGAAACTGCTTCCTCAATTTCAGAAAAAGCCGAGCCGAGTCCAGATCACTTGCCCATACATCCTTAACTGGATTTGTCACTGTGGGAAGATGAGAAAATTGGTGAATGAAAAATTCAAGGAGAATGAGAGAAAAATGAGAGTAGCAGGGTTATAACAAAAAATAATAATAATAATAATAACGGCAGGCGTCATGAGGGATAATATAATTTGATTTTTGAAAATATAGCTAAGCCAAAGGTGATTAGGATTTAGGGATAATTTAAAAATAATGGCTATTTAGTATAGTTAGCGTGAGGAGATTTTTGAGAAAAAAAAAAAATTGACATTCGTGAGGGAGAACAGAATTTGATTTTTGAAATATATAGTTAAGTCAGATTAAAAATGATGGAAAATATAAAAACTGAACGTTCACAACATCTATTGAAAAAATATAACTTAATGTTGAACAATATGGCCTAGAGTAGGCTCTAATACCACATGTAAGAATTCTATATATAATTAAATGCTAATTAACAATAAAAATTAGCAGCGGAATAAATAATTATATAAATACCTCTAGCCATGCTTTGCTCAAGCCAATTGAAGAACAGCTTCACAGCAACAAAAAACAACAAAAATAAAATTATTGACTAACCTATGCCTACCAGTGAGTGCCGTTTGATAGAATACACAGACCTTATTTATAGGTAGGTTAGGGATCCTCAATTAGAGTTGTTACCATAATTATTCCTCCCATCAAGGAATAAAAAACCAAATGATTAATTAATATAGCATATTTGATTCCATAAAATAAAATCAATAATGAATTCAAATGTTTGTTTCCACAAGAATTAAATCAGCAATTTAATTCAGAATATTTGATTTCATAGAATAAACTTTAATTGGAATAAATTATTAAACACCCATAATCACAATAATATATGTGACATATATTATTACGCAATTACCCTCACTAAAACCTATGAATCCTTTAATTTCATGTTGAATTAATGACAAATTCACAAATTATGTAAAAAATTGCCAGCACTACTTTCACATCACATGAATCCTTTTAATCACCCAGACACACAGGATGTTTGCTGTTTGCTGTTTGGCGGTGTGAATGTGTTCTTTAATTAATTATTGCTTACCAGTTGTGCACATGGTAGCAATGTTTTTACGCACATGACAAATAAATGTACGTCAGATAAAATAAATAAATCCCCCAATAAATTCTGTTTAGTCATCATCTTTGACCCCTTTCTTCCCTTTTGGAATCTCTATAGTAAAATTAAATTAATAATATATACTTCTCTTTCTGTATTTTTCTCTGAAAAACACGATCAGGACACACAGAAAAATACTGGATCATAACTTAAAAATTCAGTCATGCATGTAACAATTGAGCATGTGCAATGTTCAATGAGTGAGGAAAATTATTAGATTAACCAAAAAAAAAAAAAAAGTGAGGAAAAGGAAACAGTTTGGGGAAATTTCACTTACCCCCTGAACTTTGGCCACTTTTGTAAATACCCCCCAATGTTCAAAACCTCTCACTTAGGTATATCAAACTTTGGTTTTCTCACATTTTGTCTATTTCATACAAAAAATCCTAACGGAATGCCAATTTTACTCCTGACTCTAAAACTAAAACTCCGTCGTTTTGGGAACAGTATAATTTTGGAATCAGGGATAAAATTGGCATTTTCTGTACGGAAGGGGTAAAGTGAGAGAAAACCAAAGTTTGATACACCTAAGTGAGAAGTTTTGAACATTGGGAGAGTATTTGCAAAAACCACGAAAGTTCAGAAAGGGTAAGTGAAGTTTCCCCAAACAGTTTCTTAAGTAGCATGTAGCGGAATATCGCTTGAAGTAGTTACCCAATCCTTTAAGGAAATGGGTGACCACCTACTCAACCTTTAATGGGGTAGTAAGCTAATCAAGGGTGTGGTTAGAGTAGATCGATCACTTTCTTTCACCCTTTTAAGAAGGTAGCCGACAACCCAAATGTGTGATTGGGGTGGGCTGGCCGCCCATTCACTTTCAAATGGATGGTCATCCATCTAAAAATATGGTTGAAATAGACCGACCATCATTTCTTACCCTTTAAGAAGGTGGCCGGCCACCCAAAGGTGTAATTGGGTAGGCCGACCAATTCAATCCTTTAGTTTTTAGTTTTTTTAAAAGCTCAATCCAAGTCACTGTTTTGAAATAACAACCTAAATCCTTGAACATGCAGCCTGCAATTGCAAAGTGATTTAAATTCAAAGAGGAGGTGGATCACCTTTTCGGATGATATATTTGGTTAACTATTTTTTAAGATAATCAAGTGATTTATTTTATGCCTCTTGCTGACATGATTTTGGGCACTTATATATATATATATATATATATATATGGAACCCAACGCAACAAGAGATTATTCTTTCTTAAATATTCATATTCTACAAAACTTTTAATAGAAAAATAAGTCCGTACGTAGGCAGCTTAATTTTACGTGATGTGAGAAGGGACTCAAGAATTAGGCGAGAAAGGCTTAAGGAATCTAGAAAAGTTGAAAGGAAGGAGACAAAATGGAAAAATGATACACCAATTATTGAACAAAATATCAACCCTTCAGACAAAGATCAAGGAGATATTATGCTTATTACAGATTTCTACTTTATTTCTTAAGCATATTTAAATAATTAAATATATTCCTTTGTGGTGCAATTGACAATAAATTGGCAACTAATTTTCCCACAGCCCTTTATGTGAAAGATAAGTTTAAAATGAAAAACACAGGAAAACACACACCAATGCGGTAAATAGTATTTTACCAAAGATACAACTCGGTATGTTCCCAGGTAAGATTGAAGGAGTCACACCGGTCTCACTTAAAACCCAATCTTTCCTAGACAGAACATACACATGTACTTTTAGTATTATAAACACGCACAAATACACAAGATCACAAGACAAGAATTTATACGTGGTTCGACCAATACTGCCTACATCCACAGAGCACACCAGATATATTCACTATATCACAAGAATGAACAAAATCTCACACTGTGTATCTCTCACACTCTCAGAAAAATTACACTCTCAATATTTTCGCTCTCTCTCCTCAAAAATACTATACTTGTATTTTTCGTGCTCTTTCCTTGAAAAAAAAAACCCTCTTTCTTTTTCTCAAGCCTTTCTTCTCTTGCTCTCAACTTTTGGTGTGATTTCAAGCTTCTCAAGGGTGCCTTTTATAGGCCACGGCTGAACCTTCATGGACAGCAAAGTCCATCAAGTGGGCTGAAAACATGAGGTGGTTTAATACATAGCCACCAACTTCCATCCTTACACATTAATTGGGCATGCAACATTAATTTCCAGCACCCATAAATGAAACATTTCGGCCACCCAACCTATAGCATAGCCCACAATTCCCTTTCACATGCCTTTCTTCTTTCATCTAGAAGCTAATCTTTTGTCAAAACCAGCACACAACTTTGACTTGTGAAATTCCAAGTCATTCACAACATCCTTTTCTCTTCACTAGCTTTCAATTTATGTGGTCAAGGATCCACTCAATACTAATTAATAAAATTAATAAGTCAATTTTTTTTTTGGGTTTAATTATTTAATTAAAGTTGTAGCATCATAGCAGCAATCACTAGGTGGGATATATCATATATCCAAACACATAATAATTTTTTTTTTCTTAATCTATGTCATTCAAATTTAAATTTCATTCGATTCTTTCTTTATGCAATATAATGAAATGAAGAAAGTTTTTCCTTAAATTTTATTGATGAAAACTCATTTATAATTGTATATTAAATTGATATATGCGCTTTAAAAGATGTGATTCTCATATGAATGTATTTTTAATATAAACTGAAATTTGTTTGTCGCTCTTAGTACTCACCTCATTTAAAAATAAATACCAATCTAATGAACCGAATCAGAACAAAACTTTGTGGACATGAAAGTTTGACAAGAACCTCAATTAGAATTTTGCTTTAATTATTCTTCATATCGAGGAATAAATTTAATTCCAATTATAATTTCAGTAAAAGTAGCAAACACCTTGAATTTGTAATTAATTAAACCACACAAAATCACATGCCATATCTTACAATTTCTACTTATTTTTTGGGTAGCATACACCCAATCAGCCCCCCAAAAAGAAAGCAAAATTCCTTACAATTGCTGCTGCTACAGGAGATCGATGTTCTAATTATCTGAGCTAGAGATTACAACAATTCAATTCGCTCATGATGAGACTAATCTTTTCTGCATAACTAGAATCATTCAATTGTGGATCTCAATTGAAGCCCTAAAAGCTTCAATCTTTCAAAACGTCATGAATAAACCACCAACCACACTCTATTATTGGCCATTAATTTACTTCAACTCCAACTTCACCATCAACGTTGAACTTGAACAACTTCTTTGACTTGCAAAGTTTCATCAAGAAGTACCATCCAATCCCACCAGCAGTCATTACACCACTCACTAAATAGACTTTCTTGGTTGCAAGAGCCATTATCACCACCAAAAACGCAGATGGTATCGAGCACATGATCACCAGCCCCGACAGCTGCAGCGGAACCCGGTACGGCCGCTTCATAGTTGGCAGCTTACTTCTCAGCCAAACAAATGAAGCAAATTCTAACAGCATGCCCAAACTATACAAGAAATTGGCAGAGGATCTAATGTCTGTGAAATTCATGTGTGAAACCGCTAGTGAAATCACAGTTGATAACAAAATTACAATCCAAGGTGTGTTGAACCACTTAGACCTTTGACCAAAAAACTTGGGTAAACATCCTATATCTGCCATTCCCAGAACTTGAAAAGCACTACTGCTTAATTGGGCTTCAAACAGCCCAATTGCTGATAACACAGCACCAATCTCAAGAAAGATTTTCAACCATTTCCCGGCAATCAATTCTGCAGCTTGAGCCATAAACCCAGATTCCCATTCGTTTTGGTCAACAGAAAGATCCCCAGTGACAGCAAAAAGTGGAATCAAGTATGCCACGCAAGTGAAAATCACTACAACAAAAAGAGCCCTTGAAATAGTGGAATCAATTGACCGTAGAACGCTTCACGAAATCGGGATTACTATTTCGAATTTTCATACATTCTTTTATTTATTATGTGAACATGTCAAAAATAAAAAATAAAAAAGAAAGAAAGAAAAAACTATGCTGATCAAATATAATCACTAATATTAGATAATATTCATTATATTATACCTTATGAAAATCACTAGAATTCATATCCTTAATTAAATCACCATAAACTAAAAGCAACACAAACAATATAATCAAACATCAACAATGACTATTGTATAATGATCAATCCCACATATATTATATAAGCAACAAGTGCTAGTACATAAACATTATACATTATACAACAACTCATGTTCTCCTTATTTATTTATTTATTTATTTATTTTTATCTTAACAGGTTCTAGGGTTCTCTCGTTTTCTCCCTAGCGTCGCACTCAGGTAAGCCCCCTACCCCCCGGTGAAGGGAGAAGGGTTGGCCGTTTGCTCCCTCCCTCCTCCCCCTCGCCTTTCCTTGCTCCAGGAGCCGGCAATTTACCTGATGTCTCTGTCCCGAACTGCCTCTTTCCTTCCGCACCGAGCCTCCTTCATCCCCTACCGGTGTCGGTCTCCGGCGTGTACACAATTGGCAACCTCGCTGTATCGACTTTCCTTTTAGTTGTATTTCCTTTGTACCATTTTTTAGCTCTCTTTTATTTCCATGTTTTGTTTTATTTCCTGTTATTGCTTGTAATAATGCTCTAGCCTCTCTGGTTCGTTTGGATTTCCTTTGGTCCTGACTTGCATGTTGTGGATGTGTATGTTACCCTACCCTTCAGGTCGAGGATGAAGAATGGTCCAGACTGCTGTGTCGTGGATGAATGTGTATCCTGGCTTTTCAGCCGAGGAGGATGAGCAAGAGGTTTTACCTCTTTGGGCTGTGGAAAAAACGCTTCCTATGCAGTTTGATAGCGTCTACTTGGTTCAGAAGAATTTAAACCTGTCAAGCAAAATTAATTTTAAACCTTCTTTTTAGTCATGGGGTAGCGGATGTCTTCGGGTTTAATTTAGCTTTTAGAGTTTTCTCTGTTTGCGGAGTTGTTTGGGTTTCTGCATGTAACTTTGTAACTTAGGCTACGGTTACTTCAGGGTTTACACTATGATTGTAAGAGTTTTTGCTCTTGATTTCTATGAATGAAAATGAGTTATTTTCCTTTAAAAAAAAAAAAACTCATGTCACTACAAATTAAAAGCAACAAGTTACAAAATAATTAAAGTTATATTTTCCTACACAGCAACACCACATAACGCAAAAATGAACAAGGCAGATCCTATAAAGTCAAAAAAACCCATGTCCTCCATCATCATCCTTGAGCCCAACTGAAGCATAATGTGTCTGTAATATATTGATGCATATAATGATTAATGAGTGGTGTGTCAAAAGCATAGACTTACGAATCACGATGATGATGGTGGTGGTGTGATTGATGCAGGACAGGCCGAGCAGTTAAAAGGTATGGATCCATGTCAGCCCAAGCCTGGTGGATATAAAATCAAGTACTCCAGCCCATTAAAATGGACATACTGACCTACATGTTGAGGCCGACCCCCAATGCTAGATTAAAAGGGAAACGTAAGCCACCCAAAGCCAGCCCTACCTTTCCTTTTTCTTTTTCTCTTTTCTCTTCTCTTTTTTCTTTTTCTCTTGGGGGAACAACTAGGGATGGCCTTTTTCTTCCTCTTTCTTCGGCTTGAGGGAAAAAAGATATATAGCTTTTGAGTTGTATTTGTTGAAATATAGTTTTCAGTTAGGGGATTTAGAGTTCAAAGATTTTAGGGTTTTATTTTAGGTTAAAGAATGGGATTAAACTCATTTGGGTAAAAGATCCGCTTTGCTTTTTTCTTACCCTTTTATTCTTTCTTTTCCAAACAAAAACATTAACAAATAATTTAAAATACAAAACACTTAATGAGGTTAACAGTTATACGGTTAACGGTTAATAACCACCCCACTTGTACAATGCTAGAATTCATGAGGCCGAATTATAACTTTGTCGTATCAAGTGAAAATATTAAAGTCATAGCGTCCGAAATCTATAACTTTGGAGATCAAGTGCCTTAGAACAAACTGGTGACAGATCATGTTGGCTGAGGGTCTCAATGAATTCATACTTCCTTCCCCATGCCCATCATGCTCTGCAATTTTACACAAGTAGTCTCAATTTCTTTGAATGTGAGAGTAAGGAGGACTAATTTAAGTCTAATCACACACCCTAAGCAATGGGCTTAAATCTGATAAAAAGTCAAGTCTGTTCAAAACCAGCTTGCCTTCATTGATGTTAAATAAAAAGGATAAGATGATAGATAAGCCTGGCAACCCATTTCACCAACAAGGCTGTCGGGCTGATGTCCTGAAAAAGTAACCCTTCTACAAGAGGCATCATAAGCTCAATTTGCGCTACCAAACTAATTAAACCAACTTGTCAAGTATATTGTGCAAAATGTGTTTTGTAATTCTCTTGTTTCACAATAATTAATAACTTAACAAATCAAGCATCCACCTCATTTGCAGAGCTATGTATCTTCACACCACTTTCTTGTACAAGATTCTGGTAAAAAAGGGAAAGAATAGAATCTGCAGAAGATGAAGCAAGACCCTGTACTTATGTACCTACTCCAAACCTTGATCTTCCAATTTTTCTCCAGCGTTATTGAACTCAAGCCACCTCTTGGAATTGCAAAAATTCATGAAGAAGTACCAAGCAATCCCACCCAGTGCCAGAAGAGCACTTACCAAAAAGACAGTTTTAGTAGCCACTGCCATTACATAGACCAAAAACCCAGATGGAATCAAGCACATAACCAGCAGCCCTGGCAAACTCATTGGAACTTTGAAGGGCCTNCTAACAAATTAATTTTTATGAGTTAATATTTAGGTTCTAATACTTTAAAACTTGTTTTTGAATTCAAAACTAAAGCGTAAGAATGGAAGGTTAACCCTTTAGGGATGGTATCACCCAAAATGGATTTGATCATCATAAATTTAGTGCTAATGCCTCAAATTTGGTGTTAATGCCTAAAAAACTCAGTGGTGGAGGCCACTATAATTTTATTTTTTTAAAAGGAAAATGCTAGGGGTTCTCCCCGTAAGTTCTCTTGGCGTTCTCACAATCTTACGTAAAACATGATTTAAGAAAAAATAAAATTGTATTGGCCTCCACCACCGGTTTTTTTAGGCATTAGCACCAAATTTGAGGCATTAGCACCAAATTTGTGAAGCATTAGCACCAAATTTAGGATGATCAAATCCATTTTGGGTAATATCATCCCTAAAGGGTTAACCTTCCACCCTTAGGTTTTAATTTTGAATCCAAAAACAAATTTTAAATCATTAGAACCTAACTATTAACTCATAAAAATTAATCGGTTGGCAAAAAAAGGTACTACAATTTTATTTTTTCTTAAATCATGTTCTACGTAAGACTGAGAGAACGTCAGGAGAACACTACGGAGAGAATCTCTAACAAACCCCTTTCTTAAATCATGTTTTACGTAAGTCTGGGAGAATCCATGAGAATACTGTGGGAAGAACCCCTAACATTTTCCTATAATTAGCTATTGCCTATCGAACTTAGGATCTGTTTAGAATTGCGATTTTAATAAGTATGATTTTAAAAATCGCAATTTTTAAAGTTGCAAAGGCGATTTGGTAAAACATGTAAAAAAATATTTTTTTTATTCAAGAGATGTGTTAGGGGTCAATGCTAGAGTGCAATAAAAACACCATTTTAAGCCCATAAAAGTTTTAGGTAGCAAGAGACCACATGCCCGTATATATTGTTATGAGAAATCATAATTTTGGTTTAAATTTGTGCGGTTTCAAATAAGCACATCTTAGCCTGTGTATAGAAATTACAGATTTTGTTTTTCTTATTTTAAATTAAGTAATTTTTAAATCGTAATATCAAACACCTTACATTTTACAATATCTTTTAAAAATAAAAATTATTCTTAAAAAACTGCAACCTCAAACACACTTTTACTTGATTCAGCTTGAATTATTATTTAAAATTAAGAGAATCGTATTACTTAGGTAACGAGATTTGAAGGTTATTATATCGTTTAAAGAAAAGATATTTGCGGATCTTCTTCGATGCGAAAGATACCTTTTGTGTGTTTTTTAGTTTGCTAAGCAATAAGAAGACACGTTTTAGTCCTCAATATTTAAAAACTAATTTGAGACGTATGGAATGACAGCTAAATCTACCAAACTTTCAAAAAATAAAAATATTTAATTAATATGATCCCCAAAACTTGCTTTTTAACCCATAAAAATATTTAATTAGAGCTGTTGTTTAATTAATTATTGCTTGCCCGTTGTGCACATGGTAGCAATGTTTTTACGCACATGACAAATAAATGTCTGTCAGATAAAAATAAAATAAATCCCCCAATAAATTCTGTTTAGTCATCATCTTTGACCCCCTTTCCCGGAATCTCTATAGTATAATTAAATTAATATATAATATACTTCTCTTTCTGTACTTTTCTCTGGAAAACACGAACGGGACACACAGAAAAATACTGGATCATATAATTTAAAAAATTCAGTCATGCATGTGACAATTGCTTGAAGTGGTTGCTCAATCCCTCAAGGAAATGGGTATCCAGCTACTCAATCTTTAAGGAAGTAGTAAGCTAGTCAGGGTGTGATTAGAGTAAACCGACCACTTTCTTTCACCTCTTTAAAAAAGTAGCCAGCAACCCATATGTGTGATTGGAGTGGGCCGACCGTCCATTCACTTTCAAAGGAATAGTCATCCATTTAAAGATATGATTAAAATAAACCGATTATCTTTTCTCTCACCCTTTAAGGTGGCCGGCCACCCGAAGGTGTAATTGGGTGGGTCGACCAGTTCAATCCTTTAGTTTTTAGTGTTTTTAAAGCTTATACAGATCAATCCAAACCATTGTTTTGAAATAACATCATAAATCTTTGAACATGAAGCCTCTTGCCGACATGATTTTGGGCACTTATATATATATATATATATATATATATATATGGAACCCAACAAGACATTATTCTTTCTTAAATATTCATATTCTACAAAACTTTTTATAAAAATTTAGTTTGTAGGCAGCTTAATTTCATGTGATGTGAAAAGGGTCTTAAGAATTAGAGGCTTAAGGAATCTAGAAAAGTTGAAAGGAAGGAGACAAAATGGAAAAATGATACACCAATTATTGCACAAAATATCAACCCTTCAAACAAAGACCAAGGGGCAAGGAGAGAGAGGAGATATTATGCTTATTACAGATTTCTACTTTATTTCTTAAGCATATTTATTCTTTAATTCAGCTTTAAATAATTAAATATATTCCTTTTTCTCTTCACTAGCTTTCAATTTGTGTGGTCAAGGATGAAGGATCCACTCAACACTAATTAATAAAATTAATAAGTCAATTTTTTTTTGTTTAATTATTTAATTAAAGTTATAGAATCATAGGCATCATAGCAGCAAGCACTAGGTGGGATATATCATATATCCAAACACATTATAATTTTTTTTTTCCTTAATCTGCATGTCATTCAAATTTAAATTTCGTTCGATTCTTTTTTTTTTTTTATAGGAGAAATTATTTCGGTCATTAATTGATGAAGGATTATGAGTATAAAGTTCTTATATTACAAATCAAAAGTTATAAGAATATCATAGCCGAAGCTACAAGGTTATAAGTCATAGATACATACATAACAATTTGACCTTTAAGACTTATCTATGACATCAAAATTCGTTAATCTATGACTAATTTTTCATTGTAACAATAAGTTTGCTCTAGACAGACTTAATTGATAATCGAATAACTAATTTTCATTCAATTCTTTCTTTATGTAATAATGAAGAAAGTTTTTCCTTAAATTTTATTGGTGAAAAATATTAAATTGATATATGCTCTTTAAAAGTTGTGATTCTCATATGAATGTATTTTTAATAAATATAAACTAAAATTTGCTTGTGATTCTCAATGCACTTGATTTAAAAATAAATATCAAATTAATGAATCGAATTAGAACAAAACTTTGTGGACATGAAAGTTTGACAAGTGGTGAAGTAGGAATTCAAATCTTCAATTACTTTAATTTACTTTTAATGTCGCGTTCTATGTACGCTTTATGTCACATTTAAGGCTGTATCCGGTTGACTTTAATACACAAACCTCTAAAGATTTTTTTCTTAAACTTTGACGCATCTCCAATAAATGTCTAATTAAGATTGCGTTCAAACTCCGTCTTTACCCGTAACAAAATTAAGAAGAAAAAAAAAAAAAAATTGGGAATAAAAGACCCAAATTTTTTCTTCTTTTTTTTTTTTAAAAGGAATTTTCTCGTAAATTTTTTTGGGTAAAGTCTATTTAACTTCCTCAAACTGAATTAGGATTCCAAATGAATTAGAGAATATTCAGTTAGTTATAGTGAATGAGTATTTTTGTCATTTCAAAAAGTGAAAAGTCAAAAATAGTCATAAAGTATAACTAACTGGATATTCTTGGGTTTATTAATCTACCCCAAACTATCAATTACCACAGTTTACCCCCAAATTACCAAAACAATGACAATGTACCAAAATGCTAGCAAAATGATAAAATTATCCCTATAAAATTTTCAATAAAACAAAAATATCCTTAAACATTTGAAAAAAAAAAATTTTATTTTTGTTTTTATTTTAGTAAGCGTAATTTCATCATTTTGTTAAAATTTGGGATATATTGTCATTGTTTTGGTAGTTTTGAGGTAGATTATTATTGAGATAATAGTTTGAGGATGTTAAGTAGACTTTACCAAAAATTCTTCGAATCTATGTTAAATTTTATTGCCTATATTAATGGAATAAAATCTAAGAGCCTCAATTAGACTTTTACTTTAATTATTCTTCTTATTGAGAATAAATTTAATTACAATTATAATTTCAAGAAAAGTAGCAAACACCTTGAATTTGTAATTAATTAAACCACACAAAATCACATGCCATATCTTACAATTTCTACTTTTTTTTTTTTTTTGGGTAGCATACACCCAATCTGCCCCCAAAAAGAAAGCAAAATTCCTTGCACTTGCTGCTGCTACAGAAGATGTTCTAATTTTCTGAGCTAGAGATTACAACAATTCAATTCACTCATGATGATGAGACTAATCTTTTCTACATAACTAGAATCATTCAATTGTGGATCTCAATTCAAGCTTCAATCTTTCAAAAGGCCATGAATAAATTGACCACCAACCACACTCTATTGGCCATTTACTTCAACTCCAACTTCACCATCAACGTTGAACTTGAACACCTTCTTTGACTTGCAGAGTTTCATCAAGAAGTACCATCCAATCCCACCAGCAGTCATTACACCACTCACTAAATAGACTTTCTTGGTTGCGAGGACCATTATCAACACCAAAAACGCAGATGGTATCAAGCACATGATCACCAGCCCCGGCAGCCGCAGCGGAACCCGGTATGGCCGCTTAATCGTTGGCAGCTTCCTTCTCAACCAAACAAATGAAGCAAATTCTAACAACATGCCCAAACTATACAAGAAATTGGCAGAGGATATAATGTCTGTGAAATTCATGTATGAAACCGCTAGTGAAATCACAGTTGATAACAAAATTCCAACCCAAGGTGTGTTGAACCACTTGGACCTTAGACCAAAAAACTTAGGCAAACACCCTATATCTGCCATTCCCAGAACTTGGAAAGCACTACTGCTTAATTGGGCTTCAAACAGCCCAATTGCTGATAACACAGCACCAATCTCAAGAAAGATTTTCAACCATTTCCCAGCAATCAATTCTGCAGCTTGAGCCATAAACCCAGATTCCCATTCGTTTTGGTCAACAGAAAGAGCCCCAGTGACAGCCAAAAGTGGGATCAAGTATGCCACGCAAGTGAAAATAACCGCAACAAAAAGAGCCCTTGGAAAAGTTTTCTGGGGCTTCTCAACTTCTCCAGCCAGAGTACTAACATTGTCCCAGAAATTCAAGTTCCAGAAAAGGGTGTTGAAGAACAAGTTCCAATCTTTCTCAACACCCTTCTGTCCCAAACTGATCCATCTATGCGGTCGAATCTTGGGGAGTGCAATCAGAGACATCAGTATAAATGGAGCAAGTGAAACAACAGCAAGCACCACAGCAGCATATCCAACAATAGTCAATCCAGTATAATTAAGAAACGAAAGGCCTATAGTTGATCCCAATATTGCAAAGTACCTGTTGTTACAGTAAAAATTAAACCATTAAATTTATTCATTTTTATTTACTTAAAACTTTTGGAAAAAAGCAGTCATTTAACGTGATATCAAAATACTCTGTATTTCCCAATCCAAGCGTTTGATTGAAAGAAAGGGGTCATTTAAGATTACCTAGGCAGTCCAGACTCCAAAGCAGGGATTAATCGCTTCATGTAGTCTATGCAAAGAACAGGGAAGGCGGCAATGTTGATGACACCACTGAGCAACTTCCACGTGCCCATGAGGGAGCCACAGAAAGGACCAAACGCGCGCTCCGCCCATATAACAAAGCCACCGTTCCCCGGAAAGGAGGTGGAGAGCTCCGCCGTGATAAGCGCCTCCGGGATACTCCATATGAAGGGGAAGACGAAGAAGCCAATAATGGCCAAGAGGGGTCCGGCTGCTTTCACCGCAGGCTCCTCTCCGTACGGCCCACCGGCCACCTCGAAGTAGATCAGAAAGATGAGAGGGACGAGAGACAGCTTCTTCGGGCCTGCGGTTGTTGTAGTACTGTCGATGGTTGTTGAGATGGGGAGTTCTTCAGGCATATTTGACGGCGATTTTGAGGATGTTTTCATTGGCGGTGGCCTTGCGTTGAGGAGGCTGACGGTTAGAGTCAGAGGTGGCGTTTAGAAACGGAATAAGTTGAGGTTTTCTTTGAAGTTTGAAGGAGTAAAGGATATGGCCTGTCAGCCCAGCTGTTCTTGGGAGGCAATGCAATATGGTCATCACTACTTATATACCCAGAATTAATTATTTTCAAACTAATTCTTTCTCAACCCAATAATTGTAAGGGAATTGTTCTTTGCGTAGGGTGCTTAATTTGTTTTTTTCTTGGTTTTTTTTTTCATTATTAATTAATTTTTTTATACTTTAATCATATCCTAATTCCTATGCACGTGCTAGTCAAAATAGTCTGCATCATGTGGCAAAATAAACCCCTGTTTATTTTGCGATTAAGCCAAATATAGAGTAATTCTAAAAGTCTATCTTGTATTTATTTTAAGTCTATTTAAGAATGATATGGTTATTAAAATCACCATTTGATTAAAATCTAATAATGATCAATCACAAGTTCAATGGTGATTTTACTAACCACATCATTATTGGATAAACTTAAGATGGACACAAGATGGACTTATAGTATTACTCCCAAATATAGGTAATGCCGTTCTGAATAGCATTAGTCTTACAACTCTTTTACAACTTGCATGTTAGCATGCGGTTGGAGTGTTGACTTTTGTCAAAAAACAAAAAAGGTTAACTTCACTTAGTCCTCTTGAAATATCACTCATTTTACAAACACCTTCTTAATATTTAGAGTCTCTCACTTTGATATATTAAACTTTCATTTCGTTCCAGTTACCCCCTTTTGTTAGGATTTTACAGAAAATTCTTACAAAGGGGTATAAAATTTTAGGGGATATAAAAGTCTTTTTACCATTTTTACCATCTCATTTTACCCCACTATCTAACAGATGGGGGTAACTAGAGCGAAATAAAAGTTTAATACACCAGAGTAAGACTTTAAATATTAAATGAGTATTTACAAAAGATGCAATATTTTAGAAGGTTAAGTGAAGTTATCAAAAAAAAAAAAAAAAAAATTATAAATCAGTTATAGATCCGATATTGTTCTTTGTGAAAGTTATTCATTTTAGTTGAATGATCATTTTGATCGGTGTTGAAATAGAAAATGCTATTATTAGAGTATGCTAGTGTCGTTTCATAAGCACATACAAATTATCATTATATAATTCAATAATAGCATTATATATATATATAAGTTTTTATTTAAAATTATTCTTTTTAAGCACACTACAAATGCTTGAAGCCTTAATTTAATGAAACTAACAATTTAATTAAAAATTAAAAGTAGTTCAAAAAAGTACGTGTTACCAAATCCAAATACAAATATCAATTGCAACGGGTAAAATATGACTGCATTTTCTATATGCAATTGGGTAGGAGAACTTTTCTTTCTTTCTTTTTTCTTCTTATTTTTAAATGAGAAATGCTATAAGTCAATATTTTTCTCATATTTGGCTCATATTTTCTTACAACCAACCATTATGTGGATTCCACGTAGGTCAACGGTGAACCCTATGAATATAATAACTGATTTATTGAATTTATAAGAAATATGGGTCAAATATAAAAAATTTATTGACACCTAACATATCTCTTTTAAAATAATATTAATGTGGCAGATGTGGCATGTGGTAGTTACTAATATGTTTGACGAGGCGGCCGTTTAAAGATTTGAGCAGAAAATGAACAGAAATACCAGATTTGAGCGGAAAATGAACAAAAATATCAATTACGTTTATAAGTTGTTCCACATGTACTATTTGTGATATATTTTTATAAATCAAGGGGGCTATCAAATTAGGAGGCAAACCAAACGTATTAAAAAAAAGTATTTAATCATGAAATAATAATTTAATTAACACTTAAAACTTATGATTCCTTCTCCATGAAAGTTAAAGACAAGGCATCAAAAACGCTTTTGTTTGGTGGGCATTTTTCAATCTTCAGTCACACACGATTCTTTCTTTTTCGAGCATCGAGTGGGGGTTAATCATTAATCAATACCGAATATTTTGCCGATTTATACTTCGCGGCAAAAAGTATTATAGCATTTAGTAATGATGCACGCCGTTTGGACAATGCGAATTTAGTAATGATAATTTTTTATACGACCTGTGAATTAAGTACGAATTCATCACAAAATTAATTAGTTAGAATTAAAGCATTTGACTCGTTTAATTAAAGAGAAATTGTAAAGGTACTAACTGTTTTACTAACAGATGGGTACTAATATTAACATGATGTAGAGCATATTCATTGGTATTCGTAGCATTTTTCTTTATTAATTATTGGGGAAAATTCAGTTTAACCCTCTGAAATTTCAATGAATTTTTAATTTGAACCCCAAAGTTTCAAAGTTGGCAGTTTACCCCCCGAAGTTTCAAAAAGTGGCAAAGTGAACCCCCCGTTGACTTTTCCGTCAAATTAGACAGAAAATGATGAAAAGACATAAATGCCCTCAGGCTTTTTTTAAAAAAATTTCCGTCTAATTTGACGGAAAAATTAACAAAAGGTTCATTTTGCCACTTTTTGAAACTTCAGTGAGGTAAACTGTCACTTTTGAAACTTTGGGGTTCAAATTGAAAATCCCCTGAAACTTCAGTGGGCTAAACTGAATTTTCCCCTAATTGTTTTGATTATCTCCGATGAATAAGCTCCTTATCATGTTAGTACATACTATTAATAAAATAGTAAGTACTCGAGCATTTCTCTTAATTAATTAGGTTCGATTAAAGTTGACTTATATAATTTTATATCCACACTTTAATACGTTCCGAACTCAACACGCGAACATGAATTGTCGTCTCGGTTTCAAATAGACACTTTTCTTTTTTATAAGTTGACTTCTAAGAGTTTAGTAAGGCAAATAAGATCCGAGGAGACAAGTGGAGAAAGTAGGAACGAATAGCATCTACAACTTAATTCCATATTTTGTTTCACGTACATGTCCTGACGATGTCCATAACCTTTGGACATTACGCCATAAAACTATCTAAAGATTTTTCCTTAAGCTACACTCCATGTCCAACACTCAGCTGAATCAAAATTGAGGTTGATGATATTCATAAAATAGTCAAGTAGTGTTATCCTCATTGCAAATTTATGAAGAAAAATATGTTACGACAGAAATGATCTTAATAATTAGTATTAAGCGTAGGATTTAGATCGGATGCAATGACTTATTTGTTACAGGTAGCTGAAGAGAGACAACTCGATTGGCCCAAGTTGCAAGGCCCATGCTTATCCGATTATGTGGGCCCCATTGGACCTCTGCATTACATGTAAGAGAGGGCCCCAATCTGCAAGGTCCATACTTTGTGTGTGTGGTCAAATGAATCCCATTGAGCCCTCTCCTATCCCCAAATGCAGTGCATGTGTGAAGTGGTATGTTCATGTGTAGCATACATTGAAAAGTTTAGTTTGCACTTATTTATCTCATATGAAAAATAAAGGTTTGAGATCTTTTGTTATTAACTCAATCGGCTGAAGATCATGCCTTATGAAGCGAAAATCACTAGTTTGAATTTCCCTTTTTTCCTCTTGTGTGGACATGTCAGGAAAAAAAAAAAAAAAAAAGAAGCTCTCCAACATAGGAATTCGGGCAACGTAAAAGGAGTAATGTTATAAGACTTTCTAGAATCTTCCTAGAGTCATCTTAAATGTGATGTAGTTTTTAAAATCATCATTAGATTATAAGTCAATAAATCACATTTCAAATTCAACGGTAATTTTAAAAGTCAAATTACATTTAAGATAACTCTAGAAAAACTCTAAGAAATCTTATAACATTATTCACGTAAAAGAGTAGATTGTTTGATTCATTTGCTCCAAACAATTTAGGATGCAGGACCCACTTTTTAAGGTTGTCCGAATAACCTTTACAGAATAATTATGCAAGTAAAAGGATCCATTGTGATTATCTAGGGTAGGGGGGGTGGCCTTATTGTGAGGTGTGGCCCATCTTGGCCCAAGGAGAACCAAAAAAAACTAACAGGAAAAATACTTCAATAATGCGTCTGCCGGGAGTCGAACCCGGGTCTATTGCTTGGAAGGCAATTATCCTAACCGTTGGACTACAAACGCTCTTGCTAATGGCGTAAAATACTTCTCTATAACTCTATTTTGGTTCTTCCCATTTTTTCTGTTGACAATAAATGCCGTGCCTCTCTCTCTCTCTCTCTTGGGTGCAGCTATGGAGTCACTTTCTAGTGGGCAAGTAATCTCTGCAACCCATCAAGGTTCCCAAAGGAGAAGAAACCCAACAGACTCAATTCGTAGGAGAAGGACTCGCACCCAAACTGTGCGTTTTCGCTTCAGTATTCTCTCCAAAAAGTCTGATTTCCAAGGTACATACATACTTTGTTTTCCNCTCTGCATTACATGTAAGAGAGGGCCCCAATCTGCGAGGTCCATACTTGTGTGTGTGTGGTCAAATGAATCCCATTGAGCCCTCTCCTACCCCTATTGCACTCTATCCCCAAATGCAGTGCATGTGTGAAGTGGTATGTTCATGTGTAGCATACATTGAAAAGTTTAGTTTGCACTTATTTATCTCGTATGAAAATAAAGGTTTGAGACTTTTTGTTATTAACTCAATCGGCTGAAGACCATGCCTTATGAAGCGAAAGTTACTAGTTCGAATTCCCCTTTTCTCCTCTTGTGTGGACATGTCAGGAAAAAAAAAAGAAGCTCTCCAACATAGGAATTCGGGCAACGTAAAAGGAGTAATGTTATAAGACTTCTTAGAATCTTCCTAGAGTCATCTTAAATGTGATGTAACTTTTAAAATCACCAATAGATTATAAGTCAATAAATCACATCTCAAATTTAACGGTAATTTTAAAAGTCAAATCACACTTAAGATGACTCTAAAAAAACTCTAAGAAGCCTTATAACATTATTCACGTAAAAGAGTAGATTGTTTGATTCATTTGCTCCAAACAATTTAGGATGCAGGACCCACTTTTTAAGGTTGTCCGAATAACCTTTACAGAATAATTATGCAAGTAAAAGGATCCATTGTGATTATCTAGGGTAGGGGGGGTGGCCTTATTGTGAGGTGTGGCCCATCTTGGCCCAAGGAGAACCAAAAAAAACTAACAGGAAAAATACTTCAATAATGCGTCTGCCGGGAGTCGAACCCGGGTCTATTGCTTGGAAGGCAATTATCCTAACCGTTGGACTACAAACGCTCTTGCTAATGGCGTAAAATACTTCTCTATAACTCTATTTTGGTTCTTCCCATTTTTTCTGTTGACAATAAATGCCGTGCCTCTCTCTCTCTCTTGGGTGCAGCTATGGAGTCACTTTCTAGTGGGCAAGTAATCTCTGCAACCCATCAAGGTTCCCAAAGGAGAAGAAACCCAACAGACTCAATTCGTAGAAGAAGGATTCGCACCCAAACTGTGCGTTTTCGCTTCAGTATTCTCTCCAAAAAGTCTGATTTCCAAGGTACATACGTACTTTGTTTTCCATGGTATATTTAAAAGAAATCAAAAACTTCAAAATTTCACATTTTCAGCTCTTTTCTTAACACCCAGCGCATGAAAGTCTCAAGCTTCCCGTTTGGTTCCATTTTTCTTTTTCTCTAGTTCTCAGGAACCAAATGGAAGGCTAAACATGTAGTCGGAAAATAGAGATTTTTATATAGTTTATGTAGATAGTGCTATTTGATATGATAAAATGGTTTTTGGGTATGTGTGAAAAAATAAATCTTTTACATATGCAACTTAAAGGAAATTGGATAAGAAGTAAACAATTTCACTGATCTTATTGGGCTATCTCTTTAGTATATCACTGAATTAATTAATTGTAAAAGTGTCCAATTCACTTTTATCTAACCTGAGTTGACCATATATACATTAAAACTATTTAAACTTGACTCAGTCAAATACGTAATTTATATAATTCAAATAGTGCTAGTAAAATATGTTTTTCCAATAGTAACCAGTCATAACTTACAATCATTAGTACAAGCTATGATATGGATTTCTCTAATTGGGTGAACCTTGCTATAAATAGTTGACAATATGTCATAGTGTACAGTGCATTTTACCGTTTGAGCCTGAGAAATGTGAATATGTGATGATATATAGCACCCATTATTTTGTGTTGTAGCTAATATTCAAAATACTGTGCCAAATCATCGTAACTTATGAAACTGGAGTCATATATGCATGAGTTGGATGTGCATTTACTGCTTTTAATGGTCGAGTGTGTGTTGTAAATAATATTGGGCGTGAATGGGTTCTGGCAGTAGTTGTAGTGCAATATCTGGTGTTTATGGTGCTTATTGCTCTGCGATTGATTGTAGCCTTGGATATTGATATTATAAGAGATCCCTTATTGAGAAAACTTGTAGTTCTTGCCTTTGTATCAGTTAACAAGGTCTTTCTTGAGGCTATAAGGGAAGAATATTAGAATATCTGTTCTCTGATCCTATGCATTTTTTTTTTCATGTAATTTCAGCATAGTCTCTGCAAAAAGATACTCTAATTTTATATCAAAGATGAAGAAGCTACACAATTATGTGCCATACAATGATTAATAATTGCAAAAAACGGAGGTTTCTAGTTCAAATCTCTCATTCTCCCTCCCCTTAGGGCCAATTACTTGTGTGTGTGTGTATATATATATATAAACTGCAAGGATGTGTATGCCAAATAATGACAGAGTTCATTTGCTTGATTTTAGATTTCTACTTAATCTAATGTGTATCACAGAGAGTTTCAACAAATATATGGTTTTAAATATTTGCGCAGTCATTGCGTTAATGCCTCCCTGGTTTTTGTTCCATGTTTGATGCTGAGCATTTCAAAGTCTTCAACAATCCTGCCTTTTACTTTATGCTGACTAAAAATGATTTCCATGTTTTCAAGAGATTTGACTGCTTTTTGGCAGCTGTGCCATGAAATTGTTTGTTACACAATTACTTGAAGTAAGATGTGTTAAATCAGATCTTTGCTGTATCTTTTTAATCCAAAACCGCTTTCAGATCAAATGTGTCAAATTGAATATGAACCGAGTTTTTTAGTCCATTGATAGGTCTAGATATTACTGGCTGTCTTTGGTGGGTGGTGGGGAAGTAGCAAAAACCTGATTTTCTACAACCACTAAATCAGCATACATAGCAGTTCTGCACTACATCTCATCATGACGGCAATAGTATCTATTAATTACAATGACACTAGGGTTATATGCTTTATTTTTATTCATTGTGGCATTAAGTGAATTTACCGTGTAGTATTTGATTTGCAAAATTAATAGACTTCTTCTGCACAGATTTTCTGGACTATGCAAAACCTTCACGTCTCTTGCCAGCCAAAGAAGTGATAGTCCAGACAGATACCTCAGCAGAAAAGATTTTTACATCATTCAAGGAGGATGGATCTCAGTGTTTATTCAAGATCAATCTAGGTACTAGTGACATCTATGGCTCAGGTCTGAGTGATTTGAATGCTGGGATTCTCGTATGCTTGATAGGTGAAAATGGTGCTTCCATATTACAGAGGATACCAGCTAGTTTGATGACTGATCAGTCTACAAAGTCGAAGGATGTGGTTGACCCAGACATACTACATTTCCAAACAGGTTCTGTTGATGAATTCATCTTTGAGGGACCCAATCTGGGAAGAGTTGAAGCTCTTTGGATCAGTCTTGAATCAGGTTAGTCTCTGCTGGGCATGTTTCAATACGTGCAGGATCAGTTTGTTACACTTGCGTATCTTATTGTCTTTTGCATCCAAGCTGAGGAATTTAGGGAACAATCACGGGAAAACACATAGATTTAAGTGCTTAAGCATTTCAAAAGTTACTGCTGTCTTCAATTTGATGATGGGAATAACCGATCAGGCTTCTGTTTGTAACCCTATCTCTGTTCATTTATTAATTAATTTCTTGTCAGATCATCGACATTGTGAACTATATACTTAGGTTTGCTCTTTCAGTACTTGTTTACCAAAGCTTGGTTGCTTAAGAAACTGCAAAGCAACATGAATTTACCTTTATATGATCCATGTTTAAGGCTCTAACACCTGTTCATTTCTATCTCCAAGGTCAGGTCAGTGGAGATTAGGAAGTGTGAGCCTGGCAGTTATTTGTGGGTGTCAACTTTCACTCGAAGAACAACATGAAGATGAACTCAAGTATAGTGGTTTCCAATACGATTTTCAAACTGAGGATCTTTTGCTTGGGGAGGGAGGTGGCACATCCATGATGGAACTTAGACCTTGCTTTGCTACAAAATTATCTGGGATCGACTCCTTCGCCGTCTTTGGCAAAAGCCTCTCACAACCAAATTTACTCAAGAGTAATGGCATATCGAATGAGGAAAGCATGAGGGAATATGCAGACTTGAAGATCTCTTTGCTACTTTATGATGTCATGCTGATCTTTGTTGGTACATCAGTGGCATCTTTTTCAGCTGGGGAAAGCACTGCTTTTGCATTCTTAACTGGTGGTGTTGGAGGCTTCTTGTATCTGTTGCTATTACAGAAGTCTGTTGATGGTTTACCTGCTCCAACAGCTCCAGCATCTATTTCCAGCAAGACACAAGGGTCCGATCGAATCCCTGTAGCATTCAATGGTCCGGTATCAAGCCTGGCATTGGTGATTGGGGTTGCCTTATTCCTAGTGAAGTATAGCTCTGGAGATTTTCCCTTGGCATTGACACCAAAAGAACTCGTGGTTGGTATGGCGGGATTTCTTGCATGTAAAGTGGCAGTGGTGTTGGCAGCATTAAAGCCCTTGCCATTGGGTCTAAAGATAATAAACAAGTGATAAATAGTTCTGTTTCTCACAATGGGTGTGAGAGAGGAGAGTTTCTGAATGTATTTAGAATCAAATTTGAGTCACCCATCTGTATATCTATTCAGGAAAACGTTTATTATAACTACAGTTTTTCTCCTTGAAAGGAACTGATTGCTTCTAACAGATATATAATACATTCTTGTTTTTGCCTGTCCTAGCACTTGTATATCATTGTTTAGAGCAGTATAATTAATAGGAACAAAAAGATTGTTCATTTCTCGTTCCTAATCGACCGTTTCTGCAGCCTTCAACGTTTTCTGGAGATGCTTGACGTGGCTATGCACAAATCTGAGAAAGAAAGGTTGAAGAAAACATGTCTCACAGGGAAAATAAATAAAAGAAAGTAGATTTCCTGTGCGTCTGCCGGGAGTCGAACCCGGGTCTATTGCTTGGAAGGCAATTATCCTAACCGTTGGACTACAAACGCCCATGTGGAAAGTAGCCATTAACAAACATTCTCAAAGGCAATCATCCTAGCTATTTTATTTTTTAGCAGTTATTTCTTTTTTAAATAGTCATTTTGCATACCAAAAGCATCTTAATAGCTTTTTTTTTTTTTTTTCTACCCCAATCCAATCATATCAAGATGCTCTCGATTTTAAATGAAATAGAGAATAATCATTTTATGGTCAAAATTTTATTTTATCTCAGCCCTAATAGTGTACATGATGACATGTAATGAACATATAGTCATGCCATTTAAAAATTTTAAATGACATGACATCATGTACACCTCATCAAATGAAACAAAGTAATATCTATAGCTTATTACCAATTCAATTGAAAAAAAAAAATGAAAAAAAAAAGGGTTAAAACTACATAGGGATGGACATATAGGTGTGCTTGGTGATGCCGGTTGGCTTTATTGCTCTTGTATGGGTTCATAGTTTGTGCACTTTGTTGAACAGTTATTTTGGTGAATGATGGGTGTGGGAGTAATGCTACAAGTTCCTCTTGTTTCACTTTTATGTCCTTTCAAGAATAATGTGGCTTTTAAAATCACATTGAGATTATGATTGATCATTATTGAATTTTAATCAAATGATAATTTTAATAGCCACAACATTCTTGGAGGAATACAAGAAGGACTTCTAAAATTACTCATAGCTGTATAGTATCTGAACCGGTGCGGCAAAAGGTGCTGCATCTGTTTGATTAGATGTCAAGATGGGCAATAATTTATGGAACATTGTTTTTTCCCTTGAAATGAGTAGGAAACTTATTTACATAGTTAATTGCCCGCTTGGAAAGAAACTGCAGCCCTTAGAGGAATCTAAACAGGAGTGTAGGACAAAACATGAGAAAAGAAGAAGATTGTAGAACGGGGTTACACAATAAGACAAGACTCTGCAAACAATGCTTGGGTTGTTGAGTAGAAGACAATTGACATCATCCATATGTGAGACACATAATTCCCATGCATATTCCACTACCGTACAGTAGCATGTCAGGCCATAGGAATAACCAATTGCAATCATCCATTTTCAAATAATTTTACAACTCTCCTAATCTTGATTAATTAAGTCAAAACATCAACTTCCTAGCGTCTTTGTTTGACATTCAGTGCACAAACAATGACAATGCAGCCAACATTTTCTAGTTGGCAGCATCATCTGCAACAGCTTAGCGATATAGATATCCTATATAGCTAAGATATATACAAGCCTTAAATTTGTAGCCCAGAAACTGACAGGATTGGAATCATTTTATGATTTTTATCCTAGGGAAAGTACCAATATATTTAAATCAGTTAATAATCCTACCACCTTTACTTTTAGAGGGGGTACTAGTTGTTCTCTCCCATCAGCTACACCTTTAGAAAAGTACTAAGAATTGCCAGATGAGTTCGACTTTTTCTCCTGCAGGTAAGCCTTGCATCAGTGTGAGCAATGGCAGGTTCCTATCTCGAAAATCAACAGTTACAAGAGCTGAAGTGACCATGGCTCCCCAGCACAGAAGCAGGCGCACTTTCCCTGCATTGTTAAAACATGGCATTCCTCTTGCTGATTTACATGTACAGGAAATTGTAGAGAGGCAGTCTCAGAATAACAACTCAGGGAGGGAAGATCCTTGTAGAAAGCCAGAGTTCCAACCTTTGTTTCTTGAAGAAGCATACGAAAGTTGCAGGAAGATTTGTGCAGAATATGCCAAGACCTTCTATTTAGGTCCAACTTCATTTCCCTTCTTTCGTGATCAGTTTGACTAGTTTATCCAATATATTTTTGAAGCATTGGATTCTAACTGGCTAGAATTTATGTAATCAAATATTATCTCAAATGGTTCCATGATCCTCCTATCTATGATGCATGAAAGTCAAATATAGAGCCAACAGATTCCATTAATGCATTTATGTGTGTGTGTGTGTGTGATGCAGATTCTTGTCAGTTTCAATTGCTGAACATGTCATCCAAACTTCTTCATTATCGTTGCCTTCAAATCTAGACAGTGATTTTTAGTTGCATTGTAGCTCAGTGAGTTTCTACATTAAGGTCTGGTAAGCTTTCTTGATGCAGGAACTTTGCTAATGACTGAGGAGCGACAGAAAGCGATATGGGCAATATATGGTAAGAATGTATTCCGAAATTTTGCTTATTCACAAATTAGACATTGATTTTCAACAAAATATAAGGAAATATTGCTGCTTAATAATAACAAACATGTGCATAAGAAAGTCTTTCTTCTCAGTTTGGTGCAGGAGAACAGATGAGCTTGTCGATGGCCCTAATGCTGGTTATATGAGCCCTGCGGTTCTTGATAGGTGGGAAGAGAGACTGCAAGACATTTTTTATGGACGCCCTTATGACATGCACGATGCTGCACTAGCTGATACTGTTTTCAAGTTCCCTTTAGACATCAAGGTGCATGTCTGCCTTCTGATCCTTCTGCGCATTGCTTGTAATAAAACAAACCTTTCATTAATATTAGTTTCCTTAATATAGTTTCTTAAAAACTTTGCACAGTTTGGTTCACTTAAAACAATCTTTCTTCTGTAAATCATAGCCATTTAAGGACATGATCGAAGGAATGAGAATGGATACAAGGAAATGTCGGTATGAGAACTTTCAAGAGCTTTACCTGTACTGCTACTATGTGGCTGGAACTGTTGGGCTAATGAGTGTTCCAGTGATGGGAATTGCACCAGATTCTTTGGTTTCTGCTCAATGTGTATATAATGCAGCACTCTACTTGGGAATCGGAAACCAACTGACCAACATTCTCAGAGATGTAGGAGAGGAGTAAGTTCAAACTACTGTACTTGGCTCCCCGTTCAATCGATTTAATCTCTTCCAAGTTCCAACCTTTTTCTACTTTCTTATTTCAGTGCTTCAAGAGGGAGAGTTTATCTTCCCCAAGATGAGCTTGCACAGTTTGGACTACGTGACAATGATGTCTTCTCAGGAAAAGTCACTGATAGATGGAGAGAATTCATGAAAGAGCAGATTACAAGGGCAAGGTTCTATTTCAACCTGGCAGAGGTGGGAGCTTCTCAGCTCGACAAGGCTAGTCGTTGGCCAGTATGTGATCCTTTCTTTTTAAACTCACCCCCATTCAATTGGAATACCATTAGATTAAAATTTGGAATTCTAAAACATTCTTGAAATTATAAGAAACCCATTCATGTCATCAAGTAGATCATCTTCCTTGTAGGTGTTGATGGGTATGGTTTGTGGTGAGTTTGCAGGTATGGTCATCCTTATTATTGTATCGAATGATCTTGGATTCAATTGAGAGCAACGATTACGATAACTTGACAAAGCGAGCTTATGTTGGAAGGACTAAGAAACTTCTCATGTTGCCTCTAGCATACACTAGATCTCTATCAAGTCATAGCTTGATCCTTAACTAATAACGTGTAAGATCTCTTTTAAGCTGTATTAAATGATAATTCTGCCTTGCATCCATTGTTGTTAAGTGCTTTCTATCTTGAAGTTGTTCTGTTTTATGACTTTATCACTTGTTGCAGGATTGTGTTGCTGGTTTGTTCCAAAAACAAAAAAAAAAAACAAAACAAAAGGATTGAGTTGCTAGTTTTTTTTTTTTTTTACATGTTCGCACAAAAGGGGGAGAGAGATTCAGGATTCGAACTAGTGACATTCGTTTCATTAGACGTGATCCCAGTCGATTGAGCTACCTCTTGGGGATGTGCTGCTGGTTATTGCAAAGAAGAGATTAGGATTTTGTAAAAAATATCTGCCACTTGATCTTTGTTGGACAAGAATATGATATCAAGTGTTGTCACACCAAAGGATGACGTTGTTGTCACACCAAAGGATGATGTTGTTGCCAAAAGGAACGCAAAAACCACTGGTGGATCTCCTATCATNTGCTGGTTATATGAGCCCTGCGGTTCTTGATAGGTGGGAAGAGAGACTGCAAGACATTTTTTATGGACGCCCTTATGACATGCACGATGCTGCACTAGCTGATACTGTTTTCAAGTTCCCTTTAGACATCAAGGTGCATGTCTGCCTTCTGATCCTTCTGCGCATTGCTTGTAATAAAACAAACCTTTCATTAATATTAGTTTCCTTAATATAGTTTCTTAAAAACTTTGCACAGTTTGGTTCACTTAAAACAATCTTTCTTCTGTAAATCATAGCCATTTAAGGACATGATCGAAGGAATGAGAATGGATACAAGGAAATGTCGGTATGAGAACTTTCAAGAGCTTTACCTGTACTGCTACTATGTGGCTGGAACTGTTGGGCTAATGAGTGTTCCGGTGATGGGAATTGCACCAGATTCTCTGGTTTCTGCTCAAGGTGTATATAATGCAGCACTCTACTTGGGAATCGGAAACCAACTGACCAACATTCTCAGAGACGTAGGAGAGGAGTAAGTCCTAACTACTGTACTTGGCTCCCCGTTCAATCGATTTAATCTCTTCCAAGTTCCAACCTTTTTCTACTTTCTTACTAATTTCAGTGCTTCAAGAGGGAGAGTTTATCTTCCCCAAGATGAGCTTGCACAGTTTGGACTACGTGACAATGATGTCTTCTCAGGAAAAGTCACTGATAGATGGAGAGAATTCATGAAAGAGCAGATTACAAGGGCAAGGTTCTATTTCAACCTGGCAGCGGTGGGAGCTTCTCAGCTCGACAAGGCTAGTCGTTGGCCCGTATGTGATCCTTTCTTTTTAAACTCACCCCCATTCAATTCTAATACCATTAGATTAAAATTTGGAATTCTAAAACATTCTTGAAATTGTAAGAAACCCATTCATGTCATCAAGTAGATCATCTTCCTTGTAGGTGTTGATGGGTATGGTTTGCGGTGAGTTTGCAGGGATGGTCATCCTTATTATTGTATCGAATGATCTTGGATTCAATTGAGAGCAACGATTACGATAACTTGACAAAGCGAGCTTATGTTGGAAGGACTAAGAAACTTCTCATGTTGCCTCTAGCATACACTAGATCTCTATCAAGGCATAGCTTGATCCTTAACTAATAACGTGTAAGATCTTTTTTTTTTTTTTAATTAGAAAAAAAAAAAAAAAAAAAGATCTCTTTGAAGCTGTATTAAGTGATAATTCTGCCTTGCATCCATTGCTGTTAAGTGCTTTCTATCTTGAAGTTGTTCTGTTTTATGACTTTTTCACTTGTTGCAGGATTGTGTTGCTGGTTTGTTCAAAAAAAAAAAAAAAACAAAAGGATTAAGTTGCTGGTTTTTTTTTTTTTTTTTTTTTTTAACATTTTCGCACAAAAGGGGGAGGACTATTTAGAATTCGAACTAATAACCTCCGTTTTATTAGGCGTGATCCTAACTGATTGAATTACCTTTTAGGATGTGCTGCTAGTCATTGCAAAGAAGATATTAGGATTTTGTTAAAAATATCTGCCACTTGATCTTTGTTGGACAAGAATATGATATCAAGTGTTGTCACACCAAAGGATGACGTTGTTGTCACACCAAAGGATGATGTTATTGCCAAAAGGAACGCAAAAACCACTGGTGGATCTCCTACCATCACGACACCTGGCCCAATCTGCATCTGAGAAAGCTTGCAGCAAGTTGGAGTTAGACAGGTTTGTTGACCTTACACTTCAAAGAAATAAAGACGTTTGTTGACCTTAGAGGCATTGTGGGCCTTGTAAATTGTGACGGATAGATGCAGCAAAGTGCAAACCTCTAATTGTCTCCTTCAAAAGTAGATAGATGATGTTGGCTTTGGGTAACATTTTTGCATGTTTGAGTACATTAAAAATATATATTATTCTAGCATACATTAACATTTTTAAAGGCCGAACCAAACACAGTTTTGCACTTTTTAAAATTGTGTTTTGAAACTGCTAAATCAAACAGGCATTAAATCCTAGAGCTCAATGCATTTCCATTGGTTTCCTTCCCATATGTAATCTTCAAACTGCATATCCAGTAAAGTTGAGGAGTGTGTAAAAGAGAAGAAAAATAGATTAACAGGAAGCAACTACTCTTAGAACGTTCAATTATGAGTACTCAAAATACAAGAGGAAAGACCTATTGAAGAAAACATTTAATGCAGACTAACAGGGAAAATTATAAAAACACCCATTATAAGAAAAGTTTACTCATCATCCCTCTACATAGCATTAACCAAAACCACCATCCTTCTACAGAAAAAGAGGGGAAAAAATGGGGACAAAGAAAAAGGAAAATCAGTGCTAAGAAATAAAAGTTGCCATATTGTTCACTGGAATTGGTACATATGCTGCTGCAGCGTTACCACCTCTGCTTCTTCCTCTCCGGAAACTGAAAGCATAATCAAATGAGTAATCACAGTAAACCCCACCTGCACGTTTTACATGTTTTTCACCTCCCAACACCATAGAATCCCTCATCAAAGTGAACCAGCTAGCAGGCACTAGCCGCTGCCAATTCAGCAACTACTTGACCGCCGCATCATAGGAAGTAATCAGGTGTTCTACGGGTTACATCAGGTTCTCCCCTCCTTGGAGCAGGCTCAAACTGCAGCCAGACATAACAAGTTTTCGAGCTTTGTCAAAAACCACGTATATGTGTCGTGTTGTAATGATGGTCCACGGCCAGAAGTGTTCGTGTGAGTATGTTTAACAAGAGAGAGAGAGAGATAAGCAACCTGAATGAATGTGTGGCCCTTGCAGTCATCAACTTCCAGGATAGACGCCATGTTTCCACAGCGATAACAATAATTAGGTGCACTAAATATAGTAACCACTTTTTGTTCCTGTTACAAGGAGCGCACATTGAGGACACAAACTGACCAACTCAAAACAAAAAACCAGGTCAAACAAAGCCTTAAAATAGGGCTAAGTACTTACGTGACCCCAGTTATATCCCTCCATAACCAGCTGGTGAGCTCTAGCAATCAACTTTAGGTTATTGGTTTGGTTAAACTGCTCAGATATGTCCTGTGAAATGACAAGCAAACTGGTCAATAAAGCTTGTAAAAATACAACCAAACAGATCGATAGAGCTTGACATTAAGCGGGAAAATCAGATTTAACCAAAAACAGAAGTTAACCTACCTGGCCAAACGTGTATCCAGCACCCCTGGGTGAGATACCCCAACCACAACGATCATCTGGGTCAGACCATAAAAGATCACACATGGGACCCTCATGAGGAACTTCTTGAACACGGTCAAAATTACGGATGTTATCGAGGGTTTCAATGGAAGGGGACAATCCACCATGCAGACAGAATATTTCAGATTCAACCTTCAAAAGAGAAGGAAAGGTTTACAAATGAGTAATGTATCACTATCAAAATTCAACGCCTAAGAACATCAAACTGCTGAATATTACTGCAATGTATGTAACATTATTGATTTCTGAACTAAGACATTAAAAAACTGAAAAAACAGTCCTTGACCACAGAGCTCAATCAGAATGCAGAATTAAGATGCAGAAGCAGAAATTTGATATATAGTGCAAGTTTTGAAGGAGTGACAGGCTCTGATAAAAAAAAGTTAACCAAATTCTTTAGAATAGCATGAAATCCACCACAAAACCATAAAAGTTTATGCATCGTATGCTCTTCAAAAAAAAAAAAAAAAGTTGATCGGATAATCAAAGCTCTTTTGCATGATAACAGTTTGTGCTCATGCTTTAACAAAGCATTACTAGCAGGGGAAGTGAACATATAGCAATGCAACTGACTCTGGGGATGGCTGACCAATGTAACAATTGTTGAATCATGCTGGCAATGTTACTAATGGCGCGTTATTGATCACAAGGTTGCAAGGCAGCTATAAATTTTTCAAAGACAACATTTGCATCAATCCTTCTCAAAAGAAATTATTCATCACCTATTCCATTCTGGCTCAACAAAGCCTCATCAAAGCCTTTGGAAGCAGCTACATATAAATGGTTCCTTACAATGTTTCTAGGTTGTTCTTCTTCCTTATGTACCAAAAGAAAGATGCTGATGGCTTTGTACACTACAAACTCGGATGAAACAGATGCAGGACAGCATTACCCTACAACAAGCGTTTAAAGCATCAAGGAAATAGCAATATATAAGAATACTAACCAATGCTGTCAGTGGAAAATAGTCAAACAAATCTGTAAAGATCTTCCAAACATTGGCGTTACCATACCTGAAAACAAACCAAGAATAGATTACCTTTACAGACAACTAGAAATGATATTGATGAACCAAATTAAAGAGGGCAGACAGTGAGAGTAGGAGTAGGATGTACATGTATGAAACTAGCAGCACATCTCAATGGAAAAATAGATCTAAAATAAATCCTGTAACAAAATATACTCCACTAACTAAGTAAAGTTTGAGTTGTTCAATTTAATTCAGTAGTTATCAATAAAGCATGACGCACTTCTCCTTAATTCGCCTAACTCGGGCATTGGCTCACATGTTAGTTATTTGACACAATTCAAATGCACCAGCATTGCATTGTATACACACAAGAAGTACCAAAAATCTCACATTACATTGTTCAATTCCATGGCATGGATGTAAACAGATTGACAACAACGTAAAACCAAGTGAAAAATACGACTATATGTAAGGCTATGCATACTGCCTGTTTTCTTTTACAATACCCTTCTTAACAAAATGTACAAGTTTTTTTTTTCGATGTCGGGGAACCTCTCCAAGGCTGGGCCCTTTGGACCCACCCCTACAGAATAAACCCCGGTCCCATACACCGCACCCTCGGAAGTTTCCCTACACAGAACTGGTTAAATCACTGGTTTTTCACTAAGGGGTGTGGCCCCAAGAGATTGTTTGCACCCATGAAGTATTGAACCTCGGACCTTGAAGAGAGCAAACCTTAAGACCAAAGCCTCCACCACTTGGGCCAACCCCTTGGGTTAACAAAATGTACAAGTTAAAGAACAGTACATCCCATTTACCCTCCCATTCTCTAACCAATTTGGGAGGATTGAATAAGTGTTGGCCAAAGTGGAAATTACCATTTTTCCCTCTTAGTGAGCAGCGGAAAAAAATAATCTACCCACTATTATCTTCCTCCCCCCACTTTTCCTCCGTATCAAATAAACCATTTTAAACTAAAGTCACAAGGATATCATTCATTACAATAGCAGTCTAAATTGAACTAGCAGTAAACTAGAGATGCCAAGAAACTCACTTCCGCAGGCACTCATCATAGAACCCATAAACTTGAGTAATCTGCAGTGGGAAACACGAGGGCATAATAAGCGTAAACAACTCAACGCAAACCAATACTACAACAAAACCCATGAAAGACTAGCATCACAGAAAAGGTTTAACCAAAAACTGCATTACACCTTACAAATCTACATGGGAAAACGGACGGAACCGCAAAATGAATCTCCTAATTATAATAAAACAATAGCTCAATGACCAGCTCCTACTACTACAATGACATTAACAACTGTATTATTATTATGAAAATAGAAAGAAACCATTAAGTTGTTGTTTCACAAGAATAAACAGTAAATAATGACATAAATCAAACTTATACCTGACGGCTTTCGTGGTTTCCTCTCAGAATAGTAATACGTTGAGAATAACGGACTTTCAAGGCCACCAGAAGCTGAATGAAGGAGTTAATCAGTACCACAACACTACTTACAACTCAAACAAATGCCACCAAGCTGAATAAACACCTTGAAAACAGAAATAAAGAGCATGAAGAACATCCACCAGAAACTTATACTTACAGTTACAGTTTCAACTGAGTAGTAGCCACGATCGACATAATCTCCCATAAACAAGTAATTTGTATCTGGACACTACCAACAAAAATATGAAACAGAAATGAATACTTAAATTGTGGATGTTAAGTGATTAATACCTCCAAGCAAAGACAGTTGAGGTGACAGGAAACCAAAGACAATGCAACAAGTTTAATTTATGTCTGAATCAATCTTATCCTTTATTTAATACAAAAGTATAGTCTATTTCGGTACTAAAAAAACAATAATTAGACCTAAAAAAATAAGATGTAACGGGTATAGTTTAGTGGTAAAAGTGTGATTCGTTCCAAATCATGGGTGTTTGATTGCATCGACCAAAGACGATTCAGATAAAAATGTCACATGTTGCAGTCTTGATTATGGACAAGAGTGAGTGAGAGTACAGCACATAGGCTAGGATACACCCAAAAAATAAATTGAAGGCTCAATATCTACCAAAAGATAAACTCAGCCAGACAAATACCTTCCCTCCGATGCGAAAAAGCTCTGCAAGGTCATGGAACTGCCCATGAATATCACCACAAATTGTAACAGGGCTTTTAACAGGCTGCAGTCCAAAAAACCAAAAGATTAGTTAAAACTTGCCGCTCTGATAAATAAACATAAGCTGAAAAACCTGATAACGCATAAAAAATAAAAGCATGAATACAAAACAGCAACAGAAACCCATGGAAAACCTATAAAGCTTGAGTTATGAAATGAAAATATATATATTGATAAGCAGCGAAAAAAAAATGATACTACATTCAAGTTATACCTCAGCAAAAATATAGTCTGTACCCACTTGGTTTAACCATCATATATCGCAAATAAGAGAAAATGGCGACCCAAAATAATACAGAAAAATAAACGTATTTTTTTCCAATATTTTTCATTGCCAATGTCATTTAGGATTTATACTACCTACAGTATCCCTTGTACAAAATTTATTTAACATAGTCATTATGGTTATGAAGGAGATTTTAAATTCTTTTTCAGAAGTCTATAAGTCATAAAGTACAGCAGAAGGAATTGTTACAAATAGATTCTCTTCTATATAGAAAGGAAAAAATGCAGAATAAAAATTTTAACCTTTAATCTCAGCCACTCCAAGTTTTTTTTTTTTTTAAAAAAAAAAAACTAGTGTGGCAACAAAACTTCTTAAAGCTAAAACAGGTTGTACATGGAAAGAAAAGGGGGAAACAATGAGTTAATAAAATTCCTAACTTCTAAAACACCAAGGCTAGAATAAGAACACTCCTAAGTCAATTAATTAGCCACNAAAATTTATTTAACATAGTCATTATGGTTATGAAGGAGATTTTAAATTCTTTTTCAGAAGTCTATAAGTCATAAAGTACAGCAGAAGGAATTGTTACAAATAGATTCTCTTCTATATAGAAAGGAAAAAATGCAGAATACAAATTTTAACCTTTAATCTCAGCCACTCCAAGTTTTTTTTTTTTAAAAAAAAAAAAAACTAGTGTGGCAACAAAACTTCTTAAAGCTAAAACAGGTTGTACATGGAAAGAAAAGGGGGAAACAATGGAAAGAAAAGGGGGAAACAATGAGTGAATAAAATTCCTAACTTCTAAAACACCATGGCTAGAATAAGAACACTCCTAAGTCAATTAATTAGCCACCAATGATTTCAAAGGAACTAAAGAAACTGTTTACATGCTTTTTAACTATCCTCGCCAGCAGACTTGCATCTCTTATTCTTAAATATCAAAACTCTGGTCTAAAAGGTAAAATCATATTATATAAGTATGGAGACAGCACAATAGAATAGATAAAAAAAGATACCTGGACATTGCTTTCTTCCATTAATATCTCCTTAGCCTTATCACATAGCACCCTTACCTACACCAGTATAACAAGTTAACTATGATTAATTGAAGTTAGATTACAGACGGAAAGAAATGCATTTGCTCAAACAAAAATTCAGACCACTATAATAAGGTGATCTCATTCCCATAAAACAACAGGAGAATAAATTGGCAAAGTTACATAGACAAATTGTGCAGCCATCAAACTGTTAGCACCGGAATCAAATGGAAGCTATAGTTTAAAAAGGAGAAAGCAAAAAAAAGCAAAAATCTAACTATAAATTTGAGTAATTGACTGTAATCTAAAATGAGAACTACTGGCTCCTTCCCTCACAATCATCTTGCAGCGCTCAATTATGTTCCCTCCTCAATATCACAAAACTTAACTTCAAGGGATGCTCAAAACGTGGCCATGCCCATATAATTTAGAGAATCGGGCAGCAAACCATCAATAGTAGCTTTTAAAGTAAGGAGCTAAACTGCCCCCACAATAAACCCGCTCTAACAAGACAAAGATTCAATCAAACTACAACGCCCAAAAATTTATTCGGTTTTTCCTTGGCAGCTAAAATAATTCCCTGCAATAACAGGGAATTTTTGTTTCATTGGCATAAGTTACCTCCCCCTTGAAGTCTACACAAGCTCAAAAACAAGCCTAAGATTCAAAACACACGCAAATAAGGCCCTTTTTGAGACGCACGCTCCAACGGATCTGATTCCATTTTCAATCAATCACAAACCCACCACCCAATGGATCCGAAAACCCCCTAATTCAGCCAAATCCCACAGATCACACGCCCATATCACCCAAACACTGAAAAACACACAAATTTTTTTGATCTGGGCCGCACAAACCCAAACAAATCGAACCCGATCCGTCACATTTCTCGAAAACCACAACACAAACAGATCGGAACCACCCAAAAACAGCAAAAAAAACGAAAATCGTGGCGGAGAAAAAGCACCTCCTGCTCGGACAAGGGCTTGCACTGCATGAGCTGCGAAATCTGCTCGTCCAGGTTCCCATGCGCGTTCGAAGGGACCGAATCCATGCTCTTCCTCTCCTCGTTTCCCCAAAAACGCACCGCTTCACAGATCAAGATACCTCCGACTCTCGCCCCCAGCCACACAGCCCCTAGAATCCCACAACCCCTCAGTAGATCTCTGAGAACCCTAGCCTTCCTCTTCTTCTTCCTCCTCTTCCTGCAGCTCTGGAGAGAGAACACGAAGCCCTAGAGAGAGAGAGAGTGTGTGTGTGTGGTGGAGAAACAAAAACACAAAACGCTGCTTTTTGTGTCTTTCAGGCTCGTTCGTTTAGGCTCTCTTTTTCGGAAATAACCTGGTTTTCGGGTTTTTTAAACTTTTGTGAAATTTTACAGTGGGGTCTGAGTCGCGGGCCTGGCGCGTGCGGCTGTTGGGGGAATAAGGGGGAAGTCAGTTGCGGCTGTGGCGGGGTTTCATTGGGGGAGGGATTTGCGCGGTTCAGGATGGCGCGTGGAGGATGGGGGGTGTGTTTTGTATGCGACATATTGTGGTCTGTGGATGGAAATGGTTGTCTCTCTTAATGGAGAAGAGATCATGCCATTGAGACTCATGCTTATGCAACTATACTAATGCCTCTTCAGTTAGAATTTTCTATTAAATCGTAACGTAGAGATGAAAAATTTTAAAAGTATAAAGATTTTTTTATCATTTTTATCGTCTTATTTAACTTCTATATGGAAAGTTGATTAACGATGTGAATATGGAGCTCAAAAGTCTTTAATCACAGTGTGAGTCTGTTTGGAATTGCGTTTGAGAAATAGAGTTTTGAAGTTAAAAAGAGTTTTTATGCAAAAACTTCATTTTTAAGCTTTTACCAAAATTGTTTTTTGGTCATTTTTATGTTTCTTGGACCCTTAAAAGCGTTTTTAATTTTTTTACCAAACGAGTACTTTTTTCTTCAAACATATTTTTTGAGTATTAAAAACATTTTTAGGCTCTTCAAACGCAATTCCAAACGGACTCTATGTGAGGTTCACCAAAAGGGCAGCTCATCTAAATAAGTAAATAATTAGTGTGAAAATTCATCCGGTATGCACAAGTTAGATTAACCCATGGAAGGCAAGAGAGATAAGGTAAACTTAAATCATTTTTATGGCTATGATTAAATGTGGTGCCTAAAGGCAAAAATAGAAAAGACTTTGAAGATAAATATTAACCATTCAAGGCCAGATTAGGCTCCCTTTTTCTATTTGTTGTTCAGATGGAAAATAATAAAATAAATTAAAAATAATAAGAAGCTAGATTTAATTAGTCATTTAAGCACGTGAGACTGTGAGAGTAAATGGTTAAGGAAACTTAACCAAATTATAAATTTGTTGTAATTTTTCATTTTACTCACTCCGTTAATGTCATTAGTTTTGTCATGTTGGTTAAAAACTAAATTGTTTTACTTCATTAAAAAAAATTGAAACAGTGACAAGGCATGCTGACTACCCCTAGATGGGCGCTTACATAGGCAAAATTGTTGATGTGACATTAACTTAGAACATGTTTAGGATTGTGTTTGAGAAAGGGTAAAGTCGATAAACGTCCCGAAAGCGTGAGAAGAACAATCCCTCACGCTTGAATATAATAATATATTATATATTATTATAATATATAATATAATATATTAAAAAACGAAGGCATGAGGGATTGTTTCCTCACGCCTTCAGAATGAAAATTAGGGCTGCTCAAGCGGGACGGTTATAACTACCCCGCAAACTGCTAACCGCTTATAACCGCTAACCGATTTGGTAGGCGGTTATTAAAAACCGCTAACTGCTTAGGGCGGTTGCGGTTAGCGGTTTTAGGGGTAGGACAAAGCGGTTATAACCGCTAACCGCCTTCATTTATATAAAATAATATAAATATATATTAATAGAATATATATTATTTTTTTCATTTGTATTTGGATTAATGGATTTGTGCTATTTATGAATATGTATATGAAATATATAATGTGGTATGTGATATTTTGGGCTGAGCCTTATTCAAAGCATGTTTTTTTCCTTTATCTTTTTTAGAAATTTTGGCCTTAAACCTTTAAAATAAGCCCAAAAACAAGTCAATCCCATAAAATAAGCCCAAAAACAAGCCATTAAAGGCCCAAAAGACTTAAAAAAATTCAAAAGCCCATATAAAAAAAACGGTTATAAAACTGCAGGTTATTGGATTGAATAACCGCTAACCGCCGGTTATAAAATAACTGCTAACCGCCTAAGCGGTTGCGGTTATTAAAAATCAATAACCGTCCAAGGCGGTTGTGGTGGTGGTTATTGCTATAATCGCTTGAGCACCCTTAACGAAAATCATTGTCCTTTGATAAATAAAACTTCTAAGTCAAAAAGAGCTTTTGTGAAACAACTTTATTTTTAAGTATTTGCCGTGCGTTTTGGCAATTTTTATACTTTTTGGACCCCTAAAAATATTTTTAATTTTGTTACCGAACGAGTACTTTTTTATTCAAACGGACTTTTTGAGTGTTAAAAGTACTTTTAGGTCCCTCAAACGCAATTCCAAACAATACATTAGTATTCATGTTAGTAATTTTAAACAATTTTGAGTGAAATAAGAATTATGGAAAAATTAAAGAATCAAAAGTCGTATTTAAAAATTCAATAAATAAATCAAAATTGTACAATTACTCATGAAAAATGTTAGGTGTTTTTTTAATGTTCTCATTGTGTCCTTCCAACTGTGATGAGACTTTTAAAATTATCAATAGATTAAAAGTCAATAATAATTATCTCAAATTCAACGGTAATTTTAAAAGCCACAATACAATTAGGAGAAAACTAAAAGAACATCTAGTATTTCTCATTACTCATAAAGTAATATATTTACCATTTTCTATGTGGATGAAAGATTTTGTTGTTTCAAAAAATTTTTTTATACATCCACACAAGGGAGGAGGGTGGGTGAATTTGAACAAATAACTTCCACTTCATAAGGCGTGATTCTTTTATTTTTCTTGTTTTCATTTGAGATATTATAATGGTTGAGCAATTGGCTCCTCGATGATCATGGCCTCCCCTGTTTTGATTTATTTATATATATATTTTTAAATATTCATATATATTTTAATAAATATATGTCTAGCAACTTGCTCCGTGTTGATCATGGCCTCCCCTTAACCTACAAAATTGCTGGATGAAACAAACTTTAATTTTTGTTCTATTCAAACAAACTTTATAATTGATTTAATATTAAAGAAAGTAAAATAAAGAAATCAATACAGGAGAGAGAATAAGCGAGCATAAAGCCCGGTACAAGTTGGGGCCCAACCCAATAAAGGATAGCCTATTTACAAATGGATTCGGACCTCGTTGAATGGATAAATCTTCTATTAAAACTCATAGCCCACAAATTTAATAATTAATTTATTAAATTTACAAAAAAAATAACTAAAATACGGTTATGTAACACTCCTTTTAAAAAAATACTCAAGTTTAATAACGTGGGTTTATTATGGGTTATTTTCGTTGTGTTCTCATAGCGTTCTCTTAGTCTTAAGTAGAATATGATTTAAGAAAAAATAAAATTATAGTACAATTTTTTTGCCAACAAATTAATTTTATGAGTTAATAGTTAGGTTCTAATGCTTTAAAACTTTTTTTTTATTCAAAATTAAAACCTAAGAGTGGAAGATTAACCCTTTAGGGATAATATCACTAAAAATGGATTTGATCATCTTAAATTTGGTGCTAATGCCTCAATTTTAGTGCTAATGCCTTAAATTTGGTATTAATACCTCAAATTTATTGCTAATGCCTACAAAAATCAATGGTGGAGGCCACTATAATTTTATTTTTTCCTAAATTATGTTTTATATAAGACTAAGAGAACGTTAGGAGAACACTACGAAAAAAACCCCTAATATTTTCCTTAATAACACGTGTCACCGTTAGTTCACAATTTCAAAAAATATGTAATTTTTAAAATGCAGTTAAGCATTTAGAAAAATCTCATTTTAACCTTTAAAATTATAAGATACACAATCTTATTATACGAATTATTTATTTCCAAACAAATAACAGAATTTAGATAAAGCTAGCAATTTTTCAAAAAAATTCACTAAAGATTATTTTTGAAAATATAAATTCCAAAAACATCACGATATACGTTTATAGAATGATTCTTTAGAGCGTAGTAACCCACTCACGTACGTTACCGCAATTTGGGTTGGGTTGGTTTGGACCGCTCGCTCCTATTATGACGCAGCCGCAATATGTACGGATCACCTCCCTCAACCATTTTTTCTTATTATTATAGTTATTTTTAATTAGTGATTCCCGCTTTATGGAGTAAAATTCATTGCCGTTTAAGTTATTTTTTTGAACTCTTGTTTATTTATTTATTTTTGACATGTCTACATAAGAAAATGAAGAAGATAATTCAAAACAGTGACTTTCGCTTTATTAGGTGTGATTCACAGCCTATTGAGCTATCATTGAAAACACTTTTTTTCTTAAGGAAATAATAGGTGTTATTATAGTGTTTTTGTATCATCTCAATTGTGATGTGATTTTTAAAATTATTATTAAATTAAAAATTAATAATGATAATATCAAATTTAACGATAATTTAAAAAACAACATTACAGTTGGAAGACAAAAAAAAAATAAAACATTAGAATAATACCAAACATTTTCCTTTTTCTTCTTTGATTCATTTTGACGCACAGCTAAAGGGAAAAAAAAAAGAAAAAAGAAAAGAAACGAAACGCACACAAATTATATATACTTCTGATATATATATATGTATATATATAAATAAATATTCCCACAGCCAGACGGAGAGAGAGATATTTATGTTGTTCGGTATTGGAAGCGCTTTTGTCTGCAGAAATTAGGGTTTCTGGATCTTCGACTACCTTCGCCACATTCTAGGGTTTTGTCCTTCAGGTTCTGGTCTCTCCGTTCGTCTCTGTCTCTGTCTCTGTCTATCTATCTGTGTGTGTGTGTTTGCATGTGTGTTTATTTCATTATAGTTCATTTTTTATATTTTTGTTTGTGCTGCTTTGGTGTTATAGATTAGGGCTCTGGATTTTGTTTTGTTTTGGAGTTTTTTTTTTATTTGGAATTTGTTTGGTTGGTGAAAAAATTCAGGAGAAGGAGCGAACAGGGGTGTATAGGGAATATTCGGTTTCTGGTTGGTTGGGGTTGAAATGGCTGTTATGTGTGGATGCATTGCCATTTGTGTATTCAAGTTTTGCATTTGATGCTCGTGTTAGTCGCGATTTGCTTGATTTTTTCTTTTGGTGGAGTTTTAGATCAAAATGACATTGTGGCTGATGGGTTTTACTTGATTGATTAATTTGTTTGTTGATTTTTTTCACCTCTTTGATCAGGTTTTTTTTGAAATTTACTGGTTCTAATTCGTGGAGATACTGGGTTTTCAAGGAAGGGTTTGTGTAGGCTGTGAATTTAATCTGATTTGGGTCTTGGGTTGAGAGGGAATTTGTCATGAGTACACGAACTTCGTGGGCGGATTTGGCTGCAAACTCTGCAGCTGAGAATGCAGCTACTGGGTCTTCTTCTGCTAACAATGGCGTAGGTGCCACATCGGCCCCTGCCCGGAGCACGTATGTTCCTCCACATCTTCGGAACCGCCCAGCTGCTTCTGACCCCCCTGCTCCAGCTAATACTGGACCTGTTACTAATGATCGATCCGGGTATGGGGGGGGTGGCCGTGGCGGTGGATGGGGTGGTGGTCCTAGGAATGATTATGGTCGAGCTGGGTATGGTGGGGGTGGCCGCGGCGGTGGATGGGGTGGCAGAAGTGGTGGTTGGGACCGGGGTAGAGAACAGGAAGTGAACCCGTTCGAAGATGATGACGATACAGAGCCAGCCTTTAGTGAGCAAGAGAATAGTGGCATTAACTTTGAAGCCTATGACGATATTCCAGTGGAGACAAGTGGTGAAAATGTGCCCCCGCCTGTGAATACCTTTGCGGAGATAGATTTGGGCGATGCACTTAATCAGAATATTCGGAGGTGCAAGTACGTGAAGCCAACTCCTGTGCAGCGGAATGCTATCCCGATTTCCCTTGCCGGGCGTGACTTGATGGCTTGTGCCCAGACTGGCTCTGGCAAGACAGCTGCTTTCTGTTTCCCGATTATTAGTGGAATTATGACGGGCCAGAGTGTTCAGAAACCACCCCGTGGGGCACGTACAGTTTATCCACTTGCTCTTATTCTCTCTCCAACTAGGGAGCTCTCAATGCAAGTGAGTTTATTTATATGATTGCTTCCATTTATATGCTAATTTTTATTATAATCAGATTTAAAATCCTGCTGAAAATTTCAGATACACGAGGAAGCTAGGAAATTTTCATATCAGACGGGTGTCAGGGTCGTTGTTGCTTATGGAGGTGCACCAATTAGCCAACAGGTCTTATTTTTGACTTGTTTTTCATTTTCTGTTGCCTTGTAATTTTGCTTGAAATGGGATTTGTACTCTTCTGGTGTTGTTCCTTGTTATGGTTTGTTGCTTTTCTCCCTTTCAACCTTATTGTTTTCTTTTATAAAGTTGTAGTTGTGATGGTGTGCTGTGCCTTCTGTGTTGATTGTAAACTATATGAAGCTTTTATATGTTTCCATTTCGGTGGAATTTATTTTACATGTTAAATGATCTTGTTTCTGTGGATCACTAGTTGCGGTGGTGCTTCTCTCCAAAAGGGTATTGCAGACAATTAAGAAAAAAACTGGTTCCTTATTGGAAATCTGCACCCACTAGTGGTCGTACAAATTCGGCGATCTATTCAACCAGTTACTATTTTTAATGGTTAGTGGTACAGTTTTCAATTGCCTTTATGAGCTAGACTCGCAAGCAATCCAAACATTTTCTTCTGTTTAGCTTATTGAAGTGCCGTTTTTTGGTTGTCCAAAGCTGATTTATAGTTGGACCTTGGCAGAATATTAAGTAACAATGTCTAGAGACCACAATTTAAGTATTTTGGAAGTTTTTATTTTGCTTTTACTTTCTTTGGCCGCTATACCCTGAAGTTATAGCCATTAAGTAATTACAGAAGTTGCAAATTACTCAGCACTTGATATGTTTTCTTGTCTTTCTACTCTGATGAAACTTTTCCTTGAGATTCTCTATAATATTCTTGAGGTTATCTGATGAACATCAACTCTTGTAGGCTTTTCATGTGTTAACTGATTGAAATTGGGTATAAAATGGCTGTTTTGCATGTATGTTTTTATTGGTTTTACTCCTTGTGGATGTTGCATGCTCATCTTGTGTTATAATGATCTCTGCAAGTTGTCTATTCCACTTTTCTGCATCTTGTTGCTCCTTTAAAATAATTGTTATGATATTCCAGCTTGTAGTGAGGGATTTAGGTAGCATTCCTGATGAGTTATATTTTTTCAGTTGCGGGAACTGGAGAGAGGTGTTGATATTCTTGTGGCAACTCCTGGAAGATTGGTAGATTTGCTGGAGAGGGCTAGAGTTTCATTACAGATGATCAGATATTTAGCTCTAGACGAGGCAGATCGAATGCTGGATATGGGTTTTGAGCCTCAGATAAGGAAAATTGTGGAACAAATGGACATGCCTCGACCTGGTGCACGGCAGACTATGCTTTTCAGTGCTACTTTCCCCAAAGAGATACAGGTTTGTTTTTGTTGTTTGTGTTTTGTTTTTCAACTGGAAGTATGCTTTTCAACTGATGCACTTGACTTCTGGCTATTATCTTTTGTTTTGCTGGGGAATTAGGAATGTCATCTTCTTTTTATCTTGGGCTCGTTAAAGGGGTTTTGGGGGTGGGTGGGGTTGATGGTGGGCCAGTATGAATTTCAGTTTATGGCATTAAACATGATTGAGAAATTAGTTTCCAGCACCTGAACCTCATCTCTAATGCATTGGCACCATAGAATGTAGCATTTTCCTGATATGCACTGAGACAGAAAGTGGTTTGGGATTTATATATCATGCAAAAGGAATATGTACAGCATTGGTGAAGATTCTTATAGAATCCTTTAATTACGTCAATGTAATACTTTTATGAATTTGGTTGGCATGCAGAGATTGGCCTCTGATTTTCTTTCCAATTACATATTTTTGGCTGTTGGAAGAGTGGGCTCGAGTACTGATTTGATTGTCCAAAGAGTTGAATTTGTTCATGAGTCTGACAAAAGAAGCCATCTCATGGACCTTCTTCATGCACAGAGGGCGAATGGTGCACAGGGCAAGGTACTATTATAGAAAGCATATTCCTGTGCTGCCATATAATGTTTCTTGCTAATGTTATGTGAACAGCTCGTTACACTGGATGATTTATGTTTACAAATTGTTTAAATCAAAAAACCTTTTACTTACAAGGAGGGTGTTTGAAATTGTTGAGCAAAATATGTAGTTTTGTGACTTTTGCTTGCATCATCTGGTTGCAGCAAGCTCTGACATTAGTTTTTGTGGAGACAAAGAAGGGAGCTGATGCACTGGAACATTGGTTATGTTCTAATGGTTTTCCTGCAACTACCATTCACGGTGATAGATCACAACAGGTATTTGTTTTACTGCATGCATACTTTTATGCTGGATATCTATTCAAGTATGTCTTCTTGATAAAAGTATATAAACTAGTTTGGATTCAAATCCATTTAGCAAGTACAAAAATTCACACTTAATCTGTGGCAGAGCAAGGATTACATGGGTTCTGTTTTAAACCTTCGTTTCCTGAATAATTTGAAACTAGTATGAGAGTAGATTGTGGGGGATGGCAAGTTATTTAGTAGTGCCATTTACTATATTTTGTATTTTTAGATTTAAATGATAAAATTGAGTCACATCACTGAATTAAAAACATTTGATTATATGTGTAATAATATGATAGTTCCCTCTTGCCAACAACTTGTGGTCCTAAAGGAAGAAAGAGTACCGTGAGAGGGCATTAGTGGAACTTAAGTTCTTTTATTCTCTTTATATTTGGACAATTGCGTTTGTAGCTCCTTTGGAACCTTTGGAGATTAGTTTTCATGATTTTTTTTTCTTTTTTCTCCTTCTAGTTAGGTGCTTCTCTTGTATACTTTTTGTGTACCTGCGTTAGAATAAAATATTAATCTCTATAATTGGGAGCTAGAGTCCCTTGTCGCTTTGCTCAATATGTTGTCTCTTTGAAAACCCATCCAGGAGACACGAATAAAATGTTGTGGACCCCAAAATGTAATCATGGCTTTGAAGTGGAGCTATTACAAATCATTATAGTCTTGAGAGTCTTGTCATTTTCCTTGGATAAGTGTCTGGAAGGTGAAGGCTCCACCTTGAATTGCTTTCTTTACTTGAACGGCAGCTTTGGCCAAAATCCTCATGATTGATAACCTTAGGAGTGTGTTGCTTTGCAAAAAGAGCGAGGAGATCGTAGTGAGATCTGGCACTTGGTTCTCATTTTCTTCAAAGTTTCATGGGTCATGCCTAGCCATATTCTAGAGTTGCTTTATATTTGGAAGACTCAAGGGTGGGGACATTCCAAAGAGGCCGTTTGGAAAGTTATCTCTGCATTACTAATTTGGAGCATTTGGAAAGAAAGAAATTGGCTTTTTTTTTTTTGAGGATTATGAGTCCAATATGCTACAACTAAAATCCTCATTTTTTTTACTCACCAAAAAAATATCCTCATTTTTTAGATCTCTTTTAGATTGGGCTAATTTTCTTTCTCTAATCTTGTATATCTTGTTAACTTTTAAGATTTTTGACACCAATAGGGTGGTTGCTTCTCTTATATACTTTTCGTGTATGATGGCTCTGGGACTTCTTCTAATACATTGTTATTTGTAATAATAATAATAATAATTATAATAATAATAATATTGATGGAATTTTTTAGTCGTTCAGAACAAATGTATAGATCTTGATAGGATGCCAACAATATCCACAAAATATGTTAAAGTGTTATCTAAAAACTTATGTAAGTATCCTAGGTTTTATTTTGGATTTATGTGATGTGAAGTTCCAATTTTGGGGTCTGTCCTTTTATTAAAAACAACTGGACAGTTGTGGACAGGCAGGAAGTTTTATTTTTCTAGGCAATTTATTTCATATTCACCGTTGTTAAGGTTTTCGGTGGTATCATTTTCCTCTTCTTTATCTTTCCTGCAACTTATGTGCACAGATTGCAAAGTGCCTAGCTTTTAATCTTAGCAGTTTCCCACTGAGCTACTTTATCCTTAAGCTTGTGTCTTTAACTTACTGACAAAGCATTCTTTATCCTCTTTATGTAGCCATTGTTGCTACCAGTTTTATTGGATCATGCTTCGCTTTTCCTTGAACTTTATGTGAAACCTTATCTTTTTTTATTTTAAAAGATAAGCTGCTACTTCAACAAATATCTACATTATTACATTCAAAAGCTCGAGTTGTTTTTATTTTTTCTATGCCACTTCCGAGTTTTGACATGGTGTATACAATCCATCTGTGCATTACTATGATGTGAAATCACAAGGTTTGTTGTTTCTTTCTTACTTCATTCCTTTTCACTCTTCTATTTTAGGTTCTTCAGATCATCCAAATGTTGTCTCTGTGTCATACTTCTGTCTTTCTTATGAACCCATGTGTTGCTCCATCTTTGGCAAGTGGCTACCAACTTTTAAGGCAGCTCTAATAGTTTTTACTTCTGCCAACAACTCTCATTATTAGCTTTGGTTATATATTTTTAATTTTTAAAATTTTGAAGTGCAGTACTCTTAATTTTTTTGGAAGGAATGGTGTTTGATATATATTAGGATGACATCATAAGTGAACTGGAGACAAGAACCCACAGGAATATGGTGAATGGGATACAATACTAGGTCTGAATATGGTTTGAGAATTCCCAGGGACATGATTAAGGGTGTCAAAGCCAGATGGGAAGTGCTAAAAAAGCTAGAATAAGCTGTGCATATTTTGCATTTCAGCCATGTAGCAAAAGGGGAAATTGTTAAAAGTTCTAGACAAATTGTGTTGATCGTTACTGCCAATAGGAAATTTGCACAATAGTTTGGTTTCTCTGCAATTTCTATCAAAAGAACATTTTGTTAATTTTTTCCAGTAGCGGGGATTTTAGGAGAATTGGGTATCCCACGTGGGGAAATAGAGTCTAGTTATAATGATATAGTTTATATAGTTATATCTTCTTCCATGGACAGAGTCCAAGGAAATAACAATGAGAGAAATTCTCTTTTATGTTATTTCTGCTTATTCCGATACTCCATCAGTTTAACATTCAATGTCATCTTCATATTGTTTGAGCTGGACATGGGGCCATGGCGCTTCTCTGGTTCAAGCTTTTTGACGAAAGGTGAGTTCAGTATGTATGATCTTCCAATTTTGTGACATTAGAAGATTATCTTTGTTTGCTTTAATTTTGCTTGGACACTTCTACTCATCTGATATACACTGCATGGGCATGTTTGACAAATAAATTGAGAAATATATGCACAAATCGTTTACTTTTTAACTTAGAAAACTGCACATTCAAACAAACAATACCCAAGGAGTTTCAACTTTCATGTACTATTCCCAGGCAGAAGGGGGTCATATCCCATAAATGTTTCCTCTTTTGTCCTTCATCCAACCCCATAAACCTCAACGGATAGGGAAAAAGGCTTTTGGGTACTCTGCTCAGGCATTTTTTTTTCTAATCTTGTAGATCTTGTTAACCTTTTAGATTTTTGACACTAATAGGATGGTTGCTTCTTTTGTACAGGCATTTTTTTTTCTAATCTTGTAGATCTTGTTAACCTTTTAGATTTTTGACACTAATAGGATGGTTGCTTCTTTTGTATACTTTTCGTGTATGAGGGTTTTGACTGTCAGAGTTAAAAGAAGGAATATGTGCAGTTCATTAGAATTGTGGACACTTTGTTCATCTATTCTTTTCTTATTTAGATACCTTGAAATGACTGCAACATTGGCATTTGAGAAGCCACTATATATGGTCCATATGGACATTACCTTTTGGTGTAGAAGAAAAAAATTTAATTCTCAGCTTTGAAACTGTCCCTGGGTCATGAAAAAGAAAAGAATGAGGGTTTTGACTGTCAGAGTTAAATGGAGAAATATGTGCAAATTGTTAGAATCGTGGACATCTTGTTCATCTATTCTTTTCTTATTTAGATACCTTGAAATGACTGCAACATTGGCATTTGAGAAGCCACTATATATGGACATTACCTTTTGGTATAGAAGACAAAAGTTTAACTCTCAACTTCGAAACTGTCCTTGGGTCATGAATATGACTCCAAGAGAGATCTTCACGCGAGACCCTTGTCCTTAATGGTATTATACTTTATGTTCAAGTGGTTTATTCGCCAACTGCTGGCTTGTATGAGGCTTTCTGCCTCTTGCAGGCAGGTTTTAAGCTTAATGTGCATATTTCGCATTGGAAGTCTGTGTTTAGTTTCTTTATTTGTTTATTTTACATGTCTGTAGGAAAGGGAGCTGGCATTGCGGTCCTTTAAAAGTGGCCACACCCCGATTTTGGTTGCAACTGATGTGGCTGCGCGTGGTCTTGATATTCCACACGTTTCCCATGTGGTCAACTTTGATCTCCCAAATGACATTGATGATTATGTCCACCGCATTGGACGGACAGGGCGGGCTGGCAAATCAGGTTTAGCTACTGCCTTTTTCAATGAGAATAATGCGTCTATGGCACGGGCTTTATCTGAGCTAATGCAAGAATCAAATCAAGAAGTGCCTAGTTGGCTGTCTCGGTTTGCAGCCCGATCTTTTGGTGGAGGGAGGAACCGTCGATCTGGTGGTGGAGGTAGATTTGGTGGGCGTGATTTTAGAAGGGACAGTTCTTTCAGTAGGGGGGGTGGTTCTGATTATTACAGTGGAGGTAACAGCAGCGGTGGGTATGGTGCTTCTTCCGGTGGAGGATATGGTGCTTCTTCTGGTGGAGGATATGGTCCAGGGGTTACCAGTGCATGGGACTAATTTTTGACTTCTAAAGCAGTTGTGGTGTCTAGTTAATGGTTGTGAACTTTTGCCTTTTCTTATAGGGTCATTTTTCCTCGCTGTCACATCTTTTTGTTAGTGTTTTAAGCCTTTGCTTTTTTATACCGTTAGAGGTGCTTTTAACTTATGAGGGAGGGGGATATTTGCTTGGTATTGGTGCCACTGGGATGGGTGTGTGTAAGTTGGTAGGTGTTAGTGTCAAAGTACCAACACATAGGGATTACTCTGCCTTTTTTTTATTTGAAAAATTTTTGTCTTCCTTTTCTGGTGGTAATCTTGGTGGGTTATGGGTTGTAGAATATGTAGTGGGAGAGGAAGAGGGTTTCTTTCTACCGCATCTTGTTTATCTCTTAGGCATATTCATTTCAACCCAATATGTTGGGGGTATATTGTTGGGGCTCTGGTCCTGGTATTTCTTCTTCCCCTTGTCAAGGATTTCGAAGGCTTCTGTAAGATTTTGGTTTTGCTGAAATAATACAAAGCTCTCTAGTTAGGAGAATGCACTGCTCTAGTACTTATTAATGGGACCTCTATTCTGGGTTATATGTTGCCAATATGAACGAATGAAGTCAATTTTTGTTTAATATTAAGAGAAACAAAGCTGATAGTTATGGCAACTCTTACTGTATGAGATTGAACTATCCCCATATGATATTATGCTTTTTCTTATATTCATTCACCATTTGATTCCTTTGGTTAAAGTCTACTTCCAGAGCAGTGAGCATGAAATGCACCAGTGGATGTGCTGCATGGAAAAAGAAGAGAAGGATATGGCAATCTTTTGTGACAAAGTGCTTAAAACCTTTTTGTTTATTTATTTTTTCCTTCTCTAAGCAAGATAATGATAATATCAATAGAAAACATAACTACAAAAGACAGTGCGGAGGATCCTAACAGACACCCTAATACCATTGTGAAGTTAAGAGTTTAAATTCATTATTTCTGTTTTGATATCATGTTAAATTAGATTCAGAAACATGCTAAATTAGATTCAATGTTTGGTTGCGATCAAAACTTGGAGTACATTGTAAGACCATTGAGCATGTTATGTATTTAGGTTCAATATCTGTTGAGGGAAATTGTCCAAAGGTCAAAGGCCAGTTTCTAGTAGAGTCAAATGATTGGGTTAGGTTTTGAAGCATTTTGTCCAACTCTAGCTAAATAAGATGAGGGCCTACAAAATCATATGGTAATAGGGACTATAACTTCTGGAGATCCAGTCCTCAAGTATCTCCAAGAGTTGACTTCTGTGCCCTCGTATGCATCTTCTAATGAGACAAAGTTACAGACCAAAAAAAAAAAAAAAAATTATTTCCAAAATAGGACAAAAATGAAGAGATTGTTTGTAAGGAAAGAGGAGAAAAAAAGGGACACATTGGTCTTTAGGACATTGGGAAAGCAAAATTTCACCTAATGGTTGTGTAGAAAAAGAGGCTCTTTCACATATGAAATATTTTATTTATTTATTTAATCCTTGCCCTTTTTGTTTGGCTAATCTCTTTGACATACCCAGATGAGCCAAAAGAGCAAGTACACTTATTATTTTGATCACATCACTATCTTGGTCCATGATGTTTAGGAATTAAGGGCATCTTGTGTAAGTTGACAATTTGAAGTATAATCAAAATGTGCAGGGTTTTCGAAGTCATTATTATTTTTTATTATTGTGTTGTTATTATCATTATCACTAACCTTTTAAGCTGATGAGATGGGAGTATAATCAAACAACTGAACTGGGAAACCCTACCATCCAATTCATGTAAGTTTAGGGCAATCATGAAACCCTAGTTTTATAATAGTATACATTTGTTCTTTTGTTTTTATTTTTCAAATAATTGAATTTATGACATCCACCTTACTGTTGATATGACTTGCAAAGAGCAAAATATATTTTAATAAAGGTTTTTTATTTTTTTTTTGAAAAAAAAAAATAGGTTGAAATAAATTTCTCAAACCCAGTTTATTACGTATGTCCTTGAGCATATGATTAAAATAATTTCTTTTAACTCAATTTAGAATAAAATTTTGTTTATAATATTCTGTCTCGTGTTTCTTTAGTTACTATTGATGTGTAGCTAATTAATTTGATTAAACTATAAATGCCATCACTATTAATTTCATTTTCAAATTGGGATTTTTGAATTAGAAGTGTGAAACGAAGATCAAGAAAGATAAACTATGATCGTGGATTTGGTTAGAAGTCAAGAAAATAATTTAGTATTACCTGAAAATGATAATTTTTGGGTACATAATTAATTCTCCTCGAATTAACAAAAACAAAGGGTTACTAATAGGAGAAATTGATTATCAAATTAGGAATCTGCAGACTGGGTCTTAAAACTACAGTTAAGATTGCACATCGATGTATTAATTTAATGGTGACATAGATATAAATAGTGGGTGGAATTATATATTTAAAGAATTTTTTTTTTTTAAAAAAATAAATTCTATTGGCATGCAAAGACTACATGAGATAAGAGCATTTTCATTGGGCTAGCCGGCTAGGCAAAGGTTATAGAAAAAATTGGCCAAAAAATAAAATAAAAATAGTGTCATCCAGCTAGCCATTTTTTAACGGGGTTTGCTAGCTAGGGGTTCTCCCCCTAGTGTTCTCCCAGTCTTACGTATAACATGATTTAAGAAAAAATAAAATTGTAGTACCGTTTTTTTACCTACAGATTAATTTTTATGAGTTAATATTTAGGTTCTAATACTTTAAAACTTGTTGTTGGATTCAAAACTAAAACCGAAGGGTGGAAAGTTAACCCTCTAGGGATGGTATCACTAAAAATAGATTTGATCATCCTAAATTTAGTGCTAATGCCTCAAATTTAGTGCTAATGTTTCAAATTTGGTGCTAATACCTAAAAAAACCGATAGTGGAGGCCACTACAATTTTATTTTTTCTTAAATCATGTTCTACGTAAGACATGGAGAACGCTAAGAGAACACTAGGGGGAGAACCCTTAACATTTTCCTTTTTTAACTGCTAAAAAAAAACAATTTAATTCTTTTCTTTTTTGAAAATAGTTAACGTGGATAAATAATTTTTTTTTAAAAATAAAATAGTAAAAGTGGACAGTTAAAATAAAATATAGATACTAGTTAAAAAGTTTTTTAAAAAAAAAGAAAGAGAAAGTTTTTAACTAAAATTTACTGAGTCGAATGTGACCCCCGAAGCCATCATGTTGTTCTACCCTTGGATAGTTCAAATGATATTTTCTCTCTCAATAAAATAAAATAGAGAATTATATTGTGGTTCAAGGCATTTTAAATACATGCGTGATTTGTCCTTAAGAGATAGCTTAATCTGCTGTGACTAGGAGTCTGGGAGTATGTCTAATGAAGTGAAGGTCACTAATTTGAATATTTTTTTCTCCTCTTATGCGAACATGTCAAAAAAATAAAAAATAAAAAATAAAAAATAAAATACATGCATGACTTATTAACTTGAAAAGACATACATTTATGCTCCTCAGAGGGAGTCGTTTCAACTAGCAAGCGAGTATGTTTTTTACGTTGTAGGTCGAGGTTCGAATTTCCTAACAGACTTAATATTTAGATGAGGGACAATTGAAGTGCTTGGAATTCACTCATACATTAGCACAATATAATCATGCAGTTAATTATCTGTATGGAGTTTATTCTCATTATAAAAGAATAAAAAAAGACGAAGCATAAACAATACAATTTTTCAAGATAACATATAACATAGAGCCCTATAACAGATAGGGAAATTCCAGCCTCATAGAGTTTTTACAAATGCTAGAGATACATTAAAAGGTCAAAATTACAATACATTAGTCTAAAATTCAAGCAATTAAAACCAAATTGCAAAACAAAATCAAATATTGCTAAATGATATTCTTATTTATCCCTTAAAAAAAAAAAAAGAAAAAAAGAAGAAGAAAAGGTTAGTATATGTTGGAGTTGAAAAACATCCATAGGCCATTGAGGAGATTAACCACTCATTTTGACTGTTTATGGGGTGGCTGAATTGCCCTATGACCTTAGGGTTAGTTTAGTGGCTCCAAACAATTGATTATGGGGATGTCTGAACCACCGCTAGCCGTATGGGTGGCTTCGGCTATCTAGTACTAGTCTAACTTTTTTATATATATAATTTTTTAAAATAAATTTGTAATGTTGTAATACTTGTCAAAAGAATTGGTACAAAGAAAGTTATTTGTCGAGTAATTCTAGAAAGTCTACTTGTGTTTTATTTGTGTTATACTAATAATGATATGACTATTAAAATTACCATTGGACTTATGATTGATCATTATTGAATTTTGATCAAATGATGATTTTAATAGCCACATCATTTTAGTAGGACACAAATAAGACATAAGTAGGCGTTCTAAAATTACTCTTATTTGTCACACATGTATACCATAGAAATTAATTATCACTTCTAAAACCTTGAAGAACTATTTGTCACGACCTTGAAACCACAGGAATCAATTTAACAAGTTTTCTTTAGTTTTTTTGCAATGCCCATCGGCCATCAATGAAAAAGGAATTTTTTTTTTCTTCGTCTTTTTGGTTTTAAAATCTAAAAGGGTGTCTAATTCGTCCATGTGATAGGGCAAATTCCATTGAGGATGATGGATCTCAATTCACCAAAAAGTCTTTCCCTTAAAAAATGGGTTTGACCCATAAATGGTAGCAAACAAAACAATATCAGCAGAACCACTCAAACTCACAAGCTTCTTGTCCTCTTATGGGACTTGCAGTTCAATTGAAAATAAAAAATTTCAAAAATCATTAAATTTAGAAGTGTATTTCAATGTTAATTTGTATAATTAAATTGAAACACATTTAAGAAAATCAGAAGTTGGTGGCCCCTGGGTCCAGCTGTACTGTTCAGCTAGAGAGAGAGAGAGCGACTGTCATAGAGAGAGAGGGAGTGTGCCTTAGAGATACAGAGACTCACGTTTGTTGTTGTTGTTGTTGTTTTGTAACTTGGGAGAGGTGTTTGGTATTTCTTTGTTTGTATTTGCAGAGAAGTAACAAAAAGGCTGCATTTTTTTTTCTTCTTTCTGTTTTTTTATTTTTGTTTGTTCTGGGTATTTGTTGGATCAGATTTAAGGGAGTGAACACGAAGTTCAAAGATTAAAGAGCTCTCGATCTGAGCTTCTCTAACTTTGATTCTGGATTCTGGATTCTGGCTCTGGCTGCTGACTTTATCTATGACTCTGAGTTTCTGAGATGGAACAATCTTCGAATGCTCAAAGGGGCATCCGAGTTCAAGCTCCACTGGTTAGTCTAATTGATTTATACCATGTTTAATTAATTAATTAATTAATTTTTGCGTATACCTTCTGCAAATTTATGAACTTTCAGAGCGACCCAGATGGAATTGTTGAATTTGTGCATTTATTTAAGGCAGTATTGGAAATCTTGTTCTGGTGGGGATATGTGTTAGGGGCCGGTTGGTTTGATTGCTTGCATTTCATTTTTAGGTTTTTTCTTTTTAGGGTTTTTGGAGATACCCACATGGGGATTTTCGTTGAAGATGCAACTTTTTGAGGGAATTACTGGAATATTTAATAACCAATGTATTTGAGAATGTTTGGCTTTTGAAGTCCGTATTACTCTTGTTAGTTGACTTCTCAATTTGTTGTTTTTGGGGTTGCTTACTGCTGTATTTGTTGTTGCAGTTTTGTGTATAGGGAATTAAAGTATGAAGCGTGTGGACTAGTTGCTCTTAAATAATAGTCAAGTTGGGTCTTTGGGTCTGTTTATTTTTACCTTTTAAAATTCTCTTCCCATGGGTAATTAATTTTATTTTTTCAATGGAAACTTTGTTAATGTGTTCATTTTTTTGCTTATAGTTGACAGAAGGAATAATGTAGGGTGGGTTGTGGCCAGTATCTTCCTTTTACTTTTGTGAGAATTCACATATGTTAGTAGCTAGGCAGAGAGGTTATTTTGTGGCCATATCGGTTGGTTTGGAGCCTCAAAATCACAATTTGATATATATATTTTTTAATAGAACTATGTATTTCAAGTAAATTTAATGTGGTTGTGGATTGTTTGGGTGTTGAAATTTTGCTTTAAAAATTTCATGCTTGTTGCAGATTATGGGGTATGTTGCAGTGCTCAGTTTTGAGTTTTTTTCTATTCCTTTCCTTTTCATTTTCTGAAGTTTTTTATTTTTTTTTTCTTTCTCTCAACCATTTTTTTCTGGATTCCTGTCCCCATTTGTGCTCTTTTAAACCATTTTAGAGATGATCCTAGTTTTTCGACTCCAGCTTCTGCTGTTTTCTTTGTTGGTTTTTATTAATATTAATTGCTAAAAGTGCATCAATTTCTATTCAAACAGAGTTAGTTTTTAATAAGTAATCGAAATATCCTTAAAAGCGCAAAAGGCGTTTGTTCAAATTAAGTTTTGAAAACCTGATGAATGTTCTTGGTGTTCCACCTTGTTCTTGGTTTCATATTGTCTTTTTATATACAAGATGCATAGATAGTAAGTCCAACTGTTTAATTCTGCTGATAGGCAACTTCCTGGGCCAATGGATATTATATAGAGATTCTAATTTGCAAATTTTTATCTGCCATCATTATCTTGCCTGATTTAATTATTATATTATTTGCATCCATGTGTACACACAGGTCTCTTGGATGATGCCTCTTTTGTTAAGAGTGTTTTTTGCTTAACAGTATGTTACTCTTTCTACGATAATGTAATTTGCACATGAATGACAATGCATGTGTGCTTTTACCTCTTTCTTTTTAAAGAGCTTAATTGCTACAGGCATTTTTTGTACCTTAATTGTTTTTTAGAGGTTAGATTACATTTCAAGATCCACTCAAAGGTTTTTAAAATTCATCGCTCTTCTACGATAATGTAATTTGCACATGAATGACAATGCATGTGTGCTTTTACCTCTTTCTTTTTAAAGAACTTAATTGCTACAGGCATTTTTTGTACCTTAATTGTTTTTCAGAGGTTAGATTACATTTCAAGATCCACTCAAAGGTTTTTAAAATTCATCGCTCTCCTACCGATGCCTTTTTACATCCCACAGCTTCAATAGATCGCTTAGCCCCGTTCATCTTCGGCGCAAGAGCGCTCGTCCGGATGATGAAAAACTATCATGTCCGGTTCCCTTGGGGGATGGATCCATAATAATTCACCTATCCCAATAACAAAAAAAACCTGACTTGAATTGTCCTGTATTAAGAGCTAAATTGGCTAAAGGTATGTGTCATAAATATTATGGAGAACCCGCATGGCCCAATGATCTTTTATATATTTTTTCAGTAGTAATTCTAGGCACTATTGCATGTAATGTAGGCTTAGTGGTTCTAGAACAAATGAAATGCATGAACCTATTCGGGGCCTGGGTTTCTCTGTTGCAACTGAGAAGAAAGAGTGCCTGGTATAAGATGAGACTAGCCACAAATTGTAAGAGAGGTTTTAAAAAATGAGAATATTAAAAAGAAAAAGAAAAAAGGAGGAGATACAGGGAAGACAAGAGTGACAGTTTTGGATTGATATCAAGGTAAAAGAAGAAGCTAGCTTGATGCATTTGTAGCGATTTTATGCAAAGACAAGAGTATAAAATTTCCAGGTCATGTCGGACCATATGTGGGTATGTGTGTATTTTTGGTGTACAGATATGCATGTATGCATTGTTTAGGCTCATTGGTTTGCTTGAGTATTGGCTATTATCTCTAACTTCATCCACTAATTGAATTGCTTCGAAATTTTGAGTGTTATCAAAAGGAACATTGTCTTGCTTTCACGCATTTTCAACTTTCCTTAGACACTCCTGTGTTTTTGACACCATCCAGGAATTAATTAGACAAATCTGAAGAAGAATATATTTCCCACTTTAGTCTTTGCCATCTTATCATGGATCAGTTATTTAAAGCAGGAGTTACGAACAAGATGCTCATCCCGAGCTAAGATCCGAGCCTCTTAACTCTCAGACTTAATAAAGAAGATTAGAAACCTATGACAGCATGAGGAGCATTAAGCACCATGAAAATGCGTCTATTTCTTTTGGGTTGAATACCACACGCAGCTCCTTGGGATAGTTTTCTAATGGGCTTGGATGATTCATATCCTTGACTTGGGATTTGCTTTAGAAAATGGGAAGGAGAAGAAGCACTTCTACATCTATCAAAAGCTCTTGTTTACTTAACCTTTTGAATGTATTAAATATGGACGCCAGTAACACTGCCTCTTTCTGTGCTTGCTGAGTAGAATCATGATGCTCATAAGAGAATGGGCCATGCTTAATTGCTTATCCTATTCAGCAGATATTATGTATTGGTACATCATATGGTGTCTAGTCTCTTACCTTTTTTAACACACAAACTGATATCAGTTGTGCTGTCATCTAGCTGTCTGGCACTTCATAAGGTTTCCATGCCTCGTTATATTCTACTCTTGGTGGTGTAAATTGTGATGTTTATTTGTGCAAGCATGCTCATGAAAACAGGGTTGGGGATCCAAATCTTTGCAAAAGCCGTTTATACAAAATGGCACCTTTAACATGACCATCGGCTTCTCTCTCTGTTTTTCTTTTTTGGTTTGTTATTGACCCTATTTCTGGTGTACACAACTAGATGTATCTTGCGTTCTAACATGGAAATTTTTGCAGGTTGATTCTGTATCATGCTATTGCAGAGTAGATTCAGGCTTGAAAACTGTCGCTGGGGCAAGAAAATTTGTTCCCGGATCAAAGCTTTGTATTCAGCCCGATATCAATCCTAATGCGCACAAGAGCAAAAACTCTCGACGGGAAAGGACTCGAGTGCAGCCACCCCTCCTTCCCGGCCTTCCTGATGATCTTGCCATTGCTTGTCTGATCCGAGTCCCTCGTGTTGAACATAGAAAGCTCCGTCTAGTTTGCAAGAGATGGCGCCACCTTCTTGGTGGAAACTTCTTTTATTCTCTTAGGAAAAGTCTTGGAATGGCAGAAGAGTGGGTTTATGTCATCAAAAGAGACCGTGATGGAAGGATTTCTTGGCATGCTTTTGATCCCAACTACCAGCTATGGCAGCCACTTCCACCTGTCCCCAGGGAATACTCTGAAGCGTTGGGTTTTGGCTGTGCGGTTCTTAGTGGTTGTTACCTGTACTTATTTGGAGGAAAAGATCCACTAAAAGGATCTATGAGACGGGTCATTTTCTACAATGTAAGGACAAATAAATGGCAAAGGGCACCGGATATGCTTCGAAAACGTCATTTCTTTGGTTCTTGTGTCATAAATAACTGCCTTTATGTGGCCGGCGGGGAATGTGAAGGAAGCCAAAGGACTCTCAGTTCTGCTGAAGTTTATGACCCTAACAGGAATCGGTGGAGCTTTATCTCAGATATGAACATGGCTATGGTGCCATTTATCGGGGTTGTTCACAATGGAACGTGGTTTCTAAAAGGACTCGGGTCTCACCGTGAGGTCATGAGCGATGCCTACTCTCCTGAAACTAATACCTGGACCCCTATTAGTGAAGGGATGGTCTCAGGTTGGCGGAACCCTAGTATCTCCTTAAATGGACAGCTCTATGCCTTGGATTGCCGGGACGGATGCAAGCTAAGAGTTTATGATGGAACCACAGATTCATGGAACAAATTTATAGATAGCAAGCTCCATCTAGGGAGCTCTCGTGCTCTAGAGGCGGCCGCTCTGGTTCCCCTCAATGGGAAGCTTTGCATAGTCCGTAACAACCTGAGCATCAGCCTAGTTGATGTCTCTAGTCCAGATAAACGTGTGGAGAGTAACCCTCACCTATGGGAAAATATTGCGGGGAAAGGCCATTTCAGGACTCTTGTCACAAATTTGTGGTCAAGTATAGCAGGCCGAAGTGGCTTGAAGAGTCACATCGTTCACTGCCAAGTGCTTCCAGCATGAGAATCACAGTCCATATCTCAACATTTGCTTATGGAAAAGACTGGGAAGAAATGGAAAGGGGGAATTCAATTATCTAGGGCAAAATATTGATTTATTGGAATCTCCATCCTCATTTAAGGTGAGAGATTCAATATGGGACACAACAGATGATGTTCTTTGTTTTTTTGTTTTTTTCATGCAGTTACAAGGCAAAGGTGACTTCTATTGGTTTTGGCAATAGAATTGAAGTCATTTCTTTACATTCTTGAGAGAGAGGATACTTGTAAATCTTGTTATTGGGTTTAGGGTTGTTGTGTCTTTTGTTGTGGGATCTTATCTTAGTAATATGTAATCTTGAAGATGCTTTGTGAATATATATGGTCTATTAAAGATAGATAAGTCAATATATACTTCAATTGATGTACATCACCACCAATCGCATTTTTGTTATCTGAATGTTTTTTAGTAGATTGTTATATTATAGTCATACAATTAGATAAGGTGACAATGAAAATTAGTCTTTGGATTAATAATCTACTAGTAATGGCTGTTTTTTATTGTCACTTCATCTTAGTTATATGATAGTTATATAGCATTCTACTAAGTATCATTACAATTAACACAATAAAAATAATATGGTCACATAACCACAACTCGAGAGAAGGGAGGAGGGATCATAAAAGCCCTTTTCCCTTTAAAATTTTGAAAAGAAACCCTAAAAGAGTAATGTTATAAATTGTATTTTTATCTTACAATTATTTCAGAATGCTAATGTGTTAGTCTCAACTAACCCTTAGATCAATCTTTGTTCCTTTTTTTTTCTTCAAAGGTTGGTGGGGATTGCCATGTTATGATTGTGGGATAAAAATGTGTATATCATTACTCTAAATTAAATGATTATATCAACTATTTTCTATTAACTTAAGCTTTTGAGACAATGTGATAATTTATCATAGTTTCAAAGTAAAGATCATGAGTTCAAACATTGTCTTTCACTTTAATTAAATATTCTACCACATTGGCATGATAATTTTTGTTGAAAAACTCCACAAAAAAAATAAATAAATCCACAAACACCTTTAAAAAAACAAGACGGCCTAAAATCCAGAAGGGGCCTACACTAACAAGCACCTGTAAAAAGACAGAAAAGGACAAGCAAAACTAAAATATTACATCAGAAAAATCCCAAAACTCACCTAGAGAGCCATTAATAGAAGACTCACAAAGACCCTAGAATAGTGAATGTCATATTTAAAGTTAACCCTCATTCTGTCTTTTCATATGGGTTCTTCATTCCATTTCAATACAATATTTACCATTGGACTGCATTCATAGCCAATATAGTATCCCAACCAATCCCACTCCAAAAAAAAAAAAAAACTCCTAACCCATCAACGTACTTAATAATAATAATAATAATAATAATAATAAATGGATCCTTCGAATACACACAACCATAGCCAAAAAAATGTTGACCTTTAACAAAAAAGTAATTAATTTAAAATATTCTTTTATATTGGATTCAGTCGACATTTTTACAATATAAATGTAAAGTGAAAAATGCAATTTAGACCCACGGATGGAGTTATAGAGAAAATGCATGCTGTTATGCAGACTGTGATGATGGTTGGGACCGTACGTCTTGTGGGTTCTCTCACTTGCATATGCTTCTGAAGGGATAGCCACCTTCTATAACCCCCCTTATACTCGTAAGTATATTCATTATTTTGTTTTTGTTTTTGTTTTCTCCTCTTAGAACAAGAATATTAACAAACAATTAAAAAAAAAAAAATCCATAAAAACATAAACACTTTTACATTTATGTCACCTCCCACCTTTTTCTTAAAAAAATTTAACGACAAGGGTATTCAAGGCTTTGTCTTGACTAAATTCTAGAGATATTGTGCCAAGCATCACGGCTCAGGTAAAGCTTAGGCTTTTTCTCGTGGGGGTAGCATTAAGGAATTGTTTGCACTCAAGGAATGTTGAATCTTAGACTTGATACTTTATGAGAGACTCGGGGCCAAGTTACTTACCACTCGAGCCAACTCCTCGGGGGTTCTCGCACAACATTAACAAATGAACCTGCCTTTCCCCTTACTTAAACAATATCTTTTCCTTTTTTCTTTTTGGTAGTAATGAGTTGAACAATATATATCATAAGTACAAATTCAAACTGTAAAAAACTAATGGCGATCGTCTTTTGGCAGCCTCTTCATGTTAAGGATACAAAGACAATGGTGTGTATGTAGCTGCAGTAACCAACTTCTTTCATGCCGACAAAAAGAGTTTTTTCTGTGGAGATTGCTTTGGGTGAAATGCATTGGGGCCACAAATCTTGCCCTAAATCCATGCACCTCTTCAAGCGTAATTGTTAAGAGTGGTTGGTACTTGCCCGTTAGAGTGGTTGGTACTTGCCCAAATTGTAGTTCAACAATCAATCTCTCTAGAGATGCTTTCTCAAGAATTGCTGATCCAAATGCTGGGAAAGTCAAGATCCTCATAAAGTTTTATGTGCCACCTTTCTAGTTCAGCTTGTTTTACGATTGTGAGGGCAAATTACAACATTAATAATGCCAAATTATGCTACATATATGCATGTTTCACAGATTATGTCACCTGTTGAAACTTCATGTATTACCTTTCAGTAGTAAAAAGACTAGTGTTCTTTCTCTTTGATTTCAAATCACTCTAGCTATTGAGGTTACTCTTTTTGCGGTATTAATATTCAGTGCAATAGTCTTGTCTTATTGCATTGCAATAGGATAGGGGTATGTGAATGTATGAACGGGTTTCACCTGTGTAGAAATAGATAATATTATACATAAAAGAGAAAAAAAAGAGAGCGGAAGCAAAGAGAGAAAAGATTGATGAAAATCATTAGGGCTACATTTTGAATATATTAATGTACGTGTGATGCATAATACAAAAGGCGTCCCTATTTATAAAGAGAAGCTGGTAGGTAAATATAGTAGTACTCATAAATAGTCATCCAAAAAGAAGGAAAGAAAAAAGAAAAAAGAAAAAGCCCGACTCACAAATGAGCCTCTGCAACCAATCCTTATTGATATATAAATATAAATGCATAACATTTTGTATATGTCCTGAAAAACAACTCAAACCCCTCGAGCTACCATCTCCTGAAATCGTTTGAACGATTCTTCCCTTTGAATCTTTAGTTGGTTGCGGAAGTTCTTGATAAAAGCATCAGCTAATTCATTTATGTGATCTCCATCATCCTCCACACCTCTCAGCCGCCTGTTCACCACCTGCTTCCTCCCATTGTTTTTCTCCTTGTTCATCATCCCTTGGCTACCACTGACAGATACATCTTTCTGATGATCCATTGCAGCTGCCTTGTTGGACAAGTTAATTAATAAGATCTCTTGAGAGAAGAAGTAAGAGAAGTGAAGAGAAGGGATGGTCTCAGAACACCACACTTGTGCACTTTTATAGATGCATCCTCAGATTTAGAATTAGCACGAGTTTGGCGTGGGTAAAAGTAAAGGAAAGCAAAGCAAAGAAATTGACGATGCTAATGAAAAGCCAACTGAAAATACCCTATTATTTTATTGCCAACTTTGCAGAAAATTATTCATTTTCTTTTGTCTTTAGCCTTTGTTTAGTCAACTTTTCACAGAGATGCTTTATATTATTAGAGTAAACTATTTTATTCCAACATGTGAAGCCTGAAGGAAGGTGGATGATTGTGAATTGTGACCTATTATTAAATTATTATGTAGATTGGAATTGTTTTAAGTCTTTTTTTAATCTTCGGAGATCACAAAGTAATTAAGGAGTCAATGTTTACTAGAACACAGGGACCATTCGATGCTTTTCACATTGTGCTGGCTAGCCATGTAAATGGAGCAAACGCGTAATGGCATTAAATTTACCAAGTTCAGGTATAGCCATTATTGACCAAAGGCTTCAAACATCCCAGGATTACCAATTAAAGCTTGAATATGGGCAAATAAATTGAACTAGGATAGGTTTCAACTTTCCACCATGATGGATATGATCATATGAGATAGAGATTATTGTAGAATTCATGATGTAGACCAGTTTGGCGTTTGATTTCATGAAGAAAATAGGGGATGATGTTGGTGTCTGAACAAGGTTATTGAGATGATATTGGAAAGAGGTCCACGGATCTTTGTTCGGAATGGCGATCTGTTTAAGTTCACACAAGTTGCTCAATATGGAGATCTAAAACGCTTGTTGGATAGCATGTTCGAAACAAGTCTGAACGAGGCGGGGTTCATGAGAGATCTGAGGCAATCGTTCAGTAGTTCATTTGGAATAAGTTTAGAGGTCCAAATGAGTTAGTGGTCTTGTTAATACAAGATTGCGACAAGCCAACTTATTTGTGTGTTTAAGTAAGGTTGCGACTCTATTTACTATATTATAAGCTAAATATATAAGGATGGCTTACGCCGCCAATTTTGTGTAATTTTCATCATTTTTCAATAAGAAACATTCTTGAAAATTTTCAATCTATTTTTTCTCAAATCCTTGATTTGTTATTAGTTTTGAAAATAGTTATTAATTTCATGTTGTTTGTTTTTGCGATCCATCACACCCAACTACATCGATTCATAGTGCTGATATTTCACATAAAAGACCACTACTTAGGTAATAGATTGAACCACCTATGCAAATGATAACACAAGTAGCCCAAGAAGTTGGAGGCAGGTGACCCTTTTTCCCCTCTAAATGTTCCCCATAGGATGGGAAAGGCGACCTCTGCCTCATAAGGTGTAACCTCCAAACAAGTTATGGAGACCCAATTTGCTTCCTTTGTGATGATTCATGTGAAGTCATAAATGATTTAAAGAGTGCTTTGCATGGATTTCCTGACTTGCATTGATGAGCTTGCTGCAATATCAAGGTGATAAATGGTCTATTACCAACACCTTTGGAAATCAGACAGCACTCTGCTTCTGAAATTTTGCATCTAAATAAGTCACTAGATTCACACAGAATGTATAAATGAAGCATGAAATTTTCATGATGGATCATAGAGGAGATTTATTTCTAGATCAATGCCTCGGGCAGTCGTGGAAACATGTACACAGTTATTCAACAAGTAGAATATTTACAAATTCATATAAGTAAATTGCTTCTGTTCCCCACCCATCATATGGCTGAACTTGGACATCTTTAAAATCGAATCAGTATAGCACAAGGATGTAAAGGTTCTCTTCACCTACAATAGAATCAGAGAACCATTTAATTTCAGACTTTAGAAACAACTTAAAGAAAGAATCATGTCCAGCTGACAATAGAAGTATTCCAAATGGAATAATTAAAATAGTCTTTCGAACGTACACGTCCTTTATCACCCCACCCCTGTTCCCCAAGCACACGCGAAAACTAAAACCCAGCTGCCGCCTGCCCATCTTTTTCCTATTGTCCTTGTATTGGAGAAGGTGGAAACATAGTGATTTGTTATGCAACTTTGCTATTGTCCTCAGCTTTGCATTAGTGATGTAGCACAGCCCGAAATGAGACAGGCCAAATAGCCCCATCGCGCCAAATAGCCCCATCGCACCCGTGCTCGAGCGGGGTTGCGACTGAGCCTCTCGGGTGTGCTTAAGGAAAATATCTTGATACTGTTCGAAGAATGGATTTGGTTTTTCCCTTTAGATTACAATTTTTCCTTTCTTGTGATTTCCTGTTCCTAAGTTAGATTGCAAATTACCCCCTTTTTTGGCAGACTTTTCCTTTGGTAGTCAGTTTTTTTTTTTTTTTCTTCTTAGTTTGGTCGTGTAATAAGTACCGAGTGTATTTCTTTCGTTTGGGCATCTTTGAATCAAGAAAACAATTGAATTGAGTTTTGTTTATTTTAACCATTTCTTTCAAGCTTTGGCTGGTGTTTCCTTCAAATAGAAGACGTTGTTGCTTATGTTCTTCATCCCAACAAAGACATTTGGCCTCACAAGACAGCAACTGTTTTTGGTCAATGTTTGTAAAAGAAGATAAGCAGCATTAACAGTTACTTGTCCTTTTGTGAAAAAACAAAGACACTGAACACATGATTCATAAAATAAAGGGGAAAAAAAAGAAAACATAGGTAAAAGATAAACAAAATATTGCACGGTGTGTTAATCTGCTATAGATTAACAGCCTAGAGAATGCTTGATTCAAGAATGTTATCTAGGTTTGTAAGATTCCCTAGTCTTAAGACATACTACAAGTTCAAACCTCTTCCACCCACTTCCAATTAACAAAAGAAGAATTGAATACTTAATGAAAAGGAATTAGCAAGTTGTCCTGGACACTTCACACTCCAAATTCCAGAACTGGATTTTCATTTGGGAGAATAGAAGAATGTGGCTCTGAAATTACTCCCTATCTACTGGTCCCCAGATCTTAATATACTAACCAAAAAAAAAAAAA